>CM037851.1:327667467-328267467 GCA_021234595.1 Delia radicum
TGTACAAAATGACAATGGACAAAATAAAATCAAAAATTATTGAAGAATAACTGAAATTTAAAACTTTATTAATCGTTTCCAAGATATGGACTCTTTGATAAAGATATATGATATGAAGATATGGCCTCTCTAATAATGGGTAAGATATATGATATGACTTGATATGACAATATATAATAATTCACAGATAAAGTGCTATCGTTGAAATAAACCATGATTATTGAAGTTAAACTACACAAAATTATCAAAAAAGTTATATATTACAACGATAGCACGTTGCCACTGTGAATTGCATTTATGTAATATCTATGTGACTAAAATAAGATCTTAACAGCTCGATAAAACCATGTATAGTACCGATTCGATGTGGATATCATAAGGGTAACGCTATTTTAGGGGTAACAAAATTGCAGTTATTTCGGTAACGGTTTTTAGTGGTAAAGGTATTTTAATTATTTCGGTAAAGGTATTTTAAGGATAACGGGTTTTTCATTTATTTCGGTAACGGTATTTTAAGGGTAACGTTATCAATGCACACCAATATTTTGAACCATATAATGACCAAATGCTTATGGTTAGTTTATGGTCAACTTTGGAAAATATACCTATATACAGCGATTATCTTTTCTGATCTCGACTAAAATTAATAAAAAATAAAGGTATTATATTTTTTTAGGGTAACGCTATTTTAAATGATTTCGGTAACAGTATTTTAGCGATAACGCTATTTTAGTTATTTCGGTAACGGTATTTTTATGGATAACGATATTTCAATTATTTCAGTAACGGTATTTTAGGGATAACGATAGTCAGCGGTATTGCCTGCCATCCCTGCTAAAAACTATCGCCGTTACGAAGGTATTTAACTTTTCAATGATTTTCAAAACTCTAATTTTTTCATCACGAAATAATGCGACAAGACTTATGATTGAGACATATTTTGGTGTTACTTTAGTCTAAAATATTGCATTTGAGAATTGGTATTGTTGTAATATTCAAATTGATGCCAAAATTCTTACGACCGTATTCATAAAAATATTAAACAGCATTTCAAAAACATTTTTAGTTAAACACCAATTTAAGCCATAAAACTGTATTCATAAACGAATATAACTTTTACACATGGAGTTTTAAGGTAATATTCGAAAAATACTTTAAATAAAAAATACTTTAAATATTTAAGTATTTTATTCGAACAATATAAAAACCCGAATACATGACAACCCTATTGTGCAGTAAACAGTAGTTGTTTGTTTTTAACTGCGATTACTGTAATAAAAATGCAAAACCACAAAGAAATTCAATTGCATTTTTTTCTGTTATTTTAAAAATATTGTTATTTATTTATACTGCATTTGTTAGTTGTTTTTCATCCGTTACACTATCTTAGTTATTTATTTAACGTAATTTCCGTTGTCGCCTTTCAACTGAATTTACAGATGTTTTAATTTTTAATAGATTCGACTGTCAAACTTTTGTGAGTGCAATTAAGTTTTGCAATTACTTGTATCTTATATTTTTCTACTTAATAAAATAGAAAGAATTATTTTTTGTAATAAAGAGGAAAAACTTTAAAACTAAAACTAAAAAAAAAAAAAATAAAATGAAGAAACCACCTCAAGATCCACGAAACTTCCTCGATTAAAGTCCGATGAAAATGAACTATGTGAAATATGGGGATGAATGCTTTATTAAATGTAAATAAGTTTGCTATAGAGAATATCATGATTTTCTTAAATATTCCGTTAGTACTAGAGAGTGTGCAAAATGAAAGCGGTTACAAGCGAATTAAATCAAACTTTGTATAATACTTATATTGGCAGTGGAGTTTAAGGAAGAAGCGTTTTTTTTCTTTTTTCTATTAAAAAAAAAAAAAAAACAATATAAAACAATGTATAAGTATGAATGATGGCATTAAATAACATATTCTATACCACACATGGTTTGATATCATGAATTGGAAAATACTTATTATCAAAAATAATTATTATCCGTCCGAAGGCACTTTTCGGGCTGAAGCCGATGCCGGCCAAATTTACAAAAATTGACCCAAGCCAATTATATCCAAAGGACAATTTATCATATATAAACAATTTTGAGTCCGAGAACACAACCATTTGATCCGTGAACGATTTTGGGTTAAATGGTAAAGTACGTGAACAGGGTAAAACCCTCTCGTACTAAACATTTTGTGTAAAGTGTTTTTTTTGGGCTCTAATAATTACCGATTATCATTTTTCGGGCCGAAGCCGATTACGCTCTTTAAAAATCCCAAATTATCGTTTGAACTAGACACGCAAATATAAAAACACCGCCGCCGTCGGTGTTTACTTCAATTAGTTAACGTTTTTTAAAAAAAAAGGTTTTTTTTTTTTGCGAATCCTGTGGTCCTTTGTGCTTTATTTCTTTAAAGCTTAAACTGTAATCTTACTTTGTCTACACTATAAACTTGTTAAAGAATGGCTCACTTACAACTGGACTCACAAATGCTTTAATAACTTTTTAAGAAAAAGTAGCACATAATAATCCAATAAATTGAGCTTTAAGAAAAAATACAATATAAAATGTAATATCTTAATAATTATAAAAATTATTGCCACTATATCTTGGCGAATAATTTTTTATAATATTATTAATGGTCTAAAAAGTTATGGACTTTGCTAGAATCAACTTGATGTGTTTTTTTTTTGGGTATAGTTTTACCAATAAAAGTACGATGACACGATAGTGCGATGGTCATGGTAAAATTTTTGGTGGTCCTGCATTTTGTTTAAAAAAATTTAAATGGGGTTGTTAGAATCTTCCAAAAACTAAAAATTGTAATGCGAATTGCAAACCATATATGAGTCATTCCATTTTTGACCTACAAGTTATGAACGAAAATTTCAAGGTGCCTTTTAATTTTCTATACAAATTAGTGTATCTTAATACAATTTCATAGTAATGCTGTCATATTTGTTTACCAGACATTTAGTGGTGGATAATATTCAGCTGTCAAGTGATTTATGTTTAGTTCGGTTTGGCTTTTCAACATGAAAAGACTGAAGCCTGAACAACGCTTCCAAATTGTGCAAATTTATTTTGAAAATCATGGTTCTGTTCGAAATACTTATCGCGCACTACGTCCATTTTACGGTCAACATAATCGTCCATCAGCGCAATTCATTCGATTAACTAAATTTTGATTTTTGATTATAATCCTCAAGACATCGTTACATTCAGAAAACTGACTGTTTGGTGTGCTTTATGGGGCTGCTGGAATTATTGGTCCGTACTTCTTTAAAAACGATGCTGGTCAGAACGTTACAGTCAATGGTGACCGCTATAGAGCAATGATTACTGACTTTTTCGTTCATCAATTGAACAACCATGATGTGCAGGAACTGTGTTTCATTCAACAAGACGGCGCAACATGTCACACAGCTCGTGCCACAATTGATGTATTGAAGAAAACGTTTGGTAACCGCATAGTTTCACGTTTCGGACCCGTGAATTGGCCACCAAGATCGTGCGATTTAACGCCGCTGGACTATTTTCTGTGGGGATATGTGAAGTCGCTAGTCTACGCGCCGTTAAGCCCGAAACGATTGACCACTTGGAGGACAACATTCGCCGCGTTATTGCCAATATACGGCCCACAAATGTTGAAAAAGTCATCGAAAATTGGACCTCCAGATTAGACTACATCCGAGTCAGCCGTGGCGGTCATATGCCAGAAGTCATATTTAAATTATAAAGCCAGAAGAGTATCTTTCGAATAAAGTAAATTTCATGGCACTCTACGCTACAGAGTGGTTTTTGTACTTTCTCTTTTGCACTTAAATATATTTTGTATGATTCTTAATCCAATGTGTACGTAGAGATAATCCAGTATTGTGAATCTACCTTAATATAAGGTGGCGCAAAAGTAATCCTCCTATCAGAAAATGCAATACATAATAAATACATAATAAAAAAAAAAAATCGGAAGGTTATTTTTTCGCCACCTTATACAACTTTCGGAAATGATTTAAAAAAACTGTTATAGAATAAGGTAACTAGAACTCAAAATACATTCACAAAAAAAAAAGTTCATACAAATAGTTGAAAATTCAGCTATGGCAACAGAAAAAAGTACCTGAATTTGCGCCAGCAGAATTTGAATGAAGCTGAATCAACAGAAAATTTCTGTAAATTCTGAAAATTTCAGAATATTTGCGGATCTGAGCAAATAGGATCCATATTTATTACCGGGAATGTAAGTAGTTAATAAAGATTACTTATAAGTAGCTTCCGAGATATAAGCTATTTTATGACTATAAAATAAAAATATGAGAAAATAAAGCCGTCTACACGTGAGACTGATAGCTGATAGAAACTAAAAAATATAATTGTGATTTAAATTTACTGGCAACATTTTGAATTTCAGAATCACGAATTACTAAATTTTAGGTCGAAAAATTAGTTCAAATACGACTGAAAATTTTTTTGAGGAAAATGAGATAACTAAGTTTAAGATAAGATAATTCCATCAATGTTTTTGCGAACTAAATAACAATTTTTAATTCAAAATGTTAGGGAATTAATTTCACAGCAGCTAAGATGATCATTTATGACTAAGAAATAGCCTCCGAAAACATATTTTTTTTACCTTTTCCTATGAAAGTGGTCCAAAAGTGCCCTATGTGTACTCAGAAAAATATGTTATACAATCGGAATTTCTCTTTTTTCTTTATTTTAAATCATCTTTTATCTTTTATGTCTCACAGTTTATATTCTGAGGGTTCATTTTTTTCCCAACAGAACGGGTGTATTCAAATAAGCATAATCATTTTAACGAGCACTTCGAAATTGTTGGCTGCGTTAGTCAATTAGTTGCTTGCAATTAATTTACTTATTTTTTTTTTTAGCTTAATTATAGTTTTTTTTTTTGATTTTTTACAAAATATTTAGAAGAATATAATCGCTTTCAATATTTAGTGGGACGCATAAGCAATTCGCATTTAACAGAAATTTTTTTAAAATAGATGAAACGCAATTCGAGATTCTTTTGGCGATTTTTTCAAATTGAATTTACGATTGTTAGAAAAAATATCGTAAAATTTACGATTTTTTGCTTAAAATCATATGGCAGCCCTGCCAACAAATTCTTTTTTACATCCAAAAAAGATTTTTAACTCAACCAAATTTGGTTCAAGTTTTATAATGTTTTTTTTTTTCCAATAAAACCCTATAATTATTTTTTGTGTAATATTTTTTTTGCAATTCATTATTTCAATCCATGTGTAGTGTGTTTTTATGTGAATGAATCAGGGAGCACGTGCTAAAAAGGTTCTTTTGCAAATTATTTGGGGGTTTTTTTACATTATTCTATTTGGAATATTTTGTGGTCTAGGGTAAGGGTTGGTGATATTGTGGTTTTATGTCATGAGTGTGTAAGTGTAAAATAGTGCATGGAAAATAACAAAAACTATGTAACACTAACTTACTACCAAACATAAAATTCAAATTTATAAAAAAAAATCGAGGTAAATAAAACTTGTTTTATAAAAAAAAAAATATAAAATCGGTTAAAATATTTCGACAAAAATAATCTATAACAACAAGATTTGGTGACCCACAAAAGAACAACAACAACAAAAATAAAACAACGTTAAGTGAGAAAACCATTTGAAATAGTTTTTACTCAAAATTTTAATTGTTGTTAAGGATTTTTAATTTTTGTTTAATATTTTAGCTTTGTTCCACGTACGTTACCGCGAAAACCCAGTTTTACCAGAAAGCGTTTCTATTGTCCAAATTGCGTGTAAATTGTTGTTGGGTTCCCGCCGGTACCCGCGGTAACGACGAGCAACAGAACTTTCACATGTCAATTGAGGACTTTAATTGGTAAAGTGTTAGTGTGCGTGTGTGTGAGAGAGATTAGTTGGCTATATACCTGTGGATCCATCACACCCATCTGTGTGAGCGGAACATCCAGCACCAGGTTCTCCTGTTCATACATGGGAAAGGGGCATTTATAATTGATTAAATGTTTATACATATGATGAGATAATTTATTATTCAATATTAGACAGAACAAAAAATAAAGAAATCCAAGTGAAACACTCATGCACAGTGGGACATCCATTATTCGAGCATTGGAGCAAACTCTTCAACACTGCAAAATTTACTAACCAGAGCGACAACTAAAGTGTTTTGGAGAACTCAACATCCCCCTAACATTCCAGTAGCTGATCTTTTAAAGTTTATTTGATCTTTAAGAGTTTATTTCTGTTTATGTTCAATGTCAGTCCCACTGTGCGGTAATCCTAAAACTGACCTAATACTTTAGCGATTAACAAACTAAATGTTTTTTTTTTTTTATACAAACAAAAATAGATATAAATCGAAAATAATTAAAAATGTTCATGCCGTGAAAAAATTAATAATCTATCTCACTACACACATTGATTGGATGAAGGATTAAAAAAAATAACCAAAACTTAAAAACAATTAAAAAAATAATATTTATCATTAATTCCATAAGAAATCGCCCCAACTCTGGCCAAGGATTTTCCGAATATCTTAAAATTGTGAACAGGGACTCCATGGAACCATATAGACAATCCCGCTTTTATATCTTTGAAATTTTAAAATACTATCGATTTATTCACGTTTTTCATTTTTCAAAAATTAAAAAAAAAATTATAAAAGTTGTGACATTTGAAGAGCAATAACTTTCAAAAAAAATGTATGTTAATTAAAATGAATCCCCTTTTGCCAATGCCAAATTATTATTGGGAGCTCTTACGGGATTCAAAGTTATGGATACAAATCTAAAAAAAGATTTGAAATATAGTAAAAAAAAATGATTTATTGAAAATATAAAAATAAAAGTATTAACACATAATTGCCCATATCTTTTAAGCTAAATACAAGAGTTATTGATGCCTCATTTTCAAAGTACTTAAATAGTGGACACGGTATAGGGGATACATATTTTTGAAAAATTTTAAAAACCAGGTTTTTGAAATACAGCTTTTAGAACCGCGGTTTTTGAAAACTATGTATTTTGCCGTGGAGAAGTGAATCAATGACTCTCGTTGCTTAAGACATTAAAAATATTTGGAACATTATGTGCGACTACTTTTTTTTTAAATTTTCGAATATATTTCATACTTGGAAACGCAATATTTCAAGATCCACTGGGAGTGTCCTACATTTGGACAATGTTATAGTTATATGATGTACATCTTCTATACCAAGTTTGGTTGAAATCAGAAGGGAGTAAATCGAGTGGTTTATTTTATATGTTTCCAGTCTATTTAAAAATTTAAAAAGTTTATAAAAGCTGCAGTTGTCTTCTTTTACGATCCGTAATTTAGAAATAACGGCTTCTTTCAAAAAATGCATTTGTACTGCAAATGATTTTTATAAAAAAAAATATTAAAAATAGTTTACTTTCTTGTCCCAAAAAAATCTAAGTTGTATTTTTATAAAAAATTCTGTATTTTGCAAAAATTTGTAACCTTTTTAAAATCAAAGCGGGAAAAAATTGCAAATGCATTAAAAAAACTGCATTTGCAATACAAATGCATTTTTAAAAAGAACCGGTTATTTTTAGATTAGAGATCGTAAAAGTAGACAACTGCAGTTTTGAGAAACTTTTGAAATTGCGCATCTACTTAACATATTATGGCTCTTAAAAATTCACAACTTATAGTAGTTTTTTAAGTATTTAAAAACTAAAAACGTGAATGAAATCGCGAGTTTTTTAAATTTCAAAGATCTAAAAGCGGAATTGTGTATATGGCTACAGAGTCATCTTGCTCCTAATATAAAAACATCGTATGACATCAGGTCAAAAATGCCAATCTTTTAATGTTCTTTCATGGAATTAATGTTTGTTTGAATATTTCACGGAAATAAACAAAATTTTAAGACTGAAACTTGTTTGGGTTGGCTTTGTCTCTCTTTTTTTTTTTTGCTAACATTGTTTTAGTTATAATGAGTTTAAGTTACTAAGGTTAGACAACACAATTCCAACGGATACTTAGTAATTTGTAGCGAATATTTATAGACATATCTTTGAAATACAAAATTAAAACAAACAAAAATAAAACACAAAATTAATTAATTAACATCCAATTTCATAGATACAAATACATATCGAGTAAATATACGAATATGATTATTTTAGTTTTCAAACATACGCCATCAATTGTAGTGTCAGTTGCAAAAGAAGAACCATCAACATTTTCGCTTACCTTGTTCTTTTTAGTTTTATCTCTAGTTTGACAACGTATACGCCACTCTTGTAACTCTGGAGAGGGTATAAGTCCAGCTGAACCACCTAAAGCATCTAAACGAGCCTGCCACCAATGCTGATCGTCTTTGCTAATAATCTACAAAGATTGAAAAAAAACCAGGGAAATATCAATTCGAATTCAAACTGAGCCTCAAAGAGTTCAAACCTTCATTCGATTTTCAATTCTGATTGACTATGGAATGATTAAATTCTGAAATCACAATTTTACAAATCGAATGAATTCTCAATTGGTCTCATTCGATTTTATTTCTAGAGAATTCAATAATTGTTTATCATTCGATTTATTCAATCACTGAATTCAATCGTTGGGGAATTCAATCGATTTTTTACTCAATCGATAAAAATTGATTTTTACTCAATCGATTCAATCATCAATCGAATTTGTTTCAATTTTAAAATTTATGAAACATACAACAGAGTAAATAGTTTTCGTTATAGGTAATTTAACTACTTTTACAAATGGTACAAGGAAACTAAAACATAATACTATTAGAATTAAAAGTTGTCATCAGAAAAGACATTAAAGTTTATAGAAAAGTAATATTTGTTTAGTAAATAAGCATTTAAAGGTGTCCATACACTTTGCAATATTATTGTCATTTGTCCCGACACAGTGCAATAAGATGTACAATACTTTTGCACAAAATATGGCACCACTCTCTTGTTCTGTTGTGGAAGGATATAAAAACTGCACAATGTGGCCAATCCACTATAAATATTTTTCACATTTCTTGGTTGCGCAATAAAAATCAAAAACTTTTTGTTTTTTTTCCAATATATTGTACAACCTTCCAATATCACATACACACTGGTAACACTGTGTGTATTTTTTAAGTCATGGCAAAATAACCATATACGGACACCACTACGTGATAAAAGACTAAAAAAAAAAGACCCGTGTCTCCCAATTTTTCCCAAAGTCATCTCCTCTTTATTTATGGGCCGCCAAAGATTTGGGGCCTCGGTATCATTTTCGCAAAAAAGTGATCATTTTCTCAGGCTCATATCTTGCAAACCGTTCAGAATTTCGATTTACTCTCTATGGCAAAGTTGTAGCTCTTGTCATAAAGAACAAAAATTGCAAACATATAAATCAAAAAAACTTCACCTTCCAGATCAAAATCGCAAAAAACTTAAAAAAATTCGATTTTTTTTACCTTTTCCCGTGTTCAGGTCCATAGGTAGCAACCGTTCAAAATTCAAGGAAACAATCAACTACAAAAATTTACCTAAGATCTCAATAAACAAATTTCTAGAATATAAACTTCCTAGAGATGATTCTTAACACAGTTTAGCTAGCGCGCAAAAGTGAAACATTTTTTAATTTCATTTTTTTTTTTTTCTCCTGTTCAGGTGCATAGGTAGCAAACCCAATTCCCAGGAAGGGAAAAGTACTTTAACAGTAGTCTTCCTTTTTAAAAATATATATATCTGATTATTTGAAAAATACTGCCGAAACATTGGTTTAAAAAGCTTTCAAAATGTTGGAGAAAAGTGCTTTCCCCACCAGTTTTTTTTTTTTTTTTTTTGCAAAATTGTCTTGATTAATAAATATAAACTATAAAATACGATCGCGAAAGCGTTTTTAAAGCATTTTAAAAAATAATCAAAAATTTACCAATTTTTTTTTATCTTCAAATCTAAAAGGCCATCACTGAAATTTTTTCATCCTCTAGGGGACAAAAATCATTTGATGTAGATTTATCATCAGGTTTGTCGCTCTCCAGGGGTTTGTTATGTAGTTAAATTCGAAAAAACGCTTTTTCAAAAAACATTTTTTATTTGTAAAATGTTGAAGACGTGAAAGAAATGGTCTCGACAATGCGAAAAGTATGAAAGTTAGACTTTTAAGAACGAATATCTTCCCAGGTAGAAAAATACTATCGTTAAAGTGTTTTAAAAGCACTTTAAAAGGTGGTACAATCGTGGAAACTGTTGTTTACGGTGTGAGAGGTATTTTTATACGTTCTTAAAACGTTGCCGAAATAAACTTTGATATGCTATTTCAAACAGTCAGAAACATTTTTATAGCATTCTTGTTTACAAATTACGACCGTTGTGGAAACGACCCAAATGATAATCTTGGATTAGAATTAATCTAAATATGACACAGGGTAAACGTTTCTTTTGTTTCCCATTTTCTATTAAAATATGGTCATATTGACAAACTAATTAATTGTGTTAAACAAACTTTTAAAAGATTAATTTTGAAATTGTTAATTTACATTTGAAATTTAGAAGTAAAAAATTTAATTGTAAACGAGATTTTTAATCAACAAGTTTTGAATTTGGAAATTTCAATGCAATTCATTGAAATATAGATTTTTCATTTCAACTAAAAACTTTTATTTTAAAGATCTTCAAACTAACTTTGTCCACCCTTTTTATAAATGAACACAAAATTGCGGATAAAAATGCTGGGAAAGTACTTTTTGGAACATTTTGAGAACGCTCTACACCAGTGTTTTGGCAGTGTTTTTGCAAATAATCAGATGTATATTTTGTAAAAGAAGTACTGCTGAAATACTTTGTGCAAACTTTAGAAAAACGCTTCAAAGTGATGTTTTCAAAATGCTTTTATTTCACAGTTGTAAATTTTGTATGATAAGTACTCCGAAAGTACATTTTGCGAACGTTCAAAAAGCAATTCCCAATAGTTATTTTATAACGCTTTTATTTCATACCATTAGCAACTAACGCTCTGAAAATGCTTTTATTTTTGTACCATCGAAACATTGCTTTTTGTACCGTCTCTAATTTCTACATGGGTACTTAAGTGGTAATGAAAGATTTTGCTGGGTTGTTTGTAAAGGGTTAATCTAACATTTTCTGTCGAGAAAACCCATATGCATTGACATTTTATTTAACTTCCCCTCGAGCTCAGTGTGTGTTGTGTTCAAATTAAACAATAATGATTTAAAATTTTTTTTTTATAGGTTACATAGATCTCTCACTCTTTGAATTTAGCTGTCAGTGCACGTAACTCATGAGAATGTGCTATACAAAAAATATTTTATTGTGTATAACAAAATGTGTTTGTTGATAAAAGAAGAAGAAGAAGTTTTGCAATCTATGTAATCTATTTTTAAACAATTACTGTACACTAAAAAACTACAAAAACTAGTTTCCTTGAAAATCGATCAAATTAAAACGCACAGTGATTAAAGGGATGTCTACAAATCCATTAATGCTTCTCTTGGAAAAGTCATCAACAATTTTTTTAATGAATTTTGATAAAATTTAGAGGGGGGGGGGCAGGTGTCAAAATCAAAAATTTTAACATGGTGTCCAGTCAGTTTTTTATATTCATATACTTATATCTATTGAACTTACCTGCACATATATCACCCACTTGAAAGGCTATGCCTGCTTGGGCGCATGGTATCAGCTCATCATCCAATGGTTATAATCGAATTGTGCTCTCACAATATCTGTAATGATAAGAAAAAAAGTTAATTTGCTAAGATTAATGTAATCAAGTTGAAATCCATTGGGCCATCAAATTTTTGTACAAAACACCAAAGAATTCAAATTTTTAAATTACATTTACGCTAAAAAAAAATAATACACTCACAATATTTTGTAGTCAATTCTTTGTGGTATAACAAAAAAGTTTGCGTAAAGTTAGAAAAAAAAAATTAAGACCCGGGTAAAAATTTTAATAAGATTTCTAATATAATTGTAATTGACAAAACGAAAATGCATACAAATTAACCAGATTATTAGTAAGTCCTTATTATTGTGTGTGAAAGTAATGGCAATGCCATTACCGTTTCTAACTGGGTAAACGAGTTTTAACTGACGAAGTTTTAATATTTTAGAACTGTAAATATTACGTAGAAAGTTACGAGAACTACAGAACACAATCTATATATACGAAATAAAAAAAAACTTGAAGAACCACAAACTGTTTGCTTTTTTATTCGAATAAGAATCTCTAAATTCTCACAACTATTTTTCAGAAAAAAGTATAAATTTTGATGTTAGTCTTATCAAAATATATATTAAAATTCCTACAATATTTAATATAGTGAAGCGATTAACTACATTTTGTATGTTGTAAATATTAATTCGCATTTAAAAAATAGTTGCCCCCAACAAATTTTTATGATTAGTGCTAAAACGATTTGTTTGTTATACTTTTATCAGTTATTTAAATCATTTTGATTGTATATATTTTTGAAATTCTGACCGATCAAACGATGAACTTTTCATATACACTAAGTCTAAAATATTCCAAAATTTATTCCGTTTTTCACTCAAACATAAATAATGGATGGTTTTTACTTAAAATACTACAAAAGTTATAAAAAGTTGGCATAGTCGCAATTTTAAAACATGATCAAAACCACGATCTTTTCCAAAAAAATTTAAAAGTCGGTTAACTAAAAAAATATAATTCATATATTTTTGACTAAAGATTTGTTCACAAAATTATACAAAATTTTAATTTTAAAATACCTTTAATCGTCTAGGATTTATATTTAAGGCAAAATTAAATATAAAAACTACTTAAAGAAGCATGGTTGTATATGTATATCTGGAAAAATTTGGTTGAAAAATGTTCCAGCTGATCTATGACTTGCGTTATGAGTTAACCCCTTTTCAGTATGCGGTGCGAATTTTGATTTTCATCATAGTATTTGAGGAATAAAATGATGACCTGGTTATAATAATGAAACAATTTAGTTTTATTTAAAAAACTTTTTTTTTTTGACACTAATTAGGTACACAGGGTGCGGATTCGCAACTATCGTACTTTCTAATGTAAATGTCTTGCTCAGGCGTATACAGATCGTGGAGAATTTGTTGGAGAATATGCATATTTCCGTAAAGGTGAGAAAAACTGAGGGTAATTTGAGGAACATGTTACAGTGTTGAAAATTTCAATGGTAATTTGCAATTGTGCACCGTTTGGGCGTTAAACAATGTAGAAAAATTATATGAAAAAAAAAAATCATTGAATAAAATCTAAATTAGTAGTCCAGTTTTTAATTGTGTTTTCAATTAAAGCTTTACACACATTTGACTTTCCTTTTGTTAATTTGGTTCAAAATTTGGATTACATTTTCTTCAAATTTGAGAACGACCATAATTAACTCATTAGAATTTGAAATTTTTCGCCAGGTTTGCGATTTACTCCCGCTTTTTTGTTTTTATTAATTTTTTTTATTATTATTTTTTTGTTATGTTTCAAATTCTTTTGTTTGTTTGAAATGTTTTTTAATTTTATTAAGTTGGATGGGATGATTACAATAGATATGAAACTTTACAGAAGTTTACTTAAGCTAAATATGTGTGCTTCAATGTATTCTCATACAATCGCTCATTCGCTTAATTCCACTTAGTTAAATGTAGTTGGGGCTTAAGAGTTAAATGCAGTTGGGGCTTAAGAGTTTGATATCTAAGTAATCTATTGTATTTATTTTAGTATATTTTTATATTGTAATAATATTGTGAGTATAGAAATCTTTTTGAAATGCGCGAATAATATTTTAATGTTTATAATTTTTTAAAGTTTTTCAAAATTTTTGCATTTATTTTTGTTAAAACATAAAAATAAATTAACACAATTTGTAATTTTGTGAATAAAAAGCCATAATATAAGTTTTTAACAACAACAAAAAAGGAAAAATTAACGTTACAATGATATTTAATATTTTGAGAATATTATTTCGAAACGGTTTAACATTTTACTTACTAGCACTGGAGCCGGTCTTATCTGAAAAGCTGCTTGACGTTGATTTTTATAATTTTGTATTTTTATTTTATATTTTGCGAAAGAAATGAAATTTTATGTTAATGAGAAACAAATGTAGAAGAATATGAACTTATTACAGATAAAAAAATAAATAAAACAAAAAACTAAATGTGTTGACAAAGAACTAATTGTTAAATACTTAGGAAGAATGCTAAGGCAATGTTATGTGGGTGGTGAATGAAGCTTAGACCAAATACATAGGAATAAAACTGTATCCGTCTTCAACACATACGCATACGCACGAGGGTTGTTCGATAAGTGTGTGATAAAAGATTTTTTTTTTTAACATAGTCATTTTTTTACTCCATACACTTAATTTAGCGATCTTGTTATCCTTTTCGAACAGATTATGTTTAAACGTTGAAGGAATAATTCATATTTTTAGTGCTACGCTCATAAAAAAGTTAGTACAAAAAATCTGTTAAGCGGGTCTCATAATTACAAATTTGACATTTAAACCACAATTATTCTCAAACTATCGCTGTTATTTTCTTATATTTTTTATTTTATAATCATCATATAGCCCGGAAACTAAGCGAGATAGAGCAAAATGGATCACAAGAAGTCTTATTAACCACTTATTCTCCCAGTAATAAATATGAACCCACCTCACATCCGGTCAGTGCAAAAAACCAGATTTCATGCGATATTTGAACATAAATTTTGGTCTGTTGATTTAACACCGCCGTAGATAGGCCGGTATGGGCCGGGCTAAGCACAACCCACCCCCCCCCCCCACCCCCAATAACTACCATTTCTTGTTCTACTCAAAACCTACATGCATTTAAAGTACAATAAAAAAAAATTTTTTTTTGCGAATTTTCCCCAAAAAGCACCAACAGTCTTTTACCTCCAGATAAATATATAAATGGATACTATTCTGAAAGGTATTTTTATATAAAAGCTTGTTGTGCTAAATAAATTCTTGATTTGTGTATACTTCCCCCCAGCCGCTAATAAAGTTGACACATTTTTAAGGTATATATCAATTAAAAAATTGTGTAGGTAGCGGGAGCGGTAGAAGATACTTCACCATATGCCTAATTTATTTGGTAAGTCTTTTCCAATCGCCGGTTTAAATGAATGCAGAAAATTTATTTTTTTTTATTTTGGGAATTGTGGGATTGCTTACAGCAAATCATAAATTCGGACACAAATTTCACATTGTTGACTTAAAAGTATATTTAAGTCCAAAAATCATTGGAATATGCCCATTAATAAATATTTTATTGAATAGAGAAAATTTACATTTTAACAAAAACTGAAATTTTTACCTTTCTATTAGGATTTCCCAAATTTTTTTTCATTTAAAATCTTATTCATGAGTTCATTTAAAAATCTTATCATGTAGAAAGAATATAATTAATATTAGTAGCATTGTGTTAAAGTTTGTGCAATATATATTAAAGTCAAGGTAGTTTTTCCCGTAATTTAGATTTTTAGAAAACCGAATTATTTCTCTTGGTAAGAGGAATAATTTATGCTTTAACCTTATTTATTTTTATGCATTAATTTTCGAGGTTCACTCTAAAAACTATCTTGGACTATATCGCCCAAATCAGGCATCAAAAAACAATGTTGCAGAACAAATTATTTGTTATTTTTCTTGCTGAACCGGTTTGAGGGTTAACAATCTTAAGCAGAACATGATATTTTATTTCATTTAAAATTCGCAAATTTAACTATTTGCACAGGCTTTTTATGAGTGTATTGATTTTTAACAATTTTGTTTACGATTAAAAAATTTCATGTTGCACGTTAGCAATTAAACTGTAAATTCATTAATTTTTTTCAATAAATCTATGTTTAAGGTTAAAGGTTTAGTTGAAAACACAGAGAGAAGGTTTTTCACTAGTTTTTTTTCACAATGTGAATGAAAAATTTCTTAAACTTCATGAAAAAACTTCATAGTTTTAATGAAACCATTTTTAATGAAACTTTTTCATTAGTCGTATGGAATATTAAATAAATAATAAAAAAAATGTTCATTAAATTTCATGAAAAACTGCGTTAGTTAAATGAAAAGTTTGAATGGACGGGTTCCAGTTACAATTTATAGATCTAATGCAAAAATTCATTAATATCATGCAGATAATTCTCTCAGTGTACCCACCATTAAACATTAATATTTCGCCTACGCTGATTTAAATGGCGTTTCTAGTTTTTAAACTTATGGGTCACATTATTACACAATGCATTAAAGTTTTGCATGTTTTAACGAAGTTTTGTATATACATATAAAATAAGACCTTCGGGAAATGTTTTATTTTCGGAAATAAAAAATTAATTTCGATCGAAAAATTAGGACCACGCATGCCGTAATTCGGCCCCATATTAATATTATTGAGTATGTACAAAAATGCCTCGGATTGATGCGAAATGGTTTACTTGTTAATGCTGCACATTTATTAACCAAATTTGATAACTGAAAGTTTGCTCAAGGTCTTATATGTATTTACCATCAAAAACTAACAATAAGATGAAATGTCTTATTTTTAAAATTGTACACACAGAGAAAAGTTTTGCCATTGACCAACTGAAATTCAGTTACTACAACTAGAAATCGGTTGGTACAACTGAATTTTGGTTTCCACGACAAAGTTTAGACAAAGTTTCCTTAAAACATGCTAAATTTTAATGCAATTTTGCAAAAAAAAATCTGGCCCCTAAGTGAAAAAACTGTGTACGCCATTAAAATAAGCGTGGCCGAAATATTTAAGATCAATGATCGATACTCTTGTTTTATTTTTCGAGTTGCGCAGTGTAATTCAAATAATAAACTTGAATTCTGGTTGTTCGGAGATCTCGAAAAATTCTACAAAGCCTAAAGATCTTCTAATGTTAATATAATATAGAGGAACATTTTTATATAAAAACTCAGTGAACTAAAACTCAGTGACACTAATTCCACCCTTTTCCCCAATGTGTACTACATTTAACACATTTTTTTTGTGCTGCAACATACATGAATTACAAATGTATATCTCACGAATGTACCGAATAGCCCTCGTGCAAATAAAAAAAGTATACATAAGAAAACACGAAAGGAAAATTAATGCAACAAAGGATATAAGTATGTATACGAAAAACTAAACAAACAGGCAAATAAGCAACAATCTTTTTACTTGTTGGCGTTGCTTTTAGATGCAACTTAAAAGTTAATTTAAAGAATAAAAGCAATTTTGTGCACCAGGGATGGCAAATCAAAAGTTTATCAATAGTTTCAGTGAAATGAGTTTTCGCTGACATTTGCTGATTTCATGGTCAACCTTATTTTAAGATTTGTAAATAAATTTTTTGAAAAAAATATGACTGCAATTCGTAACAAAGATATCAGGCGCGGATGCTATGTGTTTAAAATCTGCACATTTTCAAAGATTTGTATTTAAGTTGTCTAGTTTTCTAGAGTTTTTTTTTCGAGTAGTTGTTCGCCAAGGACATAATGTTCATTAAATTCTTTGAATTTTTAAATATAGAATCTATTAAAGCAGGCGACTCCAAAAAATAAGTCTCTACCAAGATTTTCTTAAAAAAATTTGTGTAAAATGGCATCAATGGTTAAAATCTGCACATTTTCACACATTTGTATGGAAGTGGCCGAGTTTACTCGAGTTCTTTTCAAGTAGTGGTTTCGCCTACACCACAATGAAATGAACGTTTTTTTCGATTAGTATTTGGTCCCGGACACAATGTTCATCGGAGTGAGGTGAGATTTGCTAGGAATATTCTTCGGAAAAAGTATACATTTGTTATACTTATCTTAATATTTGCCTTTTACATGAGTTCAAACGAACAAAAAATGCACTTTCACTACTCGAGTAGCTCGACCTACTCGAAACGGGGGAGGGCCTGGTAAAAACTGTGTGGAAATGCAACAAAGTAATTTTTTTTAAGTAATTTTGAGGTATCTAAATAAGCATGATGGAGAGGTCTGCCAACCCTGGTACTTGAAAATTTAACAATAGTACTCTCATCTCATCTCATACAGTGCACACACACATTAGCAAAACAAACAAACAAACATCTTTGCAATCACATTTCTACCAACTTAAATTTTGAAGGCAATACAGTAATAATAACTACGAAAAAACAAATATTAACAACAAATAAAGAACAAACATTTTATTATTTTATATTTATAATTACCTCGCATGGGGGAGGAGCGCTTCTATAAGAAGGAACTATTTAAATGTAACAGATCCGCGTGCCTCACGCTATATTAAAAAAAAAGACAAAGAAAGTGAAACAGACAATTTGGAATGAAATTATCCTTTTTCTTATCTGCTAAACATACCAGCATTCGTTGCAATTGTCCTACGGATTGGTTCTGTACTGACTGACCATTGATTTCCCGTATCTCATCGCCCACATGCAGAGTTGCCTGTCGATGTATCATGCCACCGTGCATTATACGCGCCACAAGACAACGGCCATCTTCGGTCATTTTGAGCGTGATGCCCTAAAAGAAAGAAAAATAAATAATTTGTATATGAAGGTTTCCATACCCACTACCCTGCTAAATGTATATCGGATCAATGATGAACACGAATAAAAACTTCTACATAATACGAATAAAAAATGGAACTTCTTAAGATTAAAAAAATATATATAAGTTTTGTTATTGTCCGACGGAGTATTTGGCATCGCCTTTAGAGTTCGGCCAAAAAGTAAGTATCTTTTTAAATTAAATTTTTAATTTAAAAAATGTTTAATACATGCGACTATTTTTTAATATAGTCAAATTAAAAAAGTCTTTTATGGAGTAGATTTTGAAATATTTTTATTTTTAGGACCAAGCTACCTTTGCCAGTCAAATTACAAAACAATATCATTTAACGCGCAACATATTTTTTGAATACTATTTTTAAATGTTCAGCAGTAGGTAAATACCAAAGTTATGGCCATTTATGTAAGAGTAGGCAAGTTTAAGATTTTCTATATTTTTTGTATTGTTCGCACGCAACATGTCGCAAATATTAAGATAACATTTTGCCAACTTTTTGTTTCTACAGTGCTTTTTGAACAGACGGACCTTTTGTCTAATGATGTTATCATATGGGGATTGGGAAAGTATTTGTTGCCAGAACTTTCACGACTGGCTGAAGTGCCTTGCCAGCGGTGGTCCGTTGGTATTTTTCTGACTGGGTAGGTACTTTTCATACAAAATTTATAACGGTTTATCAATTAAAACACTTTGTAAACATGGCAACAAAGCGTTTTTCAAAAGTTTGCAAAAATTACTTTAACAATACTTCTTAATACTTCTTTTGTAAAATTACAAAATATACATTTGATTATTTGAAAAAAAAAAACACTTTCAAAACATTGCACTGTGATAGATTTTGGCCCAAAATAAAATTTTTTTTTTTTTAATTTTGACCAAATGTTAATGTTAAATGACACTTGAAAAATATTTGTAATTAATTGTTAGGTTGACAAATATAGTTTTCTTACTTGGAATCCAACTCGCATGTAGCTATTTCTTCAAACATTTATAAGAATATTTGTACATAATTTTAAAATTGAGAATACGTTGTTGTTGTAATTTTTATTCAAATTCTGTATGTAAATTTCGAGCTTAAAAATCGTCTATTGAAATGACAAAAAACACAAAAGTAAAATTTTGGAAATCAAGCAAAATTTTTTAGGAGCTTTTAGGGCTTAGCTGTGTATAACCGGTAAATACTCCAAAGGGTCGTTAGTAAGTTCTATATAATTTCAGCTGTTACTATTTACAATTTTGTAATCTGCCAGCAATTTGAAGTGATATAAATCATTCATTAATATAGACATCCAAATTTATGTTAAAGCGGCACATGGAATGCAAATTATGAACCCAATTTTTTAATAAATCATTTCGTATAGACAGAACATGCTTGGAACCAAAAATCATTTAAATCGGAGTATTAATAATATGTAGAAATGCGAAAATTTCACGTATTTTCATTACTTTTTCAAAAGTTCCTGAACTATGTTTTTCGTGTTTGTTATAAATATGATTGGGATTGCTACCTTAAAATATTGCAACTCTCGAACAAAATTTGGCAACACTTTCACCGTTAAAGAGTGATTTTATATATTCATCAATAATGTTTAACGAACTTAGAGCCAAAATAAAAACATTTGGGAATATGTGTAATAATCACGTCTCTTCAAATTACTTAGAAGGTTGATGATTTTTGGTGCCTAGCATCAAGTAGTATTTATAAATAACCTAATAAAATTCAGACGATTTGTTAAACATGTATGTGCATTTTGATACATTTAATAAGTTAACACTAGATTGGCCTACATACGAGTAAATACATATTTCGCTAAAATTTATAATTCAATATTCAAATTTCAGCTATTTATATACAGAAATAAAGAAGTTATGGTTACGTATTCTACCACAGTGCATTGGTTTAATGTATGTCAATGAGCCAACAGATTATTCATTAAATCGCACTGACCCTGTAACCATCCCACTATTGAGTTAAGTCTGAATTTACCGTTTGCCATTAAACAAAACTCTGGTAATGATAATTCAAAAGTATTTTGTTTTAAGAAGACAAATTATAATGATTTAAATTATTATTTTTATAATACAAATTGGCTTAATTTATTATCTATCGCTAATGGCAAATCAACATCTATTGATTCAATGATCGATGTATTCTACAAAACTATTTTAAATTATATGAACGATTGTATCCCGAAACATATTCCAGCTAATCATTCTGGTCCACCGTGGAACTCAAAACAATTATCGAGACTAAAAATTTAAAGAATAAACGATTTAAAAAATATAAAGAAACTGGCTTAGTAACTGATTATAGCAAATATTCTGTTACGCGTGCTGAATATAATTTGCTTAATACAAAGCTTTATGATAATTACTTGGAAAATATGAAAATAAATTTAAGAAGAGATCTTAAATCGTTTTACAAATTTGTAAATTCTAAGAGAAAATCTTCTGGCTTTCCAACTGTCATGAAGTATCTCGATCGTGAATCCCGAGATGATATTGTCATAAGTGACATGTTTGCTGTTTTCTTTGGTTCAACTTATTGTAATGCCGAATATAACACTTTGAATGATTATTCATTTCCAGTTACAGAACATTAATTAATAACTTTTCCTCTTATAACTACTGATGAAATTGTTAAAAATTTAAAAGAATTTAAAAACTCAACAACTTGTGGGCCTGATGGTGTTCCCAGTTGCATCTTAATCAACTGTGCAGATGCTTTGGCGTATCCGTTGAGCATAATGTTTAATATCTCCATTAAAAATGGTTATTTCCCAAAATTATGGAAGGACTCTTTCTTAATTCCATTATTTAAATCTGGAAATAAGTCAAATGTTATTAATTATAGAGGAATAGCAAAACTCAGCGCGATTCCAAAGCTATTCGAAAAATGTTTAACTGATTCTCTGTGTCATCAAATTTCCTCTATAATATCTCCTCTTCAGCATGGTTTTCGTAAGGGGTGCTCTACAACAACTAATCTATTACAATTAACAACTTTTGTAAATCGTGGTTTCCTTAAAGGCGAAAACACTGATGTCATTTACACTGATTTCAGTAAAGCTTTTGATAAAGTTAACCATAATCTTTTACTCAAAAAACTAGATATGATGGGTTTCGCTGGAAATTGTTTAAGCTGGATAAAGTCATACTTAAAAGACAGAAATCAGAAGGTTAATTTTAATAACACAACGTCGAAAAATATTATTGTAACATCTGGGGTTCCTCAAGGTAGCCATCTTGGACCAACTTTATTTTCTCTTTTTATTAACGATTTACCATCGGTAATAAAGTTTTCAAACGTTCTTATGTATGCTGATGACGTTAAAATTGTTCGTGGCTTTAATAAAAATTCCGATCAGATTTATCTACAGCAGGATTTAAATAGTTTTTACGAATGGTGCTGCTCTAATTTTATGGAACTAAATTTGAAAAATTGTAAACATATGCGCTTCTCTAGAAGGACAGAATCTTTTGGTCTTTACTCTTTGGGTGGTTTTCAGTTGGAATTAGTAGATAATATTCTAGATTTGGGTATTCTCTTAGACCCAAAATTGGATTTTAAACGTCATATTTTATTGACGATTAATAAAGCTCGTGGCACCTTAGCTTTTATAAAACGATGGGCTAAGGAATTTACAGATTCCAATGTAACAAAACAATTATATACATCGCTCGTGAGACCAATTTTGGAATATGGATCTGTGATTTGGGATCCATTATCCATTGTTCAAATTGGAAAAATTGAATCAGTGCAAAAACAATTTTTGCTGTTCTGCTTACGAAGCACCTACCCTAATACCATTAATAATCTACCTTCATATACGACCAGACTAAACCTCGTTAAGCTTCCCACTCTGAAAAGTAGAAGGACAATGCTAAACGTTACATTTTTATTAAATTTGATTAATGGTGATATATGCTCCGATTTCCTGTTAGAAAATTTTGTACTTTTCGTTCCTCCAAGATCAACACGTAATTATATTCCTTTATATACTCCATTCTATCGTCAAATGTATGCTGATGCTGATCCGTTTATAAGAATGTTTAATGATTTTAATAATCTTTATAATTTGTTAGATTTTTCTTCAAATGTTAATATTATTAAACGCAACATCATTTTGTTTTTAAATTCTACTATTTGAAAAAAAAAAAAAAAAAATATTGTACTTATATAAAAAAAAAAAGCGTTTTCCAAATGTTCAAAAAATGTGACCCCGGCACTTTTTTTTTTGCAAAATTGTTTTCATTAATACAAAAATGGGAATTAATAGTTTTGGGCTCTGTGCAGATTACAAAGTTTCGATAACGGGCTCCTCACTGAGTGAAATACAATTTGAGCAAAATTTCCAAAATTTGTATCTTCAAATCTAAGAGGCCATATAATTTGAAAATCACTGAAATCAGTTTCATCTTCTAGGGGCCAAAAATCATCTGATGTTGATTCACTATTTGTCTCATGTGTCTGACTCTCCAAAACTTTCGTCTTCTTCTTAAATGAAAACGTTTTTTGATGAAATGGAAAAACCTATATTTCAATTAATTACATTGAAATTTCCGAATTCAAATCGTAAATTTTTTAATTAAGCTTTTATATATGTAGATTGTTTATTAAAAGTCTAGTTTGCAATTGTTGACTTCTAAAATTTAACCCTTTACTGCATGGCGTTAATTATATGTAACGAAGAGTTTAAACCTACGCTCGCAATATATTTTCTGTTACCGATTCAAGTTTATTTATGAAGTATTACGTAAAGTTTGTTTTCAAATGAAGAATCAATTAAAATTCCTAGAAATATATTTTTTTCTATCGGTAGCTTAAAACACAAACTTTAGAAAGATATTGGCAGTTAAATTTTGAATTTTATTTTTTCTCTTTCAAAAAAAAAGTCCAATAATGTTTAACAATAAATGTCAAAAGGGGTTCAATATAATGGAGAATAAGTAGTCCTTTTTTAATTGTGTTTTCAGTTAAACTAATATGTAGTTTTTAACGTAATAATATTGTGAGTGTATGTATGTGTCACCTTGTGTGTGAATCTTCCCAGTAATGTCCAGTAAAAAATTACTCAGTAACAAAATTACAGAGAGTAAGACAAATTTACAAAAAAGTAAACGAACGAAAAATTTGTAACAATTGGTAAAATATATAAAACAGCTGTTTTTAAATACCAAATATTAAAAAAAATCAACTGGTAGTTGTGGAAAAGATAAAAGTTAATTGAAATTGTCGACCAGAAATAATTTAGAATGTTTTTGAATTTCTTCCATAGTTAATTCTTTAATATTTTGCACTTTGAATCCATAGACAATTAAAATTTAATTTAATATTTTTTTTGTTTACAAAAAATACAAGCATATTTTTCAATCATATGTTTTTTTCTTCTTACAAATTCTTACTGTCAAAAATTTATCCAGTAAAAACTTGTAAGTTTTTTGTCAACAACCTGTCACTTTACTCTCTCTTCTTACTATTTTTTACTGAGTATTTGTGTAAACGAACACCTTCCAGTAAAAACTTTTACAAATTTTCAAAAATTTTTGTGATATCGAACACACTTATTATGTGACAAATAAATTTTAATATTTAAAACAGAACATTTCTGAAGTAGTGGTAAATTTGGAAATAAATAAATGTTTATGGCAAAAAATTGCAATTCTTCATTCGGGACTAAACCCGAAAAGTTAATTTTTTTCTGAGTTGTTAAAAGTAATAAAAGCGTCAAAAATCTGAATGATCATAAAGTTTAGAATGTAATCATAAAATTAAAAATATATTCCTACATTCGTTTTAAAATTCGTAAAGTATTTTTTTTTTAAATTCCGATTCGTTACAGAAATGCAACAAAGTAGTAAAAAGGGACCAATTGGGAAACATTATTATAAATATTTTTTTTTTTTAAATAGGTCATAAAAGTAATAATGCCCAACAAACCAAGAAATGATACTGTATCATTTATGATATCGTTTTTAAAAAAGTATGTGAAAGTTTTTTCGATATTCCAAAAAAAAAATAGTTTTTGGAAAAAAAAACTTCAAAGTTTTTTCAAAATAATTAAATCAAACTTCAAAAATTTCCATTAATTCTGAAAAATATTTAACTAAATTGTTAAATAAGAGAAATACAATATCTTTGGGAACAATTTTGGTAAGTAAAGGTCCACATTTAATCAAAGATACAGCTAACAGTAAATATTTCTTTTCAGGTAAAGAATATCGGTTGTTTCCATCTGTTTCCGCTGACTGCTCATATCAAGTCGTTAAAGATGTTTATGCCAAAGGATCATCGTGTAGCTATCTACGAATACATCTTTAAAGGGAGCCAAAAAATATACTCTGAGCTTAAGAACATCCTCATTGCAGTCCCATTTCTCCCGGGCTTGGTTAAGGAACAATAAGCCTGGACACATTACTGCTGGTACTTGACCAATGAAGGTATTGAATTCACCCAGCTCTTGTTTCCTAAAACAGCTTGACCCCCAGATGCTGCTGCTCCCTGCTCAGGCGATGCCAGCGAGACTGGTGAAGATCGTTACAGATGTGCCACTGCTGGTAATGATAAGAAAGGGTTTGACTATTGTTCCGTGCTTAAAATACTCATTTATCCGTTTTTATTACTTAATTTAAGTGTATTTTTATAACATAGTTTTAGTTATTTCATAGTTTTGAAAAAAAATAAAACGCATAATAAAATATTTAATAAACAAAGGTTATTATTATAAGAAATATCATAATTTATATTATTTAAAATATCATTAAAGATATTATTTTTAAAATCGTTAAAGATATCGTATATGATAAATTTAACGATAAAATAACGACAAATATTCTGGAATATATCGAAATTTTTATCGCGCTGCCTTAAATTTTTGATATCATAACGATATCGTTATTTCATGGAATAACGATATCTTTATCGAATGTGTATTTTTCTCCACAGTACCTATTGCTTATGAATCTATAATGATATCATTCTCGGGCAAACTTATCATCGAAATGATATCGTTGTTATATCGAAATGATATCGTTTGGTTTGTTGGGTAATAATAATAATATTTGTATAACTATTTCGTTTTTCATTTATACGAGTTTGTTACATATACATTAGGGTGGTCCTTATTTTTCAACTTGCTATTTTTGGGGCTGCCCCCCTCTTGAAATATTTGATAGGGTGTCAAAATACGCCACGCAAAAAATTAGAGTTCTAGCATAACGGGATGATGTCCCGCATCGCCCTTGAAAATCGGGCCCCTTGGAAAAATGGGCATAATTTAAAAAAAATTACAAATTTTTTTTCTTCAAAATTAAAAAAAACATAAAATAATTTTTGTGTTGGGTTTAATCATAACTACACAGATAAAAAATATTACTTTCCCAGAAAATCGCTAACTTACCCAAACTTTGTGTGAAAAAAATTAATAAATATTTTGGGTGTACCTCAAAGTGACTTTTTTGCATTTTTGAAAATTTTATTCAACAAAAATCAAAAACCTAGTGTTTGCTGTCAAGTATTTTATTAAACACATCTCAAGTATTAAATAAGTCAATTATTACGGATATCCATTGGCAAAAATTTTTGTTAGAGCATTTTGATTCTAGCGGATTTAAACGTTTTTTTAAATTTGTATAGACTTTTTTTTTAACAAGATTTTTGTAATATTTCATCAATGTTATTGTGTATGCTATTTTATATAATTGTAATAACTTTATTATAACGTATTATAACGTAACTTTATTTCGAGTTCATAGTTAACCTGTGTTTTCATGGGGTCACAATTGACCCTCGTATTTGAAAAGAGTCAAAAATCACAAAGATGACAAAATAAATTTTTGTTTATGTTTCTAATTGCAATTTATTTACATTTTAAAATTAATTAAAATTAATTATTTAGTATAAATTCAGATATTTGTATTCATATTAAAATTGATGTTTTTGTACATATTCAGGAGTATTTTCGAAAAACGTATTTTTAATTTAATAGTGTAAATTTTTGTTTCCCTCAAAATTATTATTATGGAAAAATTTTAAGTTATAATTTTTACTAAATTGACCTACTCGAAGACTAGAAACGGTTAACGAAAATTTTTTAGAATAAATATAAATTGAATTATTCCTTTTTTTATTTTATTTATAAATTTTTACGTGGGTCATATTTGACCCCATGTTAACATGGGTTAACTACCAACAGAAAAAATAGTATTTTATAATAAAGTTATTAAAATCATATAAAAGAGCATATACAATAATATTGATGAAATATTATTAAAACCTTGTTTTAAAGTAAAAATGTATAAAAATAAAAAAAAAAACATTGAAATCCCCGAGAATCAAAATGCTCTAAACAAAAAATTTGCCAACTGATATCCACAGTACTTGGCTTAGTTAATACTTGAGATGTGTTTAATAAAATACTTGACAGCAAACACTAGGTTTTTGATGTTTGTTGAATAAAATTTTCAAAAATGCAAAAAAGTTACTTTGAGGTACACCCAAAATATTTATTAATTTTTTTGACACAAAGTTAGGGTAAGTTAGCGATTTTCTGGGAAAGTAATATTTTTTATCTGAGTAGTTATGATTAAACCCAACACAAAAATTATTTTATATTTTTCTAATTTTGAAGAAAAAAAAATTGTATTTTTTTTTAAATTATGCCCATTTTTCCAAGGGGCCCGATTTTCAAGGGCGATGCGGGACATCTTCCCGTTATGCTAGAACTCTAATTTTTTGCGTGGCGTATTTTGACACCCTATTTTAAGCGGGGGGTACAGTCAAAATCTCATTTTTAATTTTCGCCCATACAACGAAAGACAACCCTAATATACATATGTAACGAATCGTTATCCTTCAATAAAAATTTTAAAAACGAAAAAACATGTAAACGCTGTGGCTCAAGAATTTAAATCGTTGGCCAAAACCTCCAGTTTTGTTGTCACCGATTTAAAAAATGTATACGACATTTCATAGTAAATATATATTCCTTTAATAATTGCAAATAGCCACAGATCTACTATTTATATTAGGGTGTTACGAATTAAACGCAGTCACAAAATTAGAAAAAGTCGATTTGGTTTGAACTGCGATATATATTTTTAAACATATTTTGTGTCGCTGATTCCAAATCTGTTTTCCAAATTTTTCCATCACTTCATAATTTTGAGGAAACCTCGATTAAAAACGTAAAGAATTGCGTTTTTAACCATTTTTGAAGTTGTGTACACAACACATCCGAACAAAACTTAAGAATTTTTATTACGATGAAATTATTACACCAACTTTGTTGAAATTTCATTTCAAATATAAGCCATCTTTAAAATTGTATGAAATTATAATTCTTTTTTCTCAATTTCATATAAAAAATGTATTTATATTTTTTTGCAGAAGGCATTTTGTAAATGCATCTTTACGCTATTTTAAGAATCAGTTTTCGAAAATTTCATTGCAGTATCTGCACGAGTAAAGCGTATTCTAATTACTTATATTTATTTTGAATCCTTAGAAAGCGTCAATCGTATGAGAAAGGGCTTCAAAAATAGCCAAAATACAAATTTTTGGCAACTTTAACCGCGGTTTTCTCAAAATTGTGGCGTGATGGAAAAATCGGCATACAAACCAAGGAAACTTGTCGAGGTGTGTTATTTTTAAAATGACTATATTTTTGTAAAATTTCAACTTTAGTGGAACAGAACTTCTAAATAGCAAAATTTAGCAAGAAAAGTAAACCACTTAAAGAAAGGAGAAAGTGTCCTCTTCAACCCTATTTATGCTTTTTTACCCTTACGGATACTTCAGAAGAACACATTTTTTATTTTAATGAAACTACTGCAAACAATTATTTAACTGATGCTAATTTACCGGCTGCCCTATATTATACAATGCTGTGTTAAATTTGTGCTTTAGGTATCTTATACCATAAAGTGAATAGAATTTTTAAGGTCCCAATGTAAAATCGGTTAAGGGTATCATTGCTTACAAAATACATTACTTTGAAATATAAAATAAAAATAAATAAATAAATAAATTTGGGAGACAACATTTGGGAGACAATATGAACGAGATAGGACCAGGGGAATGACACTGCCGTCCAGTAAAACCCAAAATTTAAAAATGCTTAAACTTTACTTTTTTAACTCCCTTAGCACCGACTTTGGCCGTAGTTCTAAATTAACATCTATAATCGATGTGTCGGGATAGAACCAGGGGTGAGGCACCAGGCACGTAGCTAGGAATTTGTTTCGGGGGGGGGGGCTTTTTGATTTTTTATTTTGATTATATATTTTTTTTGTGCACACTAGAGTAACAGCTTTTTTTTTTTTTTTTTTTTTTTGCTAAATTTTTACCTACATGTAATGGGCAATCATGTATTAATAATAGAAATCGCTTTCTCAGGTCATTTTGCAACAAAAACCTCCCGCATAAAGTGCATTTCCTTAAAATGCATTTTTTCATCTTTTACTTATTGTGTTCATTATTTTGCGAATTTTGATGTCTATATCGCGAAACAACTCTTTAATCTGTTTGATCACAATCCGCGAAACACGTCAAATTTGAAAACGTTTGTGTACTTTAAGTTGGATATGTATCGTTATTGTCTAATTACGTTAAATTTTTAGCTAAATATTAATTTTTAGTAATGAAAATGAAAATTATTCAAGTTCGAGGCCATATACTCTATATTTCTTCATTAGGATATTGTCCTAACAAATAATCTATAGAGTTTTTGTTTTCAAATTTATTATTTGACCCTTTCAGCAATGTGTTAATTTTTAGTTTAATTAAATAAAAAAAGGATTATGCGGAAAACTTTTTGAAAACCGCGAAAAATAAAATTGCGTTACTTTATATTTTTATGTGCTAATATACGTCTAGGGTAGCTAAAACTTGATAAATGTAAAAAAAAGTAAAAAAGTTTCAACTTCTAATAACCCGATTAAAATTAATATGATGCTTTATATAACCATACGAAATTTAATATGAGTCTTAATACAGTTTTATCCGAGAAACGGGCATAATAATTAAATAACATCCTAATAATGACGCGATACAATTTAATACGATTTTATATAGAGGTATAAATTTATATCTGAACTGATACTGATATATACAAAATAAGCAATAGTTGTATCCGGTTTTTGATTTTAAAACGTCATGAAAATCCGAAATATCTATTAATAATTTTAGACTTTAGCTAAATTTGTAACAAATTCCATAGCATTTAGATATTTTATTATATTTAAAAATAAAAAATAATATAATGAAAATGAAGATTTTGTGGAATCGATTAACAAACACGGAAAAAACGTTGAAACTAAATTTAGTTTTAGATTGAAAAAAATCTTAGACTAAATTAAGAACTCATAATGTTACAAATTCTTTTTAGGGTTAAGAACCAGAAAGAAATCAATTCAAAAGACAAAAATTGGGGTAAATTTTGTGTATACAATTATACACAAAATGATACAATTAATTGTACTATTGTATTGTTGTAATACATATTTATATCCAAAATATGATTGACAAATTTTCTACTGTGACTCTGCATGGGGTAATATACAATTTTATCTAAAATAAAATTGTATTTTTTAAAATATGATGTAATATCAAAATATATATTATTTTGCAATGTCTAAGTATATAAATATAACGTAATTATTAATTGGATTAGTTTTAGCGTATTCTAAATGCAATATACAATTATACGCAACTATATATGACATCATATTAATTTTTTTCTACGAAATTAATTGTATATTTATATAGTTATGTCCGTTTTAACTCGGGAAATTAAAGATTTATAACCGTCCAAAAAACAAATTAAAAGGCAAATATCCTATATAAATTGTCTGCCACTTACAAGGAAGTTTTTCCTTTAAATTTTCCCTTTAAAGGTTCCCTTTAAAATTAATAAATTTCGGATAGGGGATAAAGCAGCAAAACTATATGAAAAACGTATTTGTTTTTAAAATTGTTATAGCACAAAGACTGGTTTAGCTGCTTGATTTTAAAATGTCGCATTTCAACTAGCGCCGATAGAAATTTGTTTACATTTAGTCTAAAAAAATTGAGAAAATTTGTGTCACATTGAACCACGTTAACACATTATGCATATCGATCAATGTTTGAGGCTTAAATTTGTTTAAAAAAATTAAAAAAATATATGAGATGTCGTAATATATATCGTAAAAAAAAATACTGAAAACTATGCTCCCAGATGCGTGCGTAGCAAACCAAATTTAAATAAAAAGATTGCACTGTAAGTAAAGTAACGACTTTTACGGCACAAGTAAACTTAATTTTGAGTCTTAGTGGTATCTCCATTTTAAAAGATTATGTCAAAATACACAGAAAAAATCATTGTCAAAAAAATTTCAATTAAACTTTTGTTCGATTTCAAACTTACTTTCAATTAACTGTTTAATTGAAAATGAATTTGGTATCAAAAAAAATGTTCAGTTTTTATAACGTATAATAACAACATTGAAACAAATGCAAAAATTTTAAAAAGTCGCCAAAATTAAAAAAAAATCGTTTAAAGTTAAAAATACGCGTTTCTTTAATTTTGGTGATTTTTTTTAATTTTTTTCGAATTTTGCCGTTTATTTTGGGAGTTTTTTAATTTCTGCAATTTTGAGGATTGTTTTTTAAATTTTGGCAATTTTTTTTTCAAATTTTGCAATTTTTTCAAATGGTCTCGATTTTTTTAAATTTGGCGATTTTTTTATAATTTTGGTGATTTTTTTAAATTTTGTAATTTTTCCCAATAGTAAACAATATTCAATTAAATTTTTAATAGATGTGAATAAAACTATATGTAATTGAAAATAATATTAATTAAATAGATACAAATTATTTTAGTTGTTACTACAATTGCATCAACACGACCGAATTCAGTTAAACTTTTTTTGAATCAACAAATATTTTAATTAAAACTCAATTTTAGTTTTTTCTGTGCAGACATATTTAATTTTTAGTTTTCATTAAACAATTTTTGATTATATTTTAAGTCAAAGACTTCGAAACCTCTTATGAAATGATTTTATTTATTGCTTTTTGTCGAAAATCAACTCTAACAATGATAGCCGCCCATTTGCAGGCGATGTTTTCTAACGAAATTTTAAGATTCGAATCATATAAAACTATTTCCTATTTGATCCAAGTCAAAAATAAATATTTTCATATTAAATTTATCAATAACATTGTTACTTCCTAACAAATTGCATTAAGTTTTTAAATTTGTCAAATCATTTCGGGGGGGGCTCTAGCCCCCCAAGCCCCCCCGCCTAGCTACGTGCCTGTGAGGCACTTCCTATACAATCCAAAATTAAAAATGCTTAAGCTCCGCTCCTATAAACCATTTCAAAACAAACATTGGCTCTCGGTTCTTTAAAAACAATAACATTAATCAATGTGACAAATATGGGCATGATAGGACAAGGGGTCACACACCCTAAAAATGCAAAATACTTTAACTAGGCTCCTGTTGACCGCATTCGAATACATTGTGGCACAAAAATGTATAGTATTATTTTGAAGCACTTTGCGGCAGCATAGGAAGAGGGGCGTGGCTGCTCTCACATAACCTAAAAATTGATTTACTAGACTTCCAAAAACCAAAGAACTACTGCAGGGCAAAACTAATATACAACTGAATATGGAAAATTTGCAAATAATATTCGAATCAAATGAAGAATAATTATAATTAGCTTTTTGTGTTATTTAAGTAAGAAAAATATTATATTATGTAATACATAATGGGCTAATTTGATGACCACAACTGTATATGTAATAAATATTAGTAAAAAACTAATAGATAAACAATAAAAAAAAAACTTATTATTGTTACAAAAAACATTTATAATTATTATTAAAATGGTTTTTTTTTATAAACAAATGAATTTTTTATACAAATAAAGAAGATTTAAAAACTAAAAAGCCCATTTTTTCATCCTAAAAGTTAAAAAAAAATCAGAAGTTAAACTTTTACCACTTTTCAATTTAAATGAATCTAAAACTGGAGAAATGTTCCATAAATAATCTGTTCCTTTACTAAAATATATCAATCGGTTCGAAAGTTACAGAGTTTTGGCAAACGAAAAACGATTCGGAACCACTGTACGCCGTAATAGAGGTAAACATTTTTTTTTTTCATATTCTGTTAAAATGTATAACTTTTTTAAATCCCGAGATTCATACAGTAAAGGGTTAAATGCAAATAAACAATTTAATCGGAAATTGTTTCAAATTGCATTAAGTTTTCTTTAATTTTTGATACATTTGTGATGCCTTTTATATTCATATAAAGGATAATTTTAGCATCAACTAAAGGATAATTTTAGTATCAACTTACCATAGGTTCGTCAGTATTTTTTTGAAACTGAACCAAACGCACGCGGGTTACATGTTGTAATTCAGCGGCATCAGTACTATCCAAATCTTCACCATTACAATAAAGGGGCATAGGTGGAGGAGTTACTCGTAAAGCCTCCTCTCCATAAACATCCCGGGCCACAACATCATGCGTATGCAACAAGGCCTAAATAAAAAAAAAAATAAAGAAATTGTTAAAAATTTGCTAGAAATTAATAGAACTAAAAAAAAAAGAAAATAGTTTGTAATTGTCATGATTTTTCCACTAAATTACCCCACGAAAAAAAAAAAAAGACTAATGTCACCAGCAGAACTGGCTCACATTTCAAAATTATAGCCACAATAATAGTAATGTTGATTTCTTTTGTGAAAACCATCATGACCATCATCATAGAATAACACATTTCGAATTGTTTAATGCTAATAAGATTTTTGTATTTCTTAGCTTTCATTCCATTTTAGACGGGACCCATCATCATCATCATCATCATCCCAGGAATATGAAAATACTTTTTTATTTACACAAATTACAATATCGAAAACATTCACATAAATCATTGTTCACAAATTTCGTTTATGCGGCACAGCCATTTATTATTATTAAACCACACAAAAATTCTTTTTTGAAAATCTAACAAAAAAAAAAAAAAGTCATCTCGAAGAAGCAAAATAAGAAAAAAAAAAACACGCAAATAACACTTGAATCCAATTCACAGTATCACAGCAACACTTCTTGAAACAGAAGTTAGAAAGGACTGGTTGCGGTTTCAATAGGTATTATCCACAATTGAGAGCCCTTATCGTTGTGCCACATATTGTCGTTGTCGTTTAGAATTTAGGGACAACTTTGATTTGTTTTATCAAATGATTAAAGTTAGAACGTCCTATAACACTTTTTTGTTTTGTTGTTGCCTTATTTTTTGTTGTAACCAAATTAACACTGCGGTTATGATTATGTTTGTTACTTTAACTCTGGTTTTAACTAAATGAATTATGTATGTATGTGGTTGGGGGCTAGGGCTCGGAAGTTCGTGTAAATACGTGTTTGTTGTCGTTACCTGAAAAACAAAACCAACCAAATATTTTTGAGAATCTACAAATTTGCAACAATATGGATTCGGTTTATTTATTCAGGCGTGGATCCAGGAGCTGATTTAGTACCGCGCCTGATTTATTAAAGTATATTTTGCTATAAATACACATTTTTACATATTTAGCTATAATAACATATTTTAATACATATTTTGGCATTTGTTGTTGCATATTTTACTATAAATGCATTAATGGGCTTTCAAGTGTTTATTATTTTACTGAAATCTGTGTGTTTACAAAATTTAAAAATTTAAAAATTTTTATCTTTAAATTTATAATTTTGCATATTTTGTAGTTTTTTGTTAGAAATTTATAATATATATTGCAAATATCTTCTTTCTTATTCCGAAACCAGTTTCTCGATATCTTGCATTATATGTGAGATAGTCAAAATCGATTTTGCATTATATCCGCAATTTTAACGTTTAATAAACATTTTTTTGATGCATAGGACACTGTGTGGCGTTTAGAGTAAATTTTGTATACAAAAATTAAAAAAAAAAAATACTTCATTACTGTTTTGCTACAATTGACATACAAAAGTTTTCATTATTGTTTTGCTGCATGACCAAAACAACGAATGTAAAATCAAAACAAAAAAGAGAACTCCTGTTTGACATCAAAATGTATCACGTCTATACATTTTGATATTAAAAAAGAAATTCATATTAAAAAAGAAAAGTTTATGTGGAGCACAGAACATGAATATTTATTTTTCGTAAAAACTTAATAACTTTTGATTTAATTAATATAAAAGTGTAAACATTTTTGTTTAGAATATATGCCGCAATTAATGGGAAAAACAAAAACGAATATTTATCATGTAGATTTTAAGAACAATTTTTGTAAACCATTTTGTAAACGTTTTTCTCGAATTCGACTGTTTGGTGTATATGTCAAACCAATAATAAGCTGACGAAATGTTTATTTGTTAAGCTATAAGTACATATTTGACGATTTTTATACATATTTTAAGTACATAATGTATAGTTACAAATGCATGAACTTCCGAGTCCTAGTAGTTACCATGTTTAGTTTGTGTATGTGTGTGTATTAGTGCTGGTATATTCGGTTACTTTTCACTACTCGATATTTTTAATTTGGTTTTTAAATTTAACGGTTTTTAAATTTGAAACTCACTTTAACTTTTTTCCAAAAATTTAATTAAAATTTTCACTTTTATTGCGAACTAAAATTTTGAAAATATATTTTTAATAATTATTAGGGGAAAGTGGCGTAGCTAGAAACGAGTTTACCTTGAAACATTCCAGTTTTTGAGTATATTTTGTACATTTTTAAAAAATTATCTTCCAGATAGCGTTTAGGACTGCTCGCATGTTTACCATAGATCTAAATCCATAAGTTAAATATGTACAAAGAAAAATTGGGTCGTGTACCTTGAAACCCCAAAAGTTAATTTTCAGAAAAATTTTGAAGTCAACTAAAAATGTATAAGTGCAATATTTTTATTCAGAACCAAAAAATTTTTAATCAATTAAACTTTATTAAAGACTGGGATTCAAAATGTGTCACTTATTTAGTAAATAAGAATAACAGTTTAAATTTTTTTAAAACAGTATCATAAGTGTACTTTGAAACGATTTTGGAGTGTGCCTTGAAACAAATATTTAGTTAAATATTTATTTAATGCTGGTTGGTTATTGGTTTTAAACAAATAAGCGGCAAAAGTTCCATGCATAAGTAAAAAAAAATCCGAAAAATAGTTTTTTATACGATTTCAAATATATATAATTTTTTTTTTTAAATACTGGCATTTAAAAGAGACCTATATTTAGGACATAGTTCCAGTAAATTTAATATGCAATTAAAACTCTTTTTTATTTATTCCATTTTAAGTAAACTGGATCAATGAAATATATTGAAAAATGGTCGTTTAGTCCCGATCAGGGACCCTTAATTTAAATTTTAGTTTCAAAAAAATCACTGAACTAGTACTGTCTTCTTAGAATGTTATATACACATATACTAAAGATGTATTCTTAAAGATTCCTTATTAAAATTTATTATGTCATTTTTACCTAAAAAATCAACTTTAACAACTCAAATTGTTTTTAAAATTTTAAAACAAAAATAACAGTAATTTTTTTAAGTGTTTCTATAAAATAACTGTCATCTTATAAATCCCCTTCAAAAACTGGGTTAAAATCACAAGTTAAAAATATCATCCCAAATTTACAATTTTAAAGCATTAGCAAGCAAATTTTCAATACATGAATTTAAAAAAAAATCAAAATAACTGTTATTTTTCAACAGTAATTCTAAAAATCAAAAATAAAATTTAAGTGTTTTGTTAAAAACAAAACTTAACTTTAGTTTTATTAATTGAAAGTTTCATTGATTTTTTGAGTGTTGCCCTTTCTACCTTTGTATCATTAAATGAGAGTATGGGTAAAGTAATTGTAAACGTAAATGAAAAAAAAAATATATAATAATGGTGATGGGTTTAAAAGCCTCGAACCGACCTATTGTAGCACTCTTAATATTTTTAAGCAGTCGATATTTGTTTACCGTATGTCTGTATACACTTGAACAGTGGTCAGTGGCTGTTTTATAGTTGAGTCTCTTGTGTGTAGGTGTGTTAATTATGTGTAACATTTCAGGAGTGTATCTCTTTGCGTAATTGTTCTCTTGTTGTATTAATTACTTCATAAAAATTTCAGAAACTTCATCATCATATTTATGAAACGTTTCATAAATATGAAGAAGTCTGTCATCAGTTTGCTCTTTTATGCCACAACTTCCTCATATTTACGAAATGTTACATTGGACGAAAATCAATGCTGCTTTTCTTCATATTTATGAAGCTTTTCATTAATATGATGAAGTTTTTTCCCTAAGTGTACACCTTATTACCCTACAAACTAATTTTAATACTTATTATTTTCGCGGAGTGGAATTTTTGTATTGGTTTTCTGTCTAAAATACAACTCTGAAAATATCGAGTACCCAAAAGAAAAGCCAAATACTCGATACCCACTACTCAGTCTTTTACCAGCACTAGTATGTATGTATTGCTTACATGTAATTAAATGTATCCTGGTGGTTAGATGTTATTGCTGTTTGAAAACTGTAGTTACCACAACTTTTTGCCGCAGTAATATAATTCATTATATTATTACGACTAGAGATGGAAATGGCAAATATTTTGCTAAAGCCGGGTGTGTTAACTAAAAGTTATGCGAAGAATAAGTTTTTGTCAAGTTTTGTTAGAGAAATAATTAAGGTGTCCTTTTAATTATGAATTGTCGAATTTAAATGCTAACACTAACATCATTTGGTCTGTAATGTACGAATTAACCAAAAATTTTAACGGCAAACTGTAATGTAGTTTGAAATTTACTAATTTAATTTAAATCCAGGGAGGAGAATGAGGGTGAGTAAAACCAGCGATTAAAAAAATTTTAAAATATAATAGGTTTGTATGAGTACATTTCTAGCAAAACTAGTAAAAAGGAAAAAAAATTGAAAAAGTCAAAAAATATTCAAAAGTAAACGAACAAAAAAATGGTACAAGTGGTAAATAAACGAAAAAAAAAAATCCATAAAAATGGGGAAAAAAAAACTTTCGTGGAGTTCAAACTTAAAAGCGAATCACTAAATGCATTCAATTCAATGACGATTCGCATAAAAATGTGTTCTATTTTATCATTTATTCAACTTTAAAAACATGTTACTAGTTTTGCTGGAAGAAATTTTTCGAGTAAAAACTAGTAAAAATTCCCTTTAAAATGTTTTCTAATTTTTACCATGGTTTAATTATAAAAAGGTTTGCTACATCGATTATTTTTTCGGTTGCCCTAGACCATTTTGACAAAGTTAAAAATAATAATATTTACGAATTTACAAAAAGTAATATGAAAATAAAATTTGGTATTTGGTAAGAGTGAGTAAAGATTTTTAATTTTTTTAATTAAATTAAAGTAATACAATTCTGGTAATAGAAAGAAAAAATTGGCATTGTTTACTTTATAACACAAATAAAAATGGGTATAAAATTTAAACAGTAACAGTTTTTTTAACTTATTTTTTTATATAGCTACCTTAAATTCACGAAACAATTATTTTTATTTTTTTTACATGACCATATTGCCCATATTTGAGAACAAGGTTGCAAAAATTAGTGTTTCGAAAAAACCCGACAAAACTCGACCTAGCTGGAATATCGAAAAGAGAAAAGAAATGCGACAGTCGTACCGTATTAAGTAACCTAAAATTAGCTCATTTTTTACAACAATAACTATACAACAACAAAAAAGTACCAGGAGATGGCTTTTAAAAATTATATGATAATGCAGATAATGAATTTTTACATTAAATATATGAAATGTCACTGGAACTCGACCATTGAAACTTTTCATTAAATTCATGCAGTTTTTTATACAATTTATTGAAAAATTCCATTTTATTTATCAAAAATTTCATACGACCAATGAAAAAGTTTCATTAAAGAAAGTTTCATTAGAAATATAAAGCTTTTTCATAAAGTTTAAGAAACTCATCATTCACATTGTGATGAAAACTTCATCAGTTAAGTGAAAAAAAAATGTTTAAAACTCTTCCAAGAAATTCTCTCTGTGTAGTCTTACACATAAAAAAATAAAAACCCATTTCAATTACGAAAACCACCGATTCAATGCATTTAATTGCTGAAATTTCGCTAACAAAGAAAATTGCTGATTCAACTAGAAATTGATAGCTCTTTAATTGAATTATTTTTCAATTAAATAATAACTCATTTGATTAAAAAGTGATAAATATCGTATACCTTCCCAAAAACCAAAAAAAAAAAATGTTTTGTTCCCATACCAAAATTTTTTTTTTTAAGAAGTGTTGTTGCCATACCGTATGTTTTTTAACAGGTTGAATTTTATAACATTAAATTTAAGCCGGCATGAAATTCTCATTTAGTTAGCAGATTTATTTATACTTATGTGAACAACCTCACACAGAAATTAGTTTTTTTCTTTCTATTGAAGCGCAGGGGTTATGGCAAATTTTTTTTTTTAGATTTTTTTTTTTGCAGAAATCATCGCTTATGTTGAAATTGGAGTATTGTTTTTTGTTTAAAATAATTTTTAATTTATTTTTTGCATTTTTTTCTGTTGAAAAAAAATATAAAATTTTTATTAAACGAAATTAAACTTTAAAAATTACATTATCAATTTTGAATTTTTATTGTTGATCTATATAAATTGTGTGTGAGTTGTTGGTTAGTTCGGTTAAAGATCTTGAATATTTTTCCATATTAACAGAAAAATTATAATTTTGTTTGTGATAATTTACTTTAATTAACAGAAAAAACAATTAGAAAAAAGTTATTTGACACCTGCATGAATGGAGTTAATTTTCTAGCCCGCAACGGCCTTCATCAACATTCTTCGTGCCTTAAAGTGTTAAATTGTAAACATCATCTATTTAACTCAACTAGTTAGGTTAAATTTTATGATAATGTTTTAGAATAAATAAATATGCAGATTTGAACAACTGAAGCTAAATTATTCAAATTATTAAAGTAATAAACCTAATAAGAATTAATATATAATCTAATTAAAATGAATTTAAAATATTTATTACTTTAAAAAAAAAAACTACATAAATATTTCAAAAACAACAACAATGTGTGGATGTTTGCTTTTGAGCGATAATATAAAGAAATGTCAAGCAAGTTCCGAATTTGAGCAAATATTTAATTGATTCAATTAATTTTTAATTTTCAGCTTTTAAGATTTTCAACAAACCGATTTAATTGAAAAAAGTAAGGAAATATTTTTTTCTGTGTACCGTTAAGTTCTATTAAACTAGAACTTTTAAACTTATAAGTAAAAAATTCTTCCAAATTTCTAAAGCTTTTGGAAGTTGTTTGGCAATTATGCAAAGGTAACTATTATTTGAAAGTTACTATGAGTGGTTTTGTAACAGTGCCCAACGATTACTCTTTTCTGTGTGGACTTTAGAGAATTTAAATTTGTTTAAATTCTAGGCAAAACAAAGAAACAAGATTAATTTTTTCATAATGAACAGATTTTTCGAAGCCAACACACATTCTATTATTTTAAGTGTAAGAAAAAAAATTACGAAATACATAATTTAAAAATAGCCAAAACGAGCATTTATGGGCAGAAGTAAAGCAAACTTACCCAGATCATTACATTTCATTTTCATTGTGCTTTTTTTTTTCTTTCTACCTACCAACATACAGACATATCCATCAATTAGGTCTAACAGGGAACGTATTCCAAGCCATACACTTCGATTTTGATGAAAATTGGAAATGTAGAACAAAATCTAAGATCGACCTGGTTCGGTCATTGCAACATCTTGGGAATTTAAGTAATACAAATTTGTTAAATTTTCCGATAACACCCTAAAATTTTCCAAATATGTAGCATATATTTTTTTTAGAATTTACCCCAAAAATTGCCTTTGGTCCTTTCATGAAAAAATTAATATGCATATAATTTTAAAGAGTACATTTTTACCAAAAACAATAAAGACAACACGAATTTTGTATCTTGTATAGTTTAAAAGTTATAGTCCATTTTGTGACGACATTTGAGTCAAATTTTAACGGAAACAGAAAGAATACGGGCTTTGAAATGTATGCTCGTCCAGTTCTTGTCGTGTGTGTGTCGTTGAATTTCATAGAAATCGAAGACGGTAAATGCGTATATCAAAACAAATACTGTACATGTCAACTCAACTCAACACAAAACAAAAAAAAACAACTTTTGCAATGTCCACCTAGGGGAGAAAGTTGCACTTTTGTGCAAGTTTTTAACCTGCACCAGAAAAAATAAAATCATCAAAAATAACCTCATATCTCATCTTCATAATCCCCGAGGTGGCCCCAAAAATAGATTAGGTTGTTCTTGGATTTATTTTCTCTATTAAATAACTAAAGTTCATACAAATCGGTGTGTTAAGCTTAGAGTACTTTCCTTGTAAGTACTTAAAAAAAACTGACATTATAACTACCAAGGAAAACCATTCAACTATTGAACAAACCGACCAAGTGACAGGCTCTCCGCCTTCATTATTTCCCCCTCCACCTAAAAGCAACAACAATGGAAAATGTCTAAAAGTGATTTTGATGATTAATAAAAATAAAAAAAACTTTTTGGATAGAGTGCAGATAATGGCTGTGATAGCTTTTATTTGTTTCTTGTTGCTGTTGCTGTTGCTGTTGCTGCATGTGAGTGAGTGACACTTTTAAGTTGTTCAAAAAGGACTAACGAAGAATATTATACGAGGCTGCTACGAGCTATTATTGTTGCCTTAATTGTTGACTACAATGTTATTCCAAATGAATATTATTCATTTAGAATTTAGAATCGAGGCTTATACAATATTTCAATGTTTTCTTTTCACAAAATCTATTAAAATCCGCCTACAAATTTTGATTAACGACGACTGTTCCTTACATAGTGTCCACACCAGATATTAACTTTAATATTTTTCTGTCAACAAACTTCAAATTCAATCGCAGAGAGAATTATATTACGTGTGGACCACACATTACTGTTAATGTTAGTATTATATCTGATATCTAAATAGAGTTGTTATCATAAATCTCTACACAAGAATATTATGATATGAGCTGTCAAAATACACACACACATACATAAAATATTGTAAAAAAAAATAATAAAAGTTAAATGCCTTAAACTAAGGAAATGCAAGAAGAAAAAATGTATTAAAAATTGTTTAACTGTTATAAAGCAATTTAAAGTTATTTTTTAAACGCACAGTCAGTGTGACCATTTTAGCATTTTTGCAGCTAGATTTAGCTTTATTTTTTTTTATTTAGCCGCAAATTTTCCATTTAGCATTTAGCATTTTTTGTATTGATCATTTAGCATTTTTAGCTTTTTTATTTAATAAATTTCAAATATATTTATTTTATTTTAAAACTAAATATGCTATAATTTTACATTACATATTCGTTCATTTAAATATAGCTATGTCAACCATGTGCATAGTTATTGAAAAATAAAATCTGGCAGCACAGTGCTTAATCGTTCAAGGTACTTTCAATATGGGTATAAATGTATGGATAAAATGAGAAATGTACAAATGTATGGGTAAATGTATACGAGTATAAAAACGCATTAAATGAAAATCCTTTCAATGAATTAGCTTCCTTTACAGGGATGTTAAATGGGGTTTTCAATTTTGTACCAACCTCCAAAAAAAAATTGTACTTTTTGGACCTTCATGGTACCATTTTTTTTTAATTTATTAAAACAACCAAAAATGTACATAAAAATTCACTTGTACACAAAAAAACAAAACTTAACAATAACATAAGGTACAAAAAAGTATGAGATCAAAATCATGGAATTATTTGTTTAATTAATAAACTATTTGGAACTTCTACATCATAGCAGCACGAATTTGTCGATCTTAACCAATACTTTGTCTGTATGAGACTTGATAATGCACATGTAGTTTGTTTCTTTTCTTAGTTTTTATTATATTTTGAAAAGAAAAAAACTCTTGCCACATTTGCAGATGATTGCGGAATAGATAAAATTCCAGCAACGACTCTAGAAATGTCTGGAAACATATTGAAATTCAGTTCATTTTGAAAATTAGCTACTACCGATCAAAAACTATAAATGTTTTAATTTTTTAACGACTTCAGTTGCTCAACAACAGCGAAAGCTCTAAATTGATTATTTATTGAATCAAAATTTGCAATTTTATTCGGGAACATTTTTACTACAATACTACTTGTTTTACCTGAAATAACATTTTCTAGAGTAAACTTATTGATCCCCATTAATAATTCGTTATTAAAGTTGACTTTGGTTGTCAAAACTTCGCATAATTTTATATAAGATTGTGTGGCATTTTCTTTCATTTCTTTAACAATAATTTAATTTAATTTTCACTTCCTCAGAATTTTAATAAATTCAAAATGAAAGTGCAGTTGGCTGCAACAAGTGTCAATATATGTAAGAGCTCTATACACCACAATACCAGTCTGCCAGATAAATTTATTTAAAAAAAAATCAACAATTTTATTCCACAAAATCCTCAAAATGATGATAAATCGTAAAATCGGATATGGTCGCATATATTTTAGGCGCTCATTACATAAAACGAATAAATGCAATGAAAAAGGACACAATAACAATTTATTTGCTATAATAAAAATTTAAAAAGGGGAAAAATTAAAAATTGATAAATTGTACTAAATGAGTCGCGGTAGTACCACGGTACTTTAGAAGGTCAAAATGTACCAAAAAAAGTACAATTGTACCAACTTTAACATCCGTGTTCCTTAATAATGAAGTTTTTGGTTTTACCATTTAGTAACGCGGAAGTTGAACGGGTTTTTAGTGGAATGAACCTTATAAAAACGAAAATAAGAAATAGAATGATATTGAACACTATGAATTCGTTTAAATACATGTTGCCAAAAATTTAAAGTAACGAATGATCTCATAAAAAATGTAATAAAAACATATCGAGGGCTTATATTCAATACCGTCTATCTACAAAAACACAATTTTTCAGGAGAGCCAAAAAACTGTTTTATTCGCAAATAAGCAACAATTTCGATGAACTCATTTTCTACAATATTAACAGAATGTGTTTAACAAACGTTCTAACTAAAAAGTTTCTTGAAATTCGCGTTATTTTAGCTTCTATGATAGAAAGACGGTATTGCCTCAAAAGTGAAATCATTGTGTAGGAAAATAATATGTAGATAGACGGTATTGCCTTATTTTAAAATTAAGTTTGTATTACGGTTTTTGTATGGGGACCCCGAAAAAGTTGGGGATATAAAAATAGCAGGACCTGTTCTAACATTTGAACCCTTCAGGGAGCTAGGGGTTGTTTTTGACTAGTTTTTGTTTGTTTTTGGCATGGGTGTCTCAAAAAGGGTGTCAGATAGAGGGTAGGTGTGTTCAGAAGAATTGTTTAACCAGTTTAAATTCAAAGACAATGTTTTTTATAATTTTTTTATTATAATTTTTACTGCGCGTGGCTAAGATTATCATAGAAGTAGTGATACTCCTCTGGAATTACCGCCTTTAACTCCTGTAAATGTTTCCATTTGTTTTGCTGAATTGGTAGTCGACCGGTATACAATTGTTTTGGTTCTATGTGACCTTCATATTGCTTTATTCTAATAGGTAGTTCAGTGTAATTATGATCAAAATTCACTTTAAACTTAATGGTACCACTTGGGGAATATAAGAGAGATCTTAGTTGGGATACTGTCGGATAATTTTTTGCTCGACCAGGTCTAATACTGGAAAATCGAATAAGGTTCGTATCCTTATAGTTCTTAAAAAAATCATACTTTAAATGTAATGCATCAAATGGCATTTTAATAATTTTGTTCTTGATTTTGACTGTTTTGCGGGCATCTTTGGTTACCCTGACGTAGTCGTATTGCAAATATATGGTTTGATTTTTCAACTTAGCCTCTATCTTTGCATGGGCACTGTCACACTCCATCTGGGTGTGTCCTTTCTGCAAGTATTTTTGTTCTATGATTTTGTTGTTTTCTATTGAAAAATTGGACAAAGCATTCGACAAAAAGTGATTACGGTTTTGGTAACCGCAACCATCGGAGTAAATTATTATTGGTAGAGTATCTGTTAGACAGTGTGTTGACAAATGGTGCATTATGCACAAATCACAGTGTGAATTGGGCATTAGATTTTAAATCGAGGTAAAGTGGTCAATTTCAAATCAGTATCAAATTGGTACATTCTTGCTTGTGTTTTTGAGTTTTTGCGTTTGAATTCATTTATTTGCATACTCATTTGTAGCTAGAAAAGAACATAAAGGGCACACCACCGCATACATAGCGTATTATGGTAGGTATTGATCGTTCGACAAGAGAAGTATGTCTCCGAAAAACGAACAGTGAATAAATAGATATCAAACAGAGAAATAGCCTGAAATTAAATAAAACGACAAAATTCTATGATGTAGATAGACGGTATTGCCGTCATAAAATTCATAAATAAGTATCTTTGTAGATAGACAAATGATAAAATACAGGATATATAGTACTAAAAATAGTTTTTTTCCACTGAAATTTTTACAGTACATGCAGATGGGGTCAGAGATGAGTTTGGCATAAAAAAAAAATTTCGTGAAAATGTAGATAGACGGTATTGAATATAAGCCCTCGATATATTACATTGTAATTACAATGATATTTCGACCGATTCTTTGGTAGTTGAGGACGAATACTCATTTGATGATGTATTTAATTTATAATTAAATCTCATAATTTTTAAACATTTGTTTTTTTTTTTATAAACGTAAATACTATTGAATAGTCATTTATGATTGAATTTTTTTTAATTTTTGTTGTTTTTTTGTAATATAATAATATATATAAAAATATACATATATGTATGTACATAAGTGATATATTGAATTTAACGGCTATTTTATTTTAAAAATCGTTTAATGTATGTATTTATATGTATATACAGGGTGTCCGCCGGGAAGGTATACTACTTTGCTTGTTTATAATTTTTGATTACATGAAAGAAAATGGATCTTATATTGATAAATGTTTTATTTAATGTCGCCTCAGTTAGCCTCACAAATGCGAGCCCTTTTGAGCACATTTTTCATTATATTCTCACACATTTCATGCGGTATTACATTAATTTCATCACGAATAAAACACGTTGGTTTATCGAATATTTTTACATAATAAATTTGCCACGTGTCTACTTTACGGCTGGCAAATATGAACTGTCAAGACTAATGTTGCCCAAAATGGCGGCAAAACAAAGTAGTATACCTTCCCGGCGGACACCCTGTATAAAGACTAAATTTAATTTAAAACTCTTTATGTTCCTAGTTTTCTAGTAAATAAAATATTTTTTGTTGTTTTTGAATCAATTTTGTTTTAATTATATGAAAGAAAAAAATATATGTGTTAACGAAAGTTGAAAATTTTGAAAAATAAACACATTATTAAGACATATTAATTAAAAAAACATGTTTAAAATTTTAGCATTATTTTTTAGCATTTTAATTTTTTTTTTAGCATTTTCTAGCATTTTTTTGACTTTGATTTAGCTGCAAAATTTTTCTAGATCTGGTCACACTGCGCACAGTTGAAAATTTAATGAATAAACAGACGTCTTTACTCAACGGCAGACAGAAAATTATGAGAAGACATGATGGCCTGGGTTCTATATTCCACTACGAAGTGAAAGTGGAATCGTTTTTAATTCCACATTTTCAATTCCACTGTGTTCTGAAAAAGGAGTGAATCGTTTTTTTTTTTTCACGACGATTGCATTTTCATTTTGTTCTTAGCAACAACATAAAAAAATGCGGGATAAAACCAAATTATCACTTTAAAGTGAATGAAATTGCAATAAAGAAGAGTGCATTTTTTAACAAAAATAAAAATTAAACAAAAAGATACTTATTTTTAAAATAATATAAAATAAGTTTCGCAATTGTGATTTCCTGGTATTTAATTAAAAAATAAAAACAAAGAACGGAAAATCTGTATAGAAAAAGGCTTCGTGACTGTTCAAATCCTTTGGAACTACCAGAAAAATCGTAAGACAATAATTAAAACTGAGTCGCAAGTGTTTAAAATTAATAAAAAAAATAGTTTTATTGCGTATTTTAGATTAAATAAGTATGCATTTATGATGGTTTTAGAAGAATTATCACCAATGGCTAAAAAGACAAGCATTCCAATTATTTTGCAATTGGGCACATCACTACGCTACTTCGGACAAGGAATTTATCAACAAATGATCGCAAAAGACTTCAATCTAGCAGTGGAAAGAAGTACAGCGTCAAAAATTTTAACAAATATGTGTAATGTTTTGAAAACTGTCATATGCCCAAAATGGATTAGATTTGAAAGAAGTCGCGTAGAAATTGAGAAATCAAAAAGGGAAATCATCGGTTGCGGTTCCTCATTTTCTATATTTTCAGTACCTTCGTCATTTTTATTTAATTTTTGTAAAATCACGTTTACTACATTGTCGGAACTGGTGCCATCTAAGTTTTACAATTCAGTAGATGAATTTGTGGTTGTTTACCCTTTGCTAGTCGTCCCGAATGATTTAGCAGCTGGAACACCTTCGACTGCTGTATAAAGGCCACCTGTTGCCGTTACCTCTGCTCTATTTTCGGCCAATTTTTTACGAATGGTAGCCTTCCAATCAATCAGCCCAAGCCTTTTTCCAACCAGTTGCATCGTTTTCTGGAGGTCCTAAGCTGTTTAATGTACTTGCTAAGTCCTTCCACAACTGGTCTTCAACTGTTTTGTCGCCCCTCTAAAAAACTTTGGCCAAACCAGATTTTTTTTCCATGAATGTTAGAAATGGGGCCTCTTGTTCCGGATTCATGTGTTTTCCCGTAAAAAATACAACACTTTTTCAGTTAAATAAACGTATATTAACAACATATCACATTTACTTACATTGTTTGATTTTTTTTTTACGTTTAATATTCAAAATAATTTTATTTTCTAAAAAGTTTGGTTTTTCACTCAGTTAAGTAATACCGTTTTAAAATTACTTTTTTTGTAGTGAAATTGTTTTATAGAACACATCAAATCACTTTAATTCCACTAGAAACAAAATGAAAATGAAATTTTTCTTTTCAAATCACTTATGTGGAATTGGGAACATAAATTGAGCGAAAGTTTCACTTTCACTTCATTTTCGGAATGTAGAACCCATGCGGATATAAATATGAATTCGTGTTCTCCACCCTAAACATTAATATGAACATAGATAATTTAATTCGTTATTCTGGTGGCGTTCTCGCACATATTATATTAAGGTGAATATCGAATATGGACACTATGTTAGGTTATCCTAAAGCCAAACAAAATAATCGGCGGCGGTTTGGTCGTCTTGAAACAAAATTGTACATTGAAAGCGATAGTACAAAAATTAAAAAAAAAAAAAAAAAATATCACACTGCCACATAATGAGAAAAAGTCGATTTGGTTTGTACCGCGTTACATATTTTTAATATATTTTGTCTATCGCTGATTCTGTTGTTTCCAAATTATCCCATTACGTCACAGCTTTGAGAAAACCGCAATTAAAAACACGAAAAATACCGTTTTTAACCATTTCTGAAGTTGTGTACACACCGCATACGAACAACTTAAGCATTTCTATTACGATGATAGATATATTTAACTTTTTTTTCTCTATAATGAGTTAACAAACTTTTACAATTTGTGTAAAATACTCTAAAAAAAATAAAATAGCTAAATATTGAATTTTTAAAAGTAGCCTAGGCCATGCATCCGAAAGGCTTAAATGTATTTAAGGGTCATGATATAAAATTTGAACTTTCCTTTTTTACGAAGGCGAAAAAGGTTAAGATTATTACATTAACTTTGTTTAAATTGCATTTCAAAAATAAACTATCTTTAAAATTGTACAAAATAATAATTATTTTTCTCGAATCCCGGATAAAAAATATATTTATATATTATTTTGTATTTTTGGCATTTGCTAAATGTATCTGTACGCTATTTTACAAATCAGTTTCAGAAAATATCATTGCGGTATCTTCAAGAGTAAAGTGTATTCTAAATATTTGTCTTTATTTTGAAACATTAACAGGCGTCAAATGTGTAATAAAATACTTTAAAAAGTATCAAAACAGGCATTTTTGCAGATTTAGACGGGCTTTTCGCAAAAATTTTGACGTGATGGAACTATTTAGATGCCAGATTTGGAATCAGAGAATCAAAGACAATATAAGTCATATAACGGCATTCAAAACAAGGAAGCTTGTAGAGGTGTGCGGTTTAAAGTTACAGATATTTAAAACAAACTGATATTTAAAGAGGCCATAAAATAGAAATCCGAGCCTACTTTTTCAAACCATTTGGGGGTTTTATTTCAGCTACGAGTGGATACCGTAACCGCTAAAATACAGATTGACCTTGGTTAAGCTTTGCCTCCCTTATGTGAAATACAAAATAAGGGCTCATATTTTTTTTTTAAATTATTTTTGAAAAAGAGTTTATATAAAATCATTAACAGCATAAAATTTATACAATAATGAGAAAGCAAATCTCTCAGTTCCTAAGAATGTATAAAATGTGGTGGGTAACATATATCAAAAATAACTATAGTTAACCACAGATATTTCGATATAAATAAGAGATTCATAACTACTCAGGCAGAAGTGTTTGCAAACCGTCGGCGACGGTCGGTTATACGTTGGCAGAACGTGGGATTAACAATATTGACAGCATTGTCCTGTTACCCGATTGATAACAGGGGCCAACCGTTGATTTAAATGAACCGTTGGCATAACGTTGGTATTTCAAAAACTTTGGTGTTTTTAAAATAGCTTAAATTTAATTAATTTTGAGAAATATGTACAATAAAATGCATTTAAAAAGCATCAATACAGTGCGGTCTCACACGTGAACGTGTTTTGGCCATGTTTTAAATTAAAACATACTTTTTTTTTTTTAAAAAAACACATGTTTTTCTTAAAACACGTAAGTGGAAATATAGTATTAGCCTTATGCATCATATTTAAATATGTGAATTATAATAAATTATTACCGAAAAATTATTATAGTTGGTAATAATAATATTGGCAAAGAATTTTGCGGGTGGTACTGGCAAAACACATCCTTTGCAAACAAATTAGCTTTTACCTTTGGTAATTTTTAACAGGAAAGGAATAAAATCGACCCTGTTTTATAATCAACTTAGAAGACTATGTAATTTAAAATAAGGAACAAACAAATGTAAAATTATGGATAAAAAATATTTGTCAAAACATTACTGGCTTTCAATTTTGGCCAATAATCACACTACAGTTAAAACAGTAGAAAATACATCACATTCATTTGCAATATGACATGTCTATATAATGTTGGCATGCTGAACACAAATCTGGCAAACCTTTTGAAATCGCAAGCTTAGTTTTCGAGATGTTTTAACTTTATATTTTAATTAAACATCAAAGTTTTTTTCCTAAAATGTTGCATGGATTTCTTTTAGTGTAGTCACAAAAATGACTACAAAAACAGATAGAAATCCCCATACATACTGAATGTTAAAAAAAAGGACATTTACGAACTCAAAGACTATTTTCGAATCGTGTTATGCAGTAGCCTCACAGGTAAAATTTTTAATATTTTTTGAATTGAGATCAAAAATGACCACAAATAATAATCCATTGTGGACCAGTCGAAGATATTTAATGTTTGTTGTCTTATTTTCTAATGCCGTCTTATTTATAATTAAATTTATAATTTTGCCTTTAATGGAAGTCACGTTTTTCATATCTTATGAAAAGTATAAGCAGCACTAATTTTACAAAATATTATATTTTCAGCTATTACTGTTAATGACTTCAATGTGGTAGGTAGGAGTCCAACTAAAATATGGTAATTGAAAAAGAGACAGTATAATGATAAGGGCTCGGAAGTGAATGCAGTTAAATATATTCGTTAATGAAACATGAGTTAGCAAATCGATGACATTTGTTGCAAATTTGTTGAATCGCAATGATATTTGGTTAAGTTTGTTCTTCAGGACACGATGAAAATATATATTGACATGAACTTCCGAGCCCTAGTTGTGATTGTGGAAAATGGTTGAAGGGAAGATGCAAAGATAATAAAAAACAGTCTTACATTGTTTTGTTTATGTCAGCAAAAGTTAAAAGTCAGTAACTTAAGGTTAAATACACGATAATTGTGACATTTTTAATTTTATTTATATATTTTATATATCGCAGAAATTATAATAAAATTTATAACACAAGTAGACCATTAGAGCAATTTAAATTTTCAAATTAAATTAAGTAGTTTTAATAATTATGGCTTCTAAACAACATTCAAAAAAATAAGTTTGTAAAAAAGTTAGTAAAACGTTTTATAAATCAAATTTTTTGCTGCAATTGTGTTTTCAGCTAAAATTTTGTTATACTAACTGAGCAATTTACTGTTTTGAACTAATGTTTTACTAGTATTTTACTAATGTTTTACTGGTTCAGTTTGCTAAAAAGTTGTGCTGATATGCAAATTAATCGTGTTGGCTACAACCAGATTGAAATATAAACGCAGAATGAAGTAGATATCGCGGCAAGATGTAGTAGAAACGAGGAAAATGATACTAAAAAGTACAACCCATGGAATATTTTTGTATCTGTTTTTCATACATAAACCAAAAGGGCGCCAACAATGAGTATACATATAAATTATAGATTTAAAAAACTTAAATTTTGTGTTGTCACCGGCTTATCAAAGTAAAATATTTCAATTTAATAAAGATTAAATGTGTATTCGTAATCTAATTGTTTATAGTGTAGTGTGGTCAAATTGAAAACAAATATATGTTCAGGTAGACAGACTAAAGCCAAATACAAGGACACACATCTTAGTTAATTTTTTATGTTTCCTTTTTCTTATTGAAAAAAGGGTTGTAGTTATATGTCACATTTTATATTTTATTTTTTTTGTTTCTTTTCTAGAATTACTGCATTTGTCATCCTTTATATTAGACAACCACTGACATAAGAAGTTAAAAGATAATTTTGTTTATATTAAATGTAATTATTTCTATATATTTTTAGATATTAAATTAATTCATGTCGTCAATGTGGGAGTTTGAACGTTTATATATTTTGTAGCGTATTGTTGTAAAAAAATGGTTAAGATTTTTAGCAAATAAATTAACTAAAGTATAATTTTTTTACAAATATTTTGATCTTTTTTCAGCCTACTAATATTCAGCAAAAAATTTATTAGATTTTAGAAATGATTTTTGAATTTTTAATCAACTAATGACTAAGATCGAAAAATTCCCGACACAGAAAGAGTATCACCTATAACTTTTTTGTGTTTAAAAGTGAACTTTTTTGAATCAAGTTATCTTTTAAAAGATTGTCAGATGATGTGTACAAAATATTCGCGAAATCGGATCATTAGTTTGTTTACAAATGGACTTTGAACAAAAGGTGACGGCAAAAAGAGAGCATTTAAAAAAAAAAACTTAAGTTTCTTACAAAAAAAAAAATTGGTTTGGTCAGAACAATCAAATGATATTAACCCCTGGTTTTTGTATTGCATGTATTATGTTATGGTTTTTTCGTTCGTGCGAAGAATAATGTCATCTAAAAACAGGATATACGATTCGTTTTAAATTATTGATGAAGGCTACAAAACAAGTTGCGAATACTGTATATTTTTATGGAAATGGTTTGCTCCTATCAATTAGGGCACTAAAGATGCCAAAAAAAACTCTATAACTCACTTCTTGTTCAGATTAAATTTGTAAGCGAAATAATGACTCGATTAATATTTTGTACACATAATCTGACATCCTTCTTATCGGTAATTTGACAAGAAAAAAAGTTCAGTGTAGTACACAAAAGCAGTTGTGAGTGAAAATGTATGTCAAACTTTTTCGATCTCACTCCTTTAGTGTTAGCAAAACTTTTGCTGAATCTACCAATTTTGTTGGTAACAATAAGCTAACTGAATTTCAACAAAAGATTTTGCTGACATTGGCAATTTTGTTTGTAAGCACCTTTAAAAACAAAATATGTACTCACTGTAATCCAAAGGAAAAAATATTGTGTGGCTGGAAAATGATTATGTAGTTGAAACTGAATATTTTCAAAAGTAAAAGCTCCGAAGAGTGTTAATTTCGATTACTTTGCATTACCAGTAATGTGTTCACTATCCTCTAAGCCAGCAGTTGCCACCAACTTTTTCCTCAAGAACCACGATAACTTTTCAGTACTCCACACTACTCAATATTTTTTAATTGCATATTGGATACTTTTAAGGGCTTTTAAATTTAAAATTCACTTTAATTGCTTACAATTTTTTTTTCACTTTCAATTTCGCTTTTACTGTAAATTCAAATTTTGAAAATAGATTTTAAAACTTTTTAAGGTTTTCTTTCAATGCTTTTTTTATAGTTTTTAATTCTCGTCTTTATAGTATTCACTTTTGATTTGTTCCTCTAGCAGAGGTGCATTTTAATGCAAATAACTTTAGCGGAGTCACATTTTTGTATTGTTTTACTGTCCAAAATACAAATCTTATTTAGTAGGTAGTATCGAAAGTATCGAATACTCAAAAAAACACGAATACCCGATACTAGTTACCATCTACTCAATATTTTACCAGCAGTACCACGAAGCCGGTCAAAAAACGTTTTCAACTTTAAAGTCAAATCCTCGCTTTAGCAGCTCGACCAAGCGAGTTGTTGAGTTGAGATATAAAAGCACAAAGGCAAGTCCATGCCGCTCAGACTATATTTTGTCCATTGCGTCATACCCAGAAGAGATAATTCAAGGAAAGAAAGAGGGAAAGAAAGAGAGAGAAAATTATAAAAATATGAGATGAAGAAAAGACAACTAAAAAGATGGGAGAATTTCCCAGTTATCCTTAAGAATCTGAGAAACATACCTCACACCAACTCCATGTAGTTCCATTTGACCATCTCTCAATGAAAACAGTTTTCATATATTAGTTGATCCAACGTACTATCCATGACAAGCTGACAAACAGTTGTGGCTAAGGACATGTGACTCCCACATGCCAAACCAATGTTTCCCAACGAGTCGGTCAGCTCATTTCCCAAATAAGAAGTCAAGGGGGAGACTTTCCCCCCTTTTTATAAAATAGATATCATCTGTATGAAATGATTTATTCGGACAAATATACATATGATCGATATCGTTTACTCGAAAGTCCGTTTACAAATATATTCATCTAATTAATTTTTTATAAATATAATGTTTCTGACATTATAGCTTTTATTGTTTCTTCAGTGTAATGACCATTGCTGTGAAATGACCGTTTAGTTTTAAAATCTTTGTCGACTTGGCTTTGTGTTCATCATAAGCCTGTTGTTATAGATAAAGCGCTTCTAAAGTACTGTTTTGCAAACTAAAAATTTTATTGAAACTTTCGTTTTTTTTCGTCCAAATTTTTTCCACCACATTTCCTCTTATATCCGCTATATAAAATTCCTGCTCTGGAAGCTCGGAAAAGTCACCAACATTTACAACAACCATATTTTGTTACAAAATTACGCCACAGTTTTCTGGATCATTCTTTGGTCTCCTCATTCTTCCTGTAATTCCGGCTTGGCACTTTTTGCACTTTATTTATATGTTTAAAGTCATTCAATTTTTTAACTTTTCTGACCAAAAACTCTGAACAGTTGGCATTTACAGATGATTTTCTGATTGACAGTCTTTCTTCAAAAGACCAACTATTTTCTCAGCCTTATTTGAATCAGAAATACCCATTAAAATATCGGTTCGCGAACTTCTATTAACAATACGAATGTCTTTATATTATTAATAACGCTAGAAGCCGTATTTCGTATTACGTGAAACTTTTAATTATTTCGCAATTGCTGTTTTCTTTATAAATTTCAATTATTTTTTCTCTTACTTTTTGTTGATAATAAATCACGACAAGCTTCATTAGTTTGAATCTCAATATGTGATTTATAATGTCTTTGATGGCCTGATTCCAAATCCGGCACCCGAATTTTTCATCACTTCACAATTTTGAGAAAACCGCGGTTAAAGTTCCCAAAAATTGCTATTTTGGAGCTTTTTTAAGTCTTTTATTATACGACTGACGCTTTCAAATGATTCAAAATAAAGATAAATATTTAGAATACACTTTACTCTTGAAGATACCGCAATGATATTTTCTAAAACTGATTGTTAAAATAGCGTAAAGATACATTTATCAAATGCGTTCTACAAAATAATATAAATACATTTTTCTATATGAGATTTGAGAAAAAGAATTATTATTTCGTACAATTTTAAAGATACACTCCAAAAAAGTCCGCAACATGTTTGTTGGGAGGATCCTTGCAGAAAAATTTAGCAAAATTTTTGCTGAATCGACAGTGTTTTTTTTTAGTGTAGCTTATATTTGAAATCCAATTTAAACAAAGTTGATGTTATAAATTTAACGTTTATATCGTGACCCTACACTCATAGAAATAAACCTGTAAAAACTGCAGAAAAAGCTACTAAAAATTAGTTAAAAATGAGCTTGCAGAAAAAACTGCTATTTTTTTTTTGCTAAATATTAAAAAAAATAAGAACAGCAAAAATAAATTTTAATAAATCTGTTAACTTTACAAAATTTTAGTTATTTTCGATGCGAATTTTAGTTAATTGAAAATAGCATTTTACGCTATAAAATTAGCAAAAACTTTTATCAAATATTTGTAGACTGAAAATAGCAAATAAAAACTGTAATATTAACCAAATGTTTGCTATATTTAACTCAAGTTTAGTAGAAAGCAAATAACAGTCTATTTAGCTAAAATCAACAGAAATTTTTGTTAAAAAATTGAAGACAAGGGCAAACTTTTATTCAAATTAAAAATACTCAAAAAAAATTTTTAAATTATTTTTTTCTCTACTAATATTTAGTAAAAGTTTTTGCTGATTTTAGCATATTATTTTGTTACTTTCAATTAACTAAAATTTAGCTCACATATAATTAAGTATTTGTAAATTCAATAGATTTATTTTTGTTGTTATTATATTACTAATTTTAGCAGTTGTTTCTGCAAGCAAATTTTTACTTAATTTTTAGTAGTTTTTATTCTGCTATTTTTAAATGTTTATTTCTATCACTGTAAAAAATCTTAAAGATTGTTGGATGCATGGCATATGCTACTTTTAAAATTGCAATATTTAGTCATTTTTTGATTTAGTGTTTTTCAAATGCAATTTTTTTTTAATAATAATACACAAATTTTTAGAGTTTGTTAACTCATTATGCACCGCGTTGAATAACTATAATTGCAATTGATTTTTGCTATTTTTTCTAATATTACAAACATTTTTTTTAAAACTTATAACTGTTTTTAAGAGTGTGATAAATGATATCTTATTGTGCAAAATTTAAGAGATTACTTAATTGATTTAAGAGAAAAATTGTGTTATAATAATATTTTGTTAGTGTTTCATAACTATAATTGTGGTGTAATGGTTAGCGCGTTGGACTTTTACACAGAAGGTCCCGGGTTCGATCCCCGGTGCCGGCAACATCAAAATAATATGTATGAGTTTTTTCGATCCCTCATACGTATCGCAATGTCCACCTTCGGTGTTCCCATAGCAATTAACCCCACCGAAGTAAAATAATGAATCAGGGCTATGAACCAAAAAGCTTCAATAAGTTCGCCAACTCTCCATCAGGGGGCGAGCAACAACTGTTATAAGACTTATCATCTCGCGTAATTACAGTGTTGTCATGTCTGAAGCCCTTCATCTTTCCCCACCTTTCATCTCTATACTATCCCTTTCCAAAGAAAGCAAGACACTAAATATAGGAAGTATATCCTTAGTGTTGCCTCTCTTTTTAAAAGAAAAAAAAAATAATAATTACATATGTATAACGGTAAGCAAAGAAATATAGCAAATAAAGACAAATTAAAGAACTATTTTGGTTTATTATGCAATTTTTATAAATTTGGAATAAAATGCAGCATGGTTCATATCTAGGTGATTTCGAAAAAGGCAAAATTTCAGCCTATTTCATGACGTATTTTTAAAATTTATTTCATGGTTAATTTTTCGATAAATTGTTAGAAAAATAAACCGTTCATATGTGGTCGTCACAAATTTTGCAAATAATCCGACTGCTTATGGTAAAAATAAAAGAGACGGACTGAAAAAAGAATTTTGTGATCGGAACCGGCGTAAAATAAACTGTGCCAGCAACTTAATGAAGACTCTCAATCAGATAATAGATAAATGTAAGGTAAATGTGTTCAAATCAACCATAAGTAGGCTCTGAAAGGTTTCCCAGAGAATTCCTCGTCAAAAGCTGATGTCTGTGCCAAGTTTATTACCCCCGCCACAAAACTGCACGACTTCAATTCGCTAAAAGTAGTTTACAAACCAACTTGAGAAAGGTATGTCAATAATCGCTGTTTTTGGTAGGACTGTTTAGATACAAATTTCTTTTAAAGGCGTTTTTTCTGATGGGGAAAAAATTCAATCATGATGGTCCAAATGGCTTTAACAGCTACCCCTACGTAAGGAACCACAATATTTCTAAAAAAAATAAATTTTGGAAGCGGATTCTTAATGATTTGGGGCGCTTTTTGTTTCGTCGGACGCTATGGTTGATTTGAAATTTCCAAGCACTAGCATACATTCTTCCGAGTATATTACAGTATTAGAAGAGAAATTGGTGCCGAAGATGAATTCATTTTCCAACAAGACAATGCCTCGGTACATGTAAGTCGTCAGACAATGGAATGACTATCATCAAAAACATACAAGAGTATTGGAATGCCCCGCATGTTTTCCGGATCAAACTCCCATTAAAAATATTTGGGGAGTATTAAGCAGTCGAGTTTACTCAGAAAACCTCAGAAACCCGTCAATATGAAACCCCCATTGAAAATATTTGGGGAGTATTAAGCAGTCGAGTTTACTCAGAAAACCTCAGAAAACCGTCAATATGAAACACTAATTGATTTTGTTATTCCCTTTTAAATAGTAAAATAAAAAAATAATGAATTGTTTTTTTGTTAAATATTACTAATTTTTCATTGGTTTCACTTTTACGCCGGTTAAGCTCTTCTATTTTTTTTTTTTTTAACTTGTAAAATTTACACACAGAGAAATAAAGTGCCAACCGAATTGAAAAGTGTATTTTAATGGTAACAAGTAGTTAGTAGAACGATATTTACATTACATTTCTGAATAGTTTTGGTGCTGCAACTAAAATTCAGTTGAATTAACCGAACTTCGTTGTGAAACTAATGTTAAGTTTACACATTAATTTCACTACACACAGAGAAAAATTTGCTATTTGCCAACCGAAATTCGATTATTAAGAATTTGAGTCGGTAGATATATTTAACTTTTTTTTCTCTATAATGAATTAACAAACTTTTAAAATTTGTGTAGGGAGTAAGGTGGAGTAAGGGGGAGTTATTTGGGCCGTGGGGTAATTTGGGACTTTACAGTTTTTTCCCAAACTAATGCATTTTCACAATTACTAACTATTGTGTCTTGTTAAATTAAATTATTATCACTTTGAGCAACATATATTTTTGGAGGAGTATTTTTTTATTGCTTTTATTGCAAATAAAACAATTATACAAAAAAAAGTTTCTATTAGTGTTCTTGTTTTTTGTAAAAAAAAAATAAATTCTTTTACATTTTTAATCAGATAAATATAAAAATATTATTATTTCGTTATGTACATATATTACGAATGACGTTTTGTTTTTGTTGTCGTTACAGCTCTGTTGTGTAAATGTCAAATGTATGTATGCATGTTTGTGTTGCATGTTTAATGATCTGAGAACGGTGTATAAAAGCAGAAGAAACACAGAGAACGAGTCAAGGCTCCATTAGTCTTGCAGTTCCATGCCGAATCAGCTGTTTCGTTCATGGTTTATGTGAGGTACTTTTTTGAAAAACGCACTATTCATAAACCAAAAACAAAATCAGCTGATTCGTTACGGAACGGAACGGCAAGACTAATTGAGAATTCAATCTAGCCATAGCGTAAATAAAATTATATAAAGAGAATCGATTAGGTTCACCAAGAAATTCAACATCAGCAATTTTCAGTTGTCACTTGGTGTACACTTGTTTAAAAATGAGTTTTTATGTTTAATGTGATGATTGTTTATATGGTTTTGAATCAACGAAATTGAATTTAATGAAATGTTGTTTTTAACTAGATTTGCAGTAGTCTTTACCTAAATAATATTGTAAGTGCAGTAACCGAATTTTAGTTGGAAAATGAAAGAATTTTTGTCTCTGTGTAATTTTTTAAAGATACAAAATTACAAAATTTGCATTCGCAAAATTAAAAAAAGTAAATAAATACAAAAAAAAATACTATATATTGAAAGACCCCCCCCCCCCCCCCCCCCCCCCAAAGCAAATTCCTAGCAAAGTTACAGTGCCACTCCCTGCATACCAAACATACATATAATGAAATAGATTGTTCCCGTGATATATTCACTTTTTTCTTTTCTGTTTCACTTTAATATTTTCGCATGGTATTGAGTGACGTTGGCAATGATGCTACATTTGACAGATGGAGTAAAACACATGTGTTCGTGTATGAGTAGAAGAGCTTAAAAACTAAGACACAGTCTTACAGTTAACATTGGACTCAAATAACACAACATTTGCTGTAGGACTATGTCGCAGTAATTCAGCAATATCAATAACACTTCCGTAATTTCTTCTAAGATGATCGATTGGAAAAGGAAAAGAATTATTTTTTTTTTGTGCCCGAACTTAAAGAAATAAACCTGTAAAAATAGCTGAAAAAGCTACTAAAAATTAGTTAAAACTAAGTTGAAAAAAACTGATACAATTAGTAGAATTTTTTTTGCTAATTATTAGTAAGGTAAGAATAGCAAAAAAAAAAAACGTTTAGTAGTATTTGAAAAATGGCAAAGCAAATTGTTATATTATTCTTTTTTGGGAAATAACGCTCATACACTGACAAAAAAAAAAGTTTTTCAAAAGTTCTAATTCAGTGGAACTCATTTTTTCTGTTGCTTACGTTAAAATCAGTTATTTAGCTAAAGTTTTTACTTATCTTATTTCCCCACAAGAACAAATCTCATCCGTATTTGAACACATTTTTCAAATAAAAATTAAGTAATTTGTGATTCTGAAAATAGCCAGTTAATTTAAACCACAGTTGTTTAAAAAAAAAATTTTTTTTCGTGTATCTGCTAGATGGCTTTATTTTCTCATATATTTTTTGTTATAATTATAAAAAAGGCTATATCTCGGAAACTAAGAGATATAGAGCAAAATGGATCAAAAACCGTTACTCCGTACCAATTAAGTAGCCTTTATTAACCACTTATATTCCCGGTAATAAATATGGTCAGATCCGGCGAGAATATTTTAGCTTCAAAATTCTGTTAATTTAGCTAAATTCTTCGTTAATTGAACTACAACTGTCAACCAAAATTTAAATAGTTCTTGTGTGCGCCCGGTAGGCAAGTTGGCAGCGTACTGGCTTATCAGTGCGAGGGTCGTGGGTTCGATTCCCACCAGAGGCACTGGTCTGTTTTCGCTACAACGCGCCGAAGCCATAGTAGCTAGTGCTCGATTATTAATAATAATCGATTATTAATTAATAAAAAAAAAAAAAAAAGTTCTTCTAAAATTTAGGTCGACTGTGATTCTCAACTTCATTGAAAATTCTGCTGGTGCAAATTCAGGTATTATTTTCTGTTGTCTAAGCTTAATTTTCAACTAATTGTACGGTCTTTTTTTATGAGTGTAGAAGAGAACAAACAACTATTGTTAAGTTTGAAATTCAACTTAACAAATATTTCTAGCAAATCCATAAAGGTTGTCACCTGAAGATTTCCTGAAGCAAGAAAGAAATTTGGATAGCGGCCAGTTAACAAAAAAATAATTCTTCACAATTTCTAACCGTTTAAATTTTAGCACATTCAATCGAAGTCAACCATGGGCCAAATTTACAATAATCGACCTAAATCGTTTATTTCAAAAACAGTCAACACAACTATTTACACACAAGTTTGAGTGTGAGAACGCTCTTGGGGTAATGAGCTAAAGTACGTGAACAGGCATAATTAAAGGTACATTTTAGCCCAAAACCGCTTTAGTATAAATTTTTTTTTTTTTTTGTAAATTGTTCTTGTTAGGGCTATTTCGAGTTGTTTTGGATAATAATCGGAAATTATCAGTCGAACGCTAGTATCTCAGCACTTATATGTATCTGTAGCTTGAAATTACAAACATTAAATCGGACGATAATGAATTTTTAACAATATTTAATTTTGTTTAAATTTTAAAAATATCAACGTTCAATATAGTTTCTTATGTTTTGTGGCACCTTTTTATTATTTTTCCTTACATTTTCTACACTTTTCAACCGAATGTCTTGAACATGTATCAAGAACTCTTTACAACAACATCTACATTATTGACAACATGATGCATGATGGGTATAAATAGGGCAAGCAATTTCATGCAATTGTATGTTTTTCTCGATAACTGATAGCTACTAAATATTTATCCGAATCATCAAATTTAGACCAAAATGGACTCGATCTGTAGTTGCATCTTTTTTGTTTTTTAATGCTTATTGTGCTCTTTTAAATTATTTTTTGTCCATATATATTTTTTAATTAAATCGTAGTATTTTTTTAATTTGTTATCAAAATAATAAATATGGATAGACTCGAAGAAATTAGTTAAATTTTGTTCATATTGGAAAAATAACGACCGTATCTACATTTTTTTTAATTTATATCTTTTGTGCGCCCCGGTAGGCTAGTTGGTAGCGTGCTGGCTTATCAGTGCGGGGGTCGTGGGTTCGATTCCCACCAGAGGCACTGGTCTGTTTTCGCTACAACGCGCCGAAGGCCATAATAGCTAGTGCTCGGTTAGGGTAATAGTATATAATTTGTAATTATATGATTATTAATTAAAAAAATAAAAAAAAAAAAAAATAATTTATATCTTTTAAATTTGTTTAATTTGTTTAATTTTCTCAGAAAATGCTTTTTTAAGTGAATATTTTTCATGATTTTAGTAGATATTTTAACTTTTTAATCGCATTTCATAAGCATGTATTGTCATTTATGTCCATGAAATTCCTTGCCCTAGTTATAAATATTTTATTGGAGCTTGTGAAGTTCTTTCTGCAGAGTTTCTGATGATGTCCTTTTACTTTATTTTACTTTACACTCCATAAACAATAATGATTGTTATCAATATTCAGGTAAATACAAAAAATGCTTATCAGTTTCAAGGGAAATGAATACATTTTGCAAATTCCGACAGCCTATTTAGACAACGGACGAGGGAGGATGTGTTGAATATATTACAAAGGCGTTTCTTTTAAAAATGCGGGTGAATATAAAAGAAACAAATAATAATAAGTAACAAAAGTCTGTTATTTACTGCTTATATTTTTTCTCTATTAACCCTTAAATAAATATTGCGCCAAATTTGAAACACAATCGATCCACTCCAAAAAATCAAATACTCCAGGTTTCGCACTATATCAAGGAGGTACGCATTTCCCAATAATTATCTTTAAAGATGAGTAGCCCATTAAAGCTTTATTTAAAAAAAATACATAAAATTCTTAAAAAAAAGTCAACCAAAAGTCACTTAGCTTTGGTGTGTTTTAATCAAGGAAATGCCAATTTTCGAGAGAATATGTAAAAAAGTTTAATATTACACAGAAAATATTATCAACCTAAACTATCTAATTAAAGATTTGATTTGAATTAAATTAATATTTTAATTGACTTTTAAATATATAAATACATATTTTATTTTAGACGTAATTCTCAAATTATTTTTTCATACACTGAAAACACAGAAAACTTTCAGTACCAAATGCATTTGAAGTTTACAAACAAAACAAGCACCCACACAAACATACCAACTTATCGTTCACACACTTTTTTGTGAGTATCTTTTTTTATTTTTTTTTTTTTTGTGGAAGTTATTTATAACTTTTTTTTCTTTCTAATTTTCAATAAAAGTTTTAATTGATATTATCGTTGCCGTAATAGGTTTCAAAATCAATTAAAATATTAAAATCAATTAAAATAAAAGAATATTAAAATATATTTTCTGTGTATGCGAAATGAAATTGCAACAAATTTTGCAACGCTGATTAAAAAAAAGTAAATATGCTATGAAACCTTTACCTTTAGTTTCGGATATCCAGATGTTTTCTTACGTTACTCCAAAAAAAATTGTAATTTTTTTGATAATCAATCTTATTGGAAAAGTCGACTTATCAATGAGATCCTGACTTAGAAAAGTAATTGCTGGAAAAATCGCTAATTCGTATAGCCAGCTTAAAAAGGAGTTTTATTGCGATGGAAAAACATTTAAAATGTTCCTTAATTAAACGCTAACGCCAAAAAGTTTCCGAAAGAATAAGAATATTTTTGTCTGCTAACATTTAGCAAATTTTTGGGTTAAGTTTTCATAAATATGATGAAGAGTTTCATAAAAATGTATGACAAATGTTTCACAGACCTTTATTATTTCATAAAAAAGTTTCAAAACTTTGTGAAAATAAATTTTTCGTATTTAGGTAAAAATAATAAAATTTAGATATAATAAATAAAAGCAAAATTGATTATTAATAGATTTTTTGCTAAAGCGCTGCCTATTCTGGAGACTCTAGCTTTTCTAAAACTTCGGGTTCTGATAAGATCTTTAGCCAGATCGAAATACTAGTATCAACTTAGCTAATATGTTTGATTTGCTTTATTTTTGTAAATATACGGAGGTTGAAAGCTCGTTATAAATTAAAAATATATTAAAATTCTTATTTTTCATTTGAAGTATAGAAAATATCATTTGCAAATAATTTTTTTTAAAACTCAAAATCTTCGACAAATTATTTAAAATTCTGAAACATCAATTGAATATTATTTGAATTGTTCTTAATTTTAAATAGATTTTTTTTAATATAATATAAAATTACGGAATTTTAATTGATGTTTTTGAAATAGAAAATTATATTTTTTAATTTCAAATGATAATTTTTTACTTGAATTGGTGTTCTCAAAAAAAAAAAAAAATAACAAATTTTCATCATCAAATCCTTAAAACAAAAGTGACGCGTTTTTCTTCCCACCAATTGCTCAATTTTAATATAGTGTCTAATAACATTTTAATTAATCTTCATTAAAAATTAAAATTAACTTCATTATAAATCAACCACTATCATCTAAAATTAAAAATTTAAAATAATACAATACAGATATATATAATTATTTAAATCACACAGTACAACATTTTTCAACACATGATTTTGGGACTCAATTCTGGGAATTGCCATACGAACTTTTAGCACTTCTTCTGTATTTTAACACGGTTATATATCGGTATACCGTACGGAATATCTCCTTTGTGTCTGAAGCAAAGTTGTAGATATTGAATAAAAATCGCAAAAATGCTCATTTTTCCCCCATCGCAAAAATGCCCATTTTTCCCCATTTTCCACCTTTTTTGCTCAATAACTTTATTACAAATTCACAAATATGATGTTTTTTTTTATTTATAAACTTTATTTTGCATGAAAATAAAAATTCCAATTTATATATTTTTATATGTTATCAATGCATGGACACAAAATTTAGAACATTTTCAATCAGTTGAAAATGTTCTAAATTTCCAGTTATTGAGCAAAAAAGGTGAAAAATGGGGAAAAATAAAAATCGAAATTTTTATTTTCATGCAAAATAAAGTTTATAAAGAAAAAAACAGCATATTTGTGGATTTGTAACCAGTAATTTAGCAAAAAAGGTGAAAAATGGGGGAAAAATGGGCATTTTTTCGATTTTTAAGGCACCGGATGCAACCGTGTTAAAATATAGAAAAAGTGCTAAAAATCCGCCTTGAGCCAAAAAATTCCTATGGCCATTAAATTATTACTGTAGCCAACTTGACAAAACGAATGATGCAGAAGTTCAGAAGAATTGTGTCACAAAATCATGTCTTGTACTGAGTAAGTTAAACCTTTTACGTTGAATTTAAAAGGTGTTTTTTTTTTATATTTCGTGTTCAATTTTCGAACTTTGGAATATATTTTTATAAAAAATTAAATTTTTAAAAAAATATATGTTGCGAATAAAACAAGTAGAAATTGTAAAATTGTATTTATTTTACTCGTGTGATTTTGTGTTTTTTAGTAAAATAAAATTTATTATAGTTTTGTAATTTATATAAAGAAATTCAGGAAAACATATTAAACATAATTTATGAAATTTTTTCATAGTATGTATTTATGAAAAATTTCTTAATATGTATGACACATTTCATAAAAGCTTATATATCAGCTTCATAATATTTATGAAACACTTCATGAAATGTTATGAAACTTCATCATCATATTTATGAAACATTTCATAAATATAGAGAAATCATCAACTCGCTCTTTTATGACACGACTTCTTCATATTTATAAAGTGTTACATTGCACGAAAATCAATGAAGTGTTTCTTTATATGCCCAGTGTAGGAATGGTAATGACATATCATTATTATTTGAAGTACCAGTAATGACTTCAGGTCTCTGCATTACTTTAATACAAAAAATAATACGTTACACATAAATACTTATTTTTATCATTATTTTAAATAAAAGTAATATTGTAGAAACTTTTTTAAAATCGACTTTAAGACTTATTACTTTTGGAAATATTTTTTTCGTAAGCTGCAAAGTAATGACAATTGTGCAAGCAAGTCATTTATATTTTTATCTATCAAGTATAACATGTCGAGATAGCTTAGATGGTAAAACGGTTGTCTGACAACCTGAAGTCCCAGGTTCGAATCCCGCAAATGGTCCATACTGGTAAGCATTAGTTATGTGGTGGTATTTTTCATTTTGCAATGAAAGTAAATGAAGACTGACTACAGAAATGATCCTGTGAAGTATAGTCTGTATAGTATAGTTATGATATGTTATTACATTGCGTTACATCCCCATATAAAAGTAATGAGATTTGTAATGACAATTGCAAGTACTTGACATTACCAAATATGCACTTATATAACCACTTATATGGTAATGCTTTTGCACTGGGTGGTTTTTGAAAAATAACGGGTTTGCAATTTCAATTGGCTTCAATTTGAATCGGTATTATACCGGTTACGATTTTCAATTTCTGTCAATATTTTAACAGTTATGAATTTCATCTTTGTTAAAAACGGAATTAGGGACAAACTTGAGGTGCTAAGACGATTTAAACTACTTTGGCAAAACCGGTACTATCACCAATTTGTTGGAGAATAAACTGAAATTTAATTTGTTGTTATCTTTGAGATCGTAATTTACATAAAATAAACTTAAATAATCTTACATGTCTTTGGCACAGTGTGCCATGTGTTATGGTTGTATACATTCCAATGGAATCTTACCTGCAAAAAAAAGAAGAAAAAATCAAATATATTCAGCCTCGAGTATTATACATAACCCAGCAAAAAAAGACGCTTTACTTTGAATTGCATGACTACTTTATCTAGATAAAATAAAAGATTATGCAAAATGAAAATAAGACAACAACTCGAATATATAGAAATTCGAGACACACGAATTGAATTTACAACGATATCGGATCTTTACTTGACACGCAAATGTTAAATTCATTGACCCGGTAACAGTTCAAAATTTCACAATTTCAGTGAATTTAATGTCAATATACTGAATTTTATGTTCTTGTTATTGTACTAATTTACAATATTGTTGCATTTTCCTATTTTGAATTTAGAGAAAAAAAGTCAAGCTTTAAAAAGTTGATGGTCTTTTTTTCGCTAGGATTGGAAATGCGTAATGCAATTGTTTAGACTAAACTCAAATGGATTTATGAATAAATGTTTATTATTTAAAGGCAAGATTCTTCTAAGTCAGCAAAATTGAATTCAAATTATAACGAGAATATATATTTACAATAACATTGACAGACCGTTGAACGGGGTTTATATAAATTACCTGATGTCCTGAGCAAATTGAACCGTTTGGCGCTCTAATGCGAAATGGACTGTGTACTGGACATGATGTGCGGGGGCCCCAGCGCGAAGACGACGGTCCCTGCATTGACATGCTACTTATACTATTTGAACTACACGGATTGAATATGGGTGGCGGAGGCACTGGAGCCGCAGGAAGCCCTAAGCTTAGATTATTAAGGCCGCTCATGCTGCGACAGTGACCGCCACCCGACGCACTGGGTGGCATGATGTCATCCAGCGAGCGGCCAGCTATAGCTATGCCACTCAGTGAGATGTGGGAACCTAGTAAACTGCCGTTGTGACCGTGGCCGCCGCCACCGGACATCATCGACTGTGTCAGTGGGGGAGGCACAGCATTGCCGTGGGGACACATTGATCCCGATGGAGGCGGAATTGCTGAGCAATTCCCTACTCCGCCACCGCAACCTCCTGCTCCTACACCAGCAGCTTCTGCAGACGACCATTGGACACAGCCACCACCACCGCCGCTGCTGCGAATTCCTGATCCTGAAGCCGCCGCCGCTCCACGAAGGCTATTTGTTAGATGTGAATCGCAATAATGATCCACGGCAAAACTGTCCTGGCTACCAGAGCATTGCAATCTGTGCGGTGGCGGTGGAGAAGACTGACGTGAGTAAATGTTTGTTTAGTTGTGGTCACGCGTTTGCCGCTAACGCAAACGTTTCACCTCGAATTCGCCCACCAATCCTTAACTGTGATATCGTGATATGTCTCGCGTCACGATTTTTCCAACTAAATTCTACTTCGCTTCGTAGATGTCGTCGATGGAAAGGTGCCTGCTGCATACAGTCTCTGGGGCGCACTTTCGAAATTCCCAACAATTTGCATTATTTGTCAAATACGTTTGCCAACCATTGGCTCAGCTCTATTTTGAGATATTGGAAGATCACAGTTTCTATTTCCGATTTCGAGGTTATGTTATCAGGGAGTAATATTGTTGGTAGGTTAATTGATTGGTTGCGTTTGTATAAAATGTATGAATTGAGTTTTTGTTTTGTTTCTTAACTTTTTTTTTTTTTTTTTTTGTTAACAATGATGTACTAGTTTTTAACATTAACAAACAAACTAGTTCAACAAGTTTTAACAATTGTTTAAAGAATTATAATTTTATCAATCAATCAATAAACTAAATTGTTTCTTAGCTGACTACTACATACATATACAATACAATTAGTTAATATATGATCATAATCTTCATCATCATCATCATCATCATCGTCATCACTGTACATGTAGTTTTAACAACTTTTTTTTTTTTTTTTTTTTTTTAATTTTGCATAATTTTTTTGTTTTCGTAAATTTAAATTATTGTATTTTGTTATTGGGGGGTTTTTTTCAATATTTTATATATTTAAATGTGAAATGTGCTGTATTCTAAATTCAATTTAAATTTCTATATATATTTGTTTAATTATGATCTTCATTTAATTTTAAAGGATTTAGTTTTTTTTTTTAATTTATCTTACTTTTCATCACATTAGTTTTAATTAAATTGGAGTTTATTTTTAGTGTTTTTTAATATTTTATATTAGAGTGTATTTTTATTTTACATTTAGTTTAAAGTAGTTTAGCATGCGATTTTTTTTTTTTTTTTAGTTTTAATTCTGCAATTAAAATGTGGAAAGCAAAACAATCAATTAGTTCATTTCTAGGCAAAAGATCATCTACAACAAAAAAAATTTTAAGAAACAAATGAACATCCAGAGTTGCGACGTGATGCTGATAGAAAGGTTTAAGAGTGAAATGGAATCGTAAAATGTGATCTTTAATTTACATAATCTACCCACCCGCACTTCACGCAATATTCTTGTGCAATTTTCTTTATTGTGCAAGCAAAAAATCATAAAATCTATAAATTTCCTGTTAAAAGGTTAGACATTATTTTGGAAAAACAAATAATAAAATAGCCTTTGATTTTTATTGCGCAAACAATAAAAGTTAAAAATATTTTTAAAATGTGTTGTGTAATTTGTATATGCTTCCAAAATAGAAGAAAACAGTTGCGATAATTTTGTGTGAAATTTATTACACTAAACAGAGAGTATTTTTTGTAGGACGAAACATAATAATGAAATTTCTTCAGTAAGTCAATAAAACGTTTCTTTACAAAATAAACTAAAAGTTTCTTAAAATTACAGAAAAGCTTCTAACTTTTTATGAACCCAGTTTATTAATGAGACTCCTTCATTGAATAATATATGTAGAAAATTCTTTCAGTGTATGTAGGGAAAACGACTATAATATTGACAGTAAAAAAAAAACCCCGCTAAGTCTAGTATTATAATATTTACACTCAGGGAACGTCTGTCGTAAATATTTGTAAAGGGTCCGCCATCTAACGTTTTTTTTTCAACTAGTGCTTATTTCGTGAATGGTAACACTTAGCTCATGTCTGATTTGACAGATAATTAGTTTTATCCTTCCGCTGAACGAATATGGTCCGTATGTTCGTTATCTTGTGAAAAAAGTGAAAGAAACTGGCATCCTCATCGATAAACCAAATCGTGAAAAGCCAAAAACAGTGCTGTGGCAGAAAGTCTGCTTGAAGCGCCATCAACATCAATTCACCGCCGTTCTCAACAATTGAACATTTCGGAGACATCATTGAGACGAATTTTGCATAAAGACCTTGGTATGACGCCATACAAAGTCCAATTGGTTCAGGAGTTCAAAAAAAAAGGTATTTGGCGGACCCTTTAGTTGTTTGAGTTGTAATACAGTATCATTATTAAAAAAAAAAAAACAGTCATTTGTAGAAGTTGTTTCAGTTTTAACTACAATTGTAGTTTGTTTAAAAAAACAAACCACATCAAATTACTGAATTATGATTTTACATTCATTTTATACAGTAGCTTTTTTTTCTTTAAAAAAATAAAACAAATAAATGTTTGTTAATTTTGTTGTTCATTTTGTGAACAGTAAAAAACAAATGACAATGGTAGTTGAATTTACTGAAATGTAAGTCGTTCTTTAAATGAAATTTCATTTGTATTTAAATACATTTGCAGTGGTCTTTACCTACATAGTATTCTAAGTATTTATATATTTTTTTTTTTTCGAAAATTGTTTAATTAACACAGAAAAAAATATTTCCCTCCTTTTTCAATTGATTCGATTTGTTGAAAATTTTAAAAGCTGTCAAGTAAAAATTAATTGAATCAATTAAGTATTTGCTCAAATTCGGAACTTGCTTGAAATTTTTTTTTATACCATCGCTCAAAACATATTGTTGATGTTTTTTATGATATTTATGTATGTAATCGTTTTTTATAAATGTTAACGTATTAGAAATAAATATTTTTAATTCATTTTAATTAGATTTTATTAATTCTCATTGGGTTTATTACTTTATTAAGTTAAATAATTTTATTTCAGATGTTTAAATCTAAATATTAATTTATTCTAAAACATTATTATAAAATTGATAATGTAATTTTTGAAGTTAAATTTTGTTTAATAAAAATGTAACCATTTTTTTTAACAAAAATGTAACCATTTTTTTTAACAAAAATGTAACCATTTTTTTTAACAAAAAAATGCAGAAAATATATCCAAAATTATTAATGTTTAACAAAAGGGATAATTTCTGCAAAAAAAAATCGAACAATAACTTCCCATTACTCCCCACGTTTCAATAGAAAGAAAAAAACTAATTTCTATGTGAACTTGTTACCATAGGTATAAATAAATCTGCTAAGTTAATGAGAATTACGTGCCGGTTTTAAACTCAATGTTATAAAATTCAAAAAAAAACATTTGGTATGGCAAAAAAAAAATATCCAATTGTAGTTTGCTTTTTGAGAAAGTATACAATATTGATAACTTTTTAATCAAATGAGTTATTATTTAATTGAAAAATAATTCAATTAAAGAGCTATCAATTTCTAATTGAATTAGCAATGTTCATTGTTGGCGGAATTTCAGCAATTAAAATTATTGAACCGGTGGTTTTCGTGATTAAAATGGGTTTTTATTTTTTTGTGTCTAAGTATGTACCATTTTAAAATAAATATGAGTCCCAATCAAAATTTTTTCGAAATTTGGAAGCAATAAAATTAGGTGGGAGCAGTATACTGCTTTCAAAATTGACATAGAGTGTGTACCAGAGAACGGTTTTGAGTGCCTTATTTCATGCTTTTGAATGCAATCACAAAAAATGAGTACATTATCGTCAACTCACATCATTTCAATAAAGCAACAATCGACAGAATTGAGAAAAGTGAGTGTAACGAAAACCATGCAACCACTTTACATGTTGTATTGCTACAGGTCAACGAATACTACGCGAATGTTGTGATTGATTTTATGTTATTCATGTGTCATCATTTCATTTCATTGCTTGACATGTAACGGCATTATAAAAATGAATGTTAAAAAGGCATGCAACAAAAACAATAAATGGAATAAACAGCAACAGCATAAGCTGTTATTGTTGAATAAAAGCAATGTAAAAGCAATGAAAGTATGAATGGACAACAAAAACGAATGGTCTCATTCTGTTCTCTGGTGTGTACTGCTTCCAAAAATGTAGTATAATAAGGGAAGGATTTTGCAATTGTTTAACATATTGTTTGGATATGCTTACTAGGAAGCAATAAAGGAAGCCAACATATTTTTTAATTTAACCTTACCGCTTGCATCGAAGCTTTCAAATAAGGAATGATTTGATTGCATAAAAAACATGTTAAATAAGCGCCTTTTGTAGACAGAAACAATCTAAGCGGCAACAATTTTCTCGAACAATTTTTTGCAAATAATCCAAGTGCTTATGCTAAAAATAAAAAAGTCTGCCCGATTTGGTATTTCCAAGCACCAGAATGAGTACATTACAATTAGGGATTTCCCAGGAATTTAAATTATTTTACTTTTCCGCTTTCAATTGCGGGATCCCGGGAATTTCAATTGTTATAATTGCCTTGCTTGAATTATATGCTTGAAGTTTTAAAACCTATAAAAGTAGCTGTGGAAAAGTTGAGTAGCGGTGATATAAATATATTAACAGCTGATATCATCGTCAACACCTTATGTAAAGAAATTCAATCGATTCCATCAATTCTTGGCGAAAAGATTTTTCAAGCTATCTACGCTATTCCATCTATCTAAGCTATATACGTATTGATGAAAGGAGAGACAAAAAATTGTATACATTGGTAAAATATTTAAAAGACCCGGATTTCTTTAACGACAAATAGTTTGTTTTCCTATGCTTCTAAGTGCTCGGTAATTTGATATCCAGTAATTCTATTTAATCGTCTTTTTGGCGGATCTAATGAAACTGACACAATTGATGATTATGACGGTGTTGAAGAATGTGTTGCTGTAGAAAATAAAACTTTTGAACAAGTTTTAAATGCAGCTATTAATAACGATAATTTATGCTCTCTATCTAACTCCAAAAACCCTGCTAAATGTTCCATAAAAAAAGAACTCAAGTTTTTTGACGGAGTGGTCAAAAAGCTCAATATATTTAACCGTTGTTTAATGCACTTCTAACTGTTCATCCAACTTCGTTGGAAAGTGAACTGGTGTTTTCCGTAACAGGACAATTTGTTAATAAAATCAGAAATAGACTTTCAAACGAGTCAATAAATGCTTTGAGTGTATTAAAGAACTATTTATAAAGTCGTCAAAATAAATTTTAGTTTAAGTTTTCTTTTTGCGTATTTTAATTATTGAATTTTTATGCTTTTAATTTCGATCTCATATTTTGAGCACCTGTATTTTTTATATTCTATAATTAATTTAATTGAATTGAAGACCTTATTGTAAAAACTTGATAAGCCACATTTACTGTTTTATGGAGTTTCGCTCTTTTCTGGACATCCATTGACTAATATTTAATAGAAGTCTTGCTTAAACACTTATTGCAAGTACCAAGAGTATAAATGTCCTGCAATAGTCATATTTTTTGGATTTTGTTTAACCTTTAAAAGGCAAAAACAAACTAAAACTAACATGTGGCTTATCAAGTTTTTACAATAAGACCTTCAATTGTTTTGATATGTTTATGTTTTTGATCTCATATCTAGAGAATAATACGTTTTCTTTATTAAAAGTTAAAAGTAAATAATCTAAGTTTCTATTTTAATTTTAAATTAAAATTGATTTCAGTAGTATTTAATATTGTTTTACTTTTTAAGCAAGTAAATTTATGCTTTTTAATAAAAAGTTTGTTATTAAAACAAACTAAACTTATTTTTATTATTTCTATGGAGCGGAATCCCGGGAAATTTAAAAAAATTTACCGCTTTCCCGGGAAACGATAAAGTGGGGGAAAAAAACATTATTACAATACACAGAGCGGTGTATCAGAAATATTTCGGAAATGATTCAGCCATTTCTTACTGGCTAATCGGATTGACGTGAAACTTCGCACAGCCATAGAGTTTCAAAGAACGGCCCATTAGATCCATCAGGCGCCGTTCAGTTAGACTCCAAATTAGGATATATTGGTTATTCAAAAATTTGTCCACATTTGAAGCGATGTTCAAAAAGGATTCTGCTATCAGCTTTGGCCTAAATTAGAGGACCTTCTACAGTTTTTCATTTTCGAATTTCAATTGTCGATTTTGAGTAAAAAAATTACCCAATTGGGGAATATTATTTCCATAAAACGCAAAGACTACTTTTAGAAAAATATAAATACTATATGTGTTTCTAACGTAAGTTTTAATCTGGAGACAAAAGTCTTGCTACCTTTTTGACCAAAAAATTACTAAAATCACATTTTTTAAAATTTACAACTTTAGAGGCACCGACACTTTTTTAAGCAATCGGACTTAATTTGCCGTTTCCATTGCCAAAAGCCGGACCAGCTTATTGTAAAAATGAAAAATTTTGATTTTCAAATGCGGATAACTTTTGAACACAGTGGGCATATTTATTGTTGGAAATTACAAGCAGAACTCAAAAATGTTTAATTTTTGAAAATCGGTCCGAATTTTTTTTTTATTGCATTAGTGTGAAATAGGACACTTTGGAGTATAGGACTCAACGTTACACAAAATCGGAATACTTGAGGTCAAAAAATGCCAATTTGATAGTGTTTGATAATGTTATACGAAACAAAATAAAGAAGTGAACGTTTATCATTAGAGAATAAAATTACATAAATTATACATTTCGTTGGTATCCCAAAATTTTAAAATTTTTGTATAGCAGCAATATAAAAAAATTTTGATAATTTTATTAAGAACATAAAATCGGTCATGAGGAATTTATCTGGAATTTAGTCAGCTAAATTTCACATTTGAATTTTTTTAAATTCGTTTAGCAAATATATTTCCATTAAGGATTTACTAAAACTTTTTAAATTTTAAAAACGTTTGCAATTTCTTCCTTTGCTCAAATAAAAAAGTCTGTAAAAATAACAGAATTTATTATATTTAGAAATAATTATTTTTAAGCCTGCAGACCGTTTAGACAATTTTAGCAAAACGTGTCTGTAATTATTACTAAAAATTCGTGTTTTTTTTAATTACAACATTCCATTTTCTTTGCATTTTAGATTATAAAAATGTTCAACTTGATAAAAAAAAAAAAAAACGTTGCTCTTAACTGTGAAATTGAAAATTACTATGTGAAATATTTTGTTAAAATCAGCAACAAAAATTCGTTAAAAAATTTTAATTTCCCGACTTAAAAATTGATATAGCTGGATATAGTGGTATCTTATTATATATGCGATATATATTATTATATATATATTTATTTTTTCGAACATTTCTAATATGACGAGCATTTCATATATCATTATATATGTATTATGTTATAAATAAGCTATATATCAGATCATATGTACTTCCATGTATAATTGTAATTATGTATAAATTCGATTATTTTTATATTATAATTTATATATAATTCTATATCAATATATGTGTTAAAATTAAAAAGAAGAATTCGATCACTTTTGTATATGATAGAGTTTCACAAAAAATCTATCACTCTTAAATATAATTATCAGAGAAGACAAAAAAAATAACAAAATTCAATGTATTCAAAGCTAAAGAAAATTGTAAAAAAGTAAGAGTAACAACTAGAATAAATAATATTTTATAAAAAAACCATAATATGCGATATTTATCTCGTGAAATTAACGTTTTTTCTCTGTCGAAATTATTTGTCTTCAATCTAATAAGTAGGATAGCTAAAGAAAAATCAAGTATCGACCTTAATTTGGTTGAATTTATGAAAAATGTTCTAGAAATAAAATTTTACTTTCAAATTTTAAAAAATTTAAACCAAAAGTTTGGTAATATGATAATTTTCTATAAATTTTGAAAATTTTCTTAAAATGATGTTATAAGTATAAACACTTGATGACTAAATAATCAAACCAAAAATTAACACGTACAACAACAACTTTCTATGTTACATCAATCGAAAGTTAAGACAGAGATGAGTTCATCTTCTGAAGATACTTAACCGATCGGTTCAGTTGTATAAGAAATAATTGGAAAACAAAATGACTTTATAGCTATAAAACTCAGTGTATAAGTCAAAAATAAATCGCATCTAATTTTCCAATTCACTGATTTATATTAAATTTTTTTATTATTTGGAATGTGAAACAAAATTACAATTTCCAATTTCCAATGAAGTTTATGAAGTTATATCATTATTCGGAAGTTATGCCATTATTCGGATCACCTTATATATGATGTGATATGGAATTATATATATATGTATATATATATGACTATATATACCTATATCGGAACTATTTTCATCGGGTTGTAAATAAAGAATAGAAAAAATGTTTACTAAAAAATTATTTTGTAATAAAAATTAGCACAGAAACTGTAAATTAGGATATAAAACGTGTTTTATTTGAGTGCATTAATTTCACTTTATTATCTAAGTGTGCTACTTTCGCTTTACTAATAATTAAAAAACAACGCATTCCTTAGTTTTATTAATCGCCAATATTATCGATTAACCTACCCGAATAACCGGTTAATCCATTTAATAGTTTTTTCGAATAATACCCTGACCGGTTAACCGCTTTGGTCAAATAATTGAAAACACTAGAAAATATATAAAAATCCTGACTAAAAAATATTATGGGCGCTGTGGTGTAATGGTTAGCGCGTTGGACTATTACACAGATGGTCCCGGGTTCGATTCCCGGTGACGACAACATCAACTTAGAAAAATAATATGTATGAGTTTTCTATGACTTATATGTATCGCTGCGCCCACCTTCGGTGTTCCCATAGCACTTAACCCCACCGAAGTAAAATAATGAATCAGGACTATGAAACAAAAAGCTTCAATAAATTCGCCAACTCTACATCAGGTGGCGAGCAACAACTGTTCTAAGACTTATCTACTCGTGCAATTACAGTGTTGCCATGTCTGAAGCCCTTCATCTTTCACCACCTTTCATCTCTCCACTATCTCCTTTCCAAAGAAAGCAACACATTAATTAATATGAAGAATTTCCTGAGTGTTTCTTCTCTTTAAAAAAAAAAAAATTATTCGTGTTTTTATTTTGTTCAAATAAACAACCAAACAATTTTTGATCGAACGAATGACAAATAAAAATAATTTTAAAAAATCATAAATAATTAATGTATTTTATAATATTTACTTAATATTTAATGAATTTTGGCATCAATTTGAATACTACAAAAAGACCAATTCTCAAATGCAATCATTTTAGACTATAGTAATGCCAAAAGATTTCTCTTTGGTATTGTTATCTCGTGATGAAAAAAAATACAGTTTGAAAATCGTTAAATCGCTTTTGTAAATCGAACTGTTAAGATCTAATTTTAGTCACCGTAGATATTACGTAAATAAAATTCACAGTTTAAGTGATAACGCGCTACCGTTGTAAAATAGCTATATTTTTTTATAGTTATGTATAGTTTAGACTTCAAAAGTCATGCTATATTTAAACGATAGCACTTTATCTGTGAATTCCTTTATGTTATTTGCTTCAAAGTGAAATCATATTTCTTTACCCATTATTAAAGAGTCCATATCTTGTAAAACGATTAATAAATGTTTTAAAATTTCAGTTACTTCTTCAATAGAGTTTTGAATTTATTTTGTCCATTACCATTTTTTATATAAATTTTCTCAAACCTGTTCAATTTTGGAAAAAAAAAATTATTAAAGAAATATTTTTTTTAATTATTCGTTTTGTTCGATTAATCGTTAAAATTTATTCGTTAGTCGAAAATCATGTTTTTTTAAATTTTTCGTTCTAATTTCCATTTTGTTCGTTCGATTAATCGAATAATTTTTATTCGAGTGACAACCCTAATCACTTAATATCTCATCTGATCCGAAAAATGGCATACATAAGCTAATCTCATGGTATCTAATCTCATATAGTTTGATCTGAAAAATGGGTCTATCAAATATGATCAAATTATACATAATTTTATCTAAGTTTTTTAATTAAAAAATTTAAAATGTTTTAAAGATTAGGGGCCGAATTAACGCATTCGTGATCGAGTAAAATCGTTCGAAACCAGCTTTTAATACCAAAATACTCATAATGAAAGTACCAAGTTTTACATTTATTTTCCATCAAGGACCGAACTACAACATCCCTGATCGAAAAAATGTTTTATTTTTAGAAATAGGATACACAAAATACACAAAATAATCCTTGTTATACAAATATTATAGATCAATATTTTTAATTTTTTATGAAGGATAAATTTTCCTATTTAGTACTTCAGCAATTTCAGATTGTTTAAAACAACTATTTTGTTAACCACAAAACTGGATCAGTGGTAAAAAGTAAATTGCCTACTCTAGCTATAATATTTAAGTTTTAAAACGCTCTCTTTTCGAACGCTCTCTTCTGAAAACCTAAACCGGTTTTTAGACAGTTTCGCCAAAAATGTGTTAACAGTGGTACTTTTAATTAATTGTCATGCTTTTAATCAATTTTAATTAAATTTTAATGTTAATTTCTGTTGCATACGTTTTGTATAATTAACAGAAAATTTCGTTTATATATACTAAAAAAAAAGCATTAAAAAATTATGTAAAACCTGTTTCTCTTAAAACCAGTTGGCATATAAAATTTAACAGACGTTGAGTACCTTGATTCTTGTTTAGTCTATATGTACGTTGTTTTTTAGTACTTTAATAAAAAAAATATTAATAATCATGTTTTTTGTAGTAAATTTTGAGACTCATTTATATTATGATAATAAACAGTGCTAAAAAAATATATAAGTGATAGAATTGTGTTCATTAAATTTTATTTATAATGATGTATATAATGATATGATATAAACCATATATGGTAGAATATATGGTAATATATATATCTATATATATTTAATATGATCAGATATACAAGATATGCTAATATATAACATACGATACAATGATGTATGATGATATATTACGCCATATTAAAAAAAATTCATAACCTAAGTATAATATATGAACATATATACCGTAATATATTGTCACACATATAAGCATATATAATGATATCAAGTTGTATATCGAGTATATATAAACTTTTTTCATCGGGATGTTATGATTCATAAAAAATCTGTTTTAGCGACCCTGTAAAAAAAAAATCTCAAAAAATTTGGTTATAGCCCTAAAGAACATTTAATTTTAATTTATCGTTTTTATTCAACATCTGTCCTTTCTTTATAGTTTTGGTCTTTTCTTTAGACATTTTTTTATGTTCATACCTTCAAGTGTTTTGTCGAGGATTATCAAAGTGCCATTGAAAGTTATCCGTTCGTTTTTAATTTAATTTATTCGTTTTTTCCGTGATTAAACAGTTAAATATTTATTTGAAAAATATTATGTTTTTGAGTCCTTAGTTGCGCTTACTTTTATGTTTTTAATCAAAAGAAAATCTTTAATAATGGTTTTATTAGTTAAATGTTATTTTTCTCTTATTTTGGACATAAACAGGGTTAGGAAATCGGCACGGGCTGACGACATTCTTCTTCTAACACTATACACTGATAGAAATGTGTGCGTAATATTAATGAAATCCTTCATTAATACAATGAATTTTTTTCATAAAAAAAGTCCCCAAAGAAATGTTTAATGAATGGTTTCATTGACCTAATGAAAATTTCCTAAAAAATATGAAATATTTTTTATTAATTCTAGGATAACCGTTATGAATGTTCCATGTGTTTAGTGAAAAGGATTCATAGATTGTATGAAATATTTTCATTACATTTTATTATAAAAAAAATGTATTTTTTTTTTCTTTAAATTAAAAAAAAAATAAAATAAAAAAAATATGTCGACTTAAGAAGATTTTTTTTTAAGAATTTTGAAGTCATTTCACATCAACACTTTATACACGAATTCAATTTATTTGAAAGTTTTGGTTAATTCTGTTATTATCTGGTATGTGATGAATTTCACTTTCGATCGAAATCAAAAATTTTAATGTCATTATTTTGCAACAATTTAATTTTAAACAACATTTAATATCATAAATTGAAATATTTCATTTAACTAAAATGATTGACAAAGGTTTTATTCTGTTATGTATTTTCTGAAGCAAATTAAAATCGATTGCATTTTCAATTTCGATGGAAAGTGAAATTCATCACATTCCAGTATTACTCCAAAATGTACTAAATACAGAAAAAAAAAATTAAAAAATTACACTAAACTTATTATTTTTTTTGCTGCATATTACAAGTTAAAATTTTTATTGAAAATATTCGAAAACTGTTCATTGGTTTAATGAATTTTGTTTATGAAATTATGAAAAAAATCATAAAAAAATTTTATGAAAAAATTAACAATATTAATGAATTTTGATTATGTTAATGCTTCTAATTGCTTCTAGTTCACTTTTTCTACATGGGTCATAGTTTTACTGAATTTTGTATGCAACGATTAACTCAGTATTCCATGAATTTCTTGAACATTCGAGATTAAGATTAAAGAAGATATTGCGGAATTTTATAGGTATATTTTTGAACAAAATATATTAAATTTTTTTTTTTTTACAAACCTGACTACAGACCATAGATTACATAGAAATCAAACTCTTTTACATTAGCTGTCAGTACACGTAATGTTGGACATACGTCGTATACCTATACAAAAAATTATTTGAATGTTGTTAAAAGAAGAAGAAGATTTTGAGATCGTTTGTTCGAACAAACGATCAAACAATTTTTGATCGAACGATCAAGCGGTTAATTTTTAAAAACCATTCGAACGATAAGGAATAAAAATAATTTTAAAAATACGTACATAAATAATTAAAGTATTTTACCATCTCATCTCTACCAGAAAAAATTCCCCTAATGAAATTATTTTTCCTAGTTTTTTTTTTCAAATTCTTATTTTATTATTTTTATAGTCAAAATCTGAAATAGTATTTTAACAGCGCAGTAAAGTGTTTTAAATTTTTCCAGCAATCTAAAAAAAGTTAAAATTATGCCAAAAATTTGGCAAAAATAATAATCAAACCGAAAATTTTATTTTTATAAAAGCAAAATTACCTCTTTAAATCAAATTTTTACCCCCCAAAATTCCACCTAACGAATTGTTACCCCCTGAAATCCCCATTAACGACTAAAAACACCCTAAATCTAGTGGGAACCCCGTAACTTGGCAGCACTGGCGCAGATCCTCACATGATTTGTTGCATATTCCTCTTGCATTTACTTTTTAATTATGATCTCAAACCTCACAATTCAAAATTAAAAGAAGTATTTTTTTTACAATATTGGGTCATGCTAATTCTCTTCAATTTCAAAAACGTTTTAAATGAGTGCTCGAATTTCGTGGTCAAAAAAAGTTGTCGGAGGCATTTTTTATTACTGAGCTTTTTAAAAATATAATTTTATCTGTACACTGATTAATTTAAAACATTGAAAAATAAAAACTATTGCAACATTAAAAAATGTTTGCAAAAACTGAAAGAAACAATTATTTTCCCCCATCTAAACACAGTTTTAATTCCAATTGATTTCCGACACCACTTTTCCTTATCCAATTAACTAGCACCAAATTTCATATACAGGGTGATTCAGTCACGACCCGCCAAATTTTACCAGCGTATTCCTTGGCTCATTTCATGAAAATATGTCCACTACGGCGACCATCCCCGAAAACACAAGTACGCAAAATGGCAGCGGTTTGAAAAGTTTGGGATTGGTGGTCGGAGGGTAGTAGGTAGGGTAAAATTGCTAACTTCTGAACTAGTGGTCGGATTTTTTTGTTTTTGGGCTTGTTGGAAAGGTCTTTGGAAGGCCTTTCAGAATCAATAAAAACAATTAAAAAAAATGAAATCGCCGAGATACAGAGCTTTAAAAAAAAATTGAAAAAAAAGACATTAAGTGCACATAACCTCAATTTGCTCACTCAGATGGCAGGTAACTTATGTTTTTTTAAATTTAAAAAGATAGCCCTACCTCTTACCTTACCAAAATGCCCTAAACGAAGCCCAGAGGTCTTACCGTTCCAAAGTTATGACCATTTGTCTGAAATGCAAACATTTTTTTTTTGTTTTTGGACCGACCACTGGTTCAGAAGTTAGCAATTTTACCCTACTACCCTCCGACCACCAATCCGAAAATTTTCAAACCGCTTTCGCACACTTGTATTTTGGGGGATGGTCGTAGTGGACATATTTTCATAAATGAGCCAAGGAATACGCTGGTGAAATTCGGGAGGTCGTGACTGAAATCACCCAGTATATATATTAAGGAAACAAACCCGGCCCATCCTTATCCAAAAATCATATTTTGGTTCAATAGTAATATGGTTATTATATTCGACTATGTTAGAAATATTTGTAAAAAAAAATCTAAAAAAAGTCATAGCCCAAATATAGACCCTCACGTTGAAAACAAAATCATTTGCTATGATACTTCCGGTAGCAATATAAAGGAGCGTTACATACAAAAACAAACGAAGAAGAAGGACCATTTTAATAACTTTTTTTTATTATTTTTATTATTTTAACGAGCGCAATAAAAATACCCCTACAAAAAGTAGGGAAGATTTAAAACACTTGATCGCCAACTAATTTAAATTAGTACATCTTTTTACGGGGGAATATGACCATGGACCTAGTAAAATATATTATTAAAAGCTTGTGCATATCTGAACTAAGTGTAGTGGTATTAAGAACCATACACTAAGAGAGTTATCTGCATGATATTAGTGAATTTTGGCTTCTTAAAATATCTAGTACACTTCTTACACATTTATAGAAACAAACATTTATTATGAAGCAACGTTTTCGCGAAAGACGAATAAATAACTTGGTGTGTTGTAGTTTTTAGTGTCCGACCAAAGTCAATTTTTTGAAAAAAATGGGAATGCTTGAACTTTTTTATTTTTTCTCAAATATATATAGCAATATGCCAAAATCGACTTTTTGCGAAAAAGAACTTTTTTATTGTTGAAAATGGTTCTTTAGGGTATCAGAAGCAACTTTTGTTCCGCGACTTTTTTATAATTCCGTTATTTACAAAATTACCGTTATTTTTAGGTTCTTGAAGAAAATCAAAATTTTGACCGTTAAATTTCCAGAATTCGACCAAATGTTGTTTGGCAACTTTGTACAAAATCATATGGCGAGTACTTTTGCAGAACATATGAACTCAAAATATTTGCAAATACATGGTGTTTTGAGGCATTTTTTAAAAGAAATGAATTTTACGCCATCTAGCGGCAATAATTTGTACTAACAAAATTCAACAATTAGAAAGGTAATTGAATACCTTTCCAACAAAAAAAAAAACTTGAAAATCGGATGAAAAATAACCGAATGAGAAAGAAAAGATCTATAAGATAATGAGATAGTACCAAATTTATATTAAAATATGTATGTAAATTTTATTAAATTGATCATTAAAGTTTACATTTTTAGTTTTGCGAAAAAAATTTTAGTTATTTTACTAGAATTGTATTTAACAGAAATCTTTATTATTTATACTTTTAAAAACATCAAGTTATTTTATTATTTAAATTTTTAGAGATCTACATAAGAGTGCAAATTCTTCAGCTTTTCTTTGAGTTGGGACTCTAAATCCAAATTTGCTGTTTGCCAAACTTATTACGAAAAAAATAAGAGGTGTTGTAATAAAATCTGTCAAAAATTTTAAAAGTAACATGGATTTAAACAAACACTTTTTAACATGGTCAAATTTACAAATTAGGTAAGTTCACTTTGCGGACTTTGCTTGTAACTTACATGAAAACCCACCGATATAATTCAATTCTTATGGCGGCATCGCATTCAGGAGGTCATAATACATAAGGATTGGTGGGTCTGGTTTCTGGGTCAGAACCTTTTTATATTTTTGTGAGGCTGTGTAATTCATAAGCACGCAAAGGTGACGGCTAAAATATCTACTGCCGCTTTATCGCAATAGTAAATGAAATATAAGTATATTTACTTATCACATGGAAAGGAATTTTGTTTCCCAAAGTGAAAACAGTGTCTATGTTCTTAATAACTAATGTATAACTAATTTCAGTAGCATAAATTTACGTTTTTTTAAAAATTCACCCTGTTTTTTTAATCAATTAATAAAATTTGTCGAAAATAGGCTGTACTGTTTGTAATACGGCACAAATTCGGCTGAATATTATGCCTTGGGAGACAACATAGTTGTTGATGACTAAAATATCTAAAATTCTGCCGTGGTGCTTGAAGATAACATTCCTACTTCAAAAGTTATAAGTGACTGAAGGTCAAAAAACCCCATAATTTTCATTTTTTCGCCTTTTTTTTACATTTTCCAAATTTTCTTGTAAACGAAAAATGCGATCGCCAAGCACCACGGCAGAATTTTAGATTTTAATGTCATTAACAACTGTGTTGCATGGCAAGCCATAATATTCAGCCGAATTTGTGCCGCGCTAAATGTTAGAAGTAGTATTTTCTTACTTCCAAGTTTTGTTGTTGCCACTTTGTTTTTTTCAGTGTATTATTCCAACAAAAATCAAAAATGGAAGATTACTACCCAAACTAACTATTCAACACATAAAAACATTGATTTTGTAGCTATTAACATAAATAATGCGTTAAATTCATAAAAAGTCAAAAAATACAAGTTTTAGGGGCCACCCTAAATATCCGTTTTAGGACAAGTGAGGGGCATTCTAATAAGCAAGTAGGGTACCTGACTCTACCCCCGAAACATATAAAATCATTCGGGATTAATAGCTTGAAAATGAAAAAGTTGTTTTTTTTTTTTGGCATATTGCTAAATATATAACACATTTAACACAAATTCTTGTTTTTTAACATAAATTTTTGGACGAACTTAGTAGCCGATTACTCGGACGGACACTACTATTTCGTCACTTGAATATTCAATAATTTTAGGTTAGAGAAAAATTTTATTGAAACTGGCTTGCCAGACTTGAGGGTTAGTCATCAAATTTGAGGATTTAATTTTGGTCTTAGCGACAGAAAATTTCAATTGGGGACAGGGGATTCTTTTTGGGATTTTAAAAATATCTTGGTGATTTTTTGGGGAAATTACACATTTTTGATAAATATTTTAATTGAATAAAGATTTACAATGAAATCCGTGAAGTTAAAGTTGCTTAAACAAATCAGATGTCATTTATACTTTAGACAAATAACTTAAAGATTAAAGTCATCAGAAATGAGCTAAAAATATATTACAAAAAGTAAAACTGTTTGTACACTCAGACAAAAATGTTTATCATATTGATGAAACTTTTTAATAAATCGTTTGTCATCAATTATTCATCATATTTATGAAGTTTTCATAGATATGATGAAGAGTTCCATAAATTTTTATCATTTCCTAAAAAATAGTTTCATAAATCGTGTTACATATTTTTAATTGTCTTCCTATTCCGATATTATGATTTTTTATTTAAATTTAATAAAATTTTATATAGATTTTCTATTTAAAATTCAGAAACTATTATAACATCAATTGAAAGTCAAAAGTTCTAATAAGTTGATGTGTTCTAAATTTCGCATGGAATTTTGTGAACATAGTTAAACGTAATTCTTCTAAGTTTCAGTGGAAATAAAAATTCCTAATCTCAATTAATGGTTTTAAATTCCAAACAAAAATTCTAATTGATTCTGAATTTTAATAAAAAATAAAAATCAATAGATATTTTCTGATTTGAAATTTGGTGTTTTAATTGATATTAATTTGCAAATTCTGAATTACATTTGCAAAAATATTGGGTTTTAAATACATATTTTTTTTCATTGGCTGTAGCCTTTATTGTGTTTAGAAGCTACTAAGGAAAATTATTCATTTCATACAAATTTATAAATTTGCGTCATCATTTTTATAAAGCGGCTTATAAAACATTTCCTGAAAAGCTATGAAACTTCTTAATATTTATGAAACATTTCATAAATATGAAGGAACTTTTTATCAATTTGAACTTTTATGACACAGCTTCATCATATTTATGAAGTGTTACATTGAACGAAAATCAATGACGTTTTTCATAATTTTTATGAAGTTTTTCATAAATATAATGAAGTTTTTTCTTTGAGTGTGAAACAACAAAATAAAAATAATAAACCAAATAAAAAACAACTTTCTCGAATCAAAAATATAAAAAATCTATATGCTTATTCAATTTTCTGAATTATTGTTGAGCTATTTTTTACAAAAAACTCCTTCAAACATGAAGGCTCTTTAACGAAAATTCGATCTGTTGTTTAGATTGTTCTGTATGTATATACTGAGAGAGTTGTCACTGGAACTCATCAATTAAAACTTTTTATTAAATTAATGTAGTTTTTTTATTTTATGATAAAATTAATTTTATTTATTAAAAATTTCATAGCTCTAATGAAAAAGTTTCACTAAAAACTGTTTTATAAAAATAATGAAGTTTTTCGTGCGGTTTAAGAAGTTTTTCATTCACTTTGTGAAAAACCTTCATTGTTTAGTGAAAAATGTAATTAAAACTCTTCCAGAAAAATTCCCTCTTTGTATTAAATAAAAATTTGGCTGTTTATTAAGTTTAGGGAAATGCGTACAATCTGAAGATTTTTATTAAACTGAACTTTTTTTAAATGAGCAACGTATGAAATTGAAAGTCCTTCATTAGTTTTTAATTTAATTGAAGTAGTAATAAAAGTCGAAAGGTTTTCTTGAAAAATTATAAAAGTTTACGAATTAATAAAAAGTGAACGAAAAATAGTTCTAAATTTTACTGTTTTTCAGAACAATTTTTGGGCTTATTTAGCAAAGAATTTGAGGTCTGTCTTAACTAAACATTCACATTGTTTAATTTTGGGATTTTTTGGGGATATTTTTTGGTTTGATATCCATAATAAGTGTCTAACAAGCAATTTTAACTCTACTACTTTGTTCAGCTTTTTTTCTAATTGGGCATTTTTTGGGGATATTTTTTGATTTGTTTTTGGGAAAAATGTATCTGGCAAGCCTGATTATACTATGAAATGTACTCATAATAATTAAACTGCTCAATAATAGAAAATGGAAACTTACTTCCAATAGCGCACCCTCCTGTAACCTGATGTTGACACCAAAATTTATGTTTTTTGGTCTCTTTGACCTCTCATTTCAAATAAAATTTCAGAAATTTTTTTCGAGCCATTTTAAAATTGCTCTAATGATTCCACCAATTAGTAGATTTTTTTTGCTAAATATTAGTAAGATAAGAATAGCAAAATCTTAGTTATATTTGAGCTAAATTTAAGTTAATTGAAAGCTACAAAATAATAGTACACAACAAAAAAAATAAAGTTAGATTTTATATGTTATGCAAATAAAAATCTGCGCTTCTGAAATTATCAGTCTACAAGTTTTTAGCAAATATTTCAGTTGATTTTGGCAAAATTTACTAATTAACTAAATTTAAGGTAAATACAGGGTGGTCCAAAATTACCGAAGGGGTTTAAATTCCTTGTAAATTTTTTATTATATTTTTTTTTTTTTATTTCTTTTCAGTATTTTGTAAAGAAGACTTGCGGAATTTAAAATGGAACAGTACACAACTGAACAACGTGCCCAAATCGTTGAACTTTATTTCTCAAATCAACGGTTCATTGTTTAGACTCTGCGTGCATATCGTCGTTATTTTAATATGTGGGTTGGACCCTCAGAGTCAAAAATAAAACGTCTCGTTGCAAATTTTCGACAACAAGGGGCAGTAAGGAAATCTCCTGGTGCCGGCAGACGACGAACGGTGCACACGGATCACAATATTGAACGGGTACAGGAGAGTAATCGGAAGATGGAGAAGCATCAACCAGTAGACGTTCGACACAACTTCGCTTCACGAGGGTCGCTGCAGAGAATTTTGCATACAATAAGAATGTTTCCACTCAAAATTCAGCTTGTCCATGAATTGAAACCGATAGATTACCAGCAACGACTTCATTATGCAATTTATTTCCGGCAAAAAGCAGAAGAAAATCATGATTTTAATCATAATTTAATTATGAGCGACCAAGCCCATTTCCAATGAAACGGGTTCATTAATAGGCAAAACTGCAGGATAATGGGCTACGGAAAATCAAAGAGTAGTTCAACAGCGACAATTACACCCACTTAAGCGTACTGTTTGGTTCGGTGTTTCGTCGGTAAGGATAATTGGCCCATATTTTTTGAAAATGAATACGGTGTCGCCGTTTCCATCACAGGTGTTCGATTTCGGAAAATGTTGAAAATTTTTCAAGGCCAGCCGTGGAAAAACATCCGCAAGTATAGTTCCAACAGGATGGAGCCACATCGCACACTGCGAGAGACACAATGGCTATTTTACGCGACATCTTTGGTGAACGAATTATTTCGCGTACATCGACTTTAATTCGCCTCCGCTTTCACCGGATTTAACCTTTCCATACTGTTTTTCCTTGAAAGGAAAAATATATATCAATAAGCCCTACACTCACAATATTTTTTCCGTAAAGACTACTGAATATACACATTAAATTAACTGAAAATCAGTTAAAAAAGGACTACTTATTTTTCGTTTAAAACAATTGTATTTTTTAGTTTATTTTCAAATGTTGGAAAATTAATTGCCAAAATCGATAAAAAACAATAGATTGTTTTCGTTTATTTCCATACTCGATATAATATAACAACTTTTTGTTTTAAATAGAAAATTTTAACTGAATATTTTATTTTTTTTTAATTGAATATTTTGTTTAATAAATAACAGACAGAAAATAAAAAATATACTTCTTTGGTAATTTAACTGTATATTCCATTGAAACAACTTTGCCGATTAAATTTTTAAATAACTGTTTAACTTTTATGGAAAAGTTCTTGTGAGTGTAGAACCATTTAGCAATTAAAAAACAATATACGCGACGAAATCAACAACAGAACACTTGAAGTTTTGTGAAAGGTTATGGAAATGTTTTGGAAAGGTCACGAATATGCGAAGCAGAATATGGCCACCACTTGCGAGATATAATTTCTCATAATTGTATTTAAAAAAAAATTTAATAATTATGTCTTAAATAAAAATTTTTACTGAACTCAAACCCCTTCGGTCATTTTGGTTGATATTATAGGTTTTGTTTGCTGCTTTTTGTCTACACGTTGAAAAAAAAACGCCCTGCTAGAAATATTAATGCAGTTAATATACTTTTATTAGGAAAACATTTCCGTTTGCGGCAAACATATATATGTTTGGCTGCAAATATATATATATATATATATATATATATATATATATATATGTTTATTATAAGTATGGTTGGATGTCCCAAACATAATATCTAAAAAATTTTAAAATTGCAAAGATATCTTTATTTAGGTTTGCAAATTTGAATCATTGTAAACATATAAATAATTACCTGCAAACATATTCAAAAGAGTATTTTTTCTGCGTGTACAAATATTTAACAATATCTTTGCTGATTTTATCAAACTTAGGACGAGTAACTCTCTAAAAATAGCCAGAACTTAACTTTAACTACAGAAATTTTTATATAAATTTGACATTCATAACTATGGTAAAGCCCTTAAATATGGTTAAGTCGAGACAAGTTAGCAGGTCTTAATTGCTATTTTCTATTAACTAAAAATCAACACGAATATAACTATTTTTTTTTAATTTAACAGTTTTGTTGTTATTAATCTTACTAATATTTAGCAAAAACATCTGATATTTTAGCAGTTTTTTTCAACGTCTTTTTTTTAGTACAGTGAAAGAAATTCTCAGTTGTTCAGTTAAGGAAAGCCTCAGTTAATTTAAAACAAATAAAAAATTATTTGAGTAACTAATATTTGGTTCATAAAGGCCTGTGTTTGAGTCAGCCTGTAAATCTAAAATTTTATTGTCAAGAAACTATTTGAAAATAAAAAAAAAACACAAAAACACATGATAAGTTTTAGATTTTTTTTGGAAAAAATACAATTTGTTTTTATTGCTTTTAACTGTTTCTATTGTGAAACATTTGCGAGAAATTTTATATAATGTATATAAAACTCAGAAGGTACAATCATCTGATTAAGGTACACTTAGAGAAATAAATTGCCAACCGAATTGAAATGTATATTTCAACTAAAATTCAGTTGAATTATCTAAACTTTGTTGTGAAAACTAATGTTGAGTTGTTCCAACCAACTAAAATTCGTAATAACTGAATTTGAGACGAAGTAACCAAATTTCAGTTAGCAAACATTTAAATTTCTCTCTATGTATAGAAAAATTGATAAATTGTGTGTTTTCATTTTGTTTTCTTTTAAATAAAAACTGCAGTTAATAAACAAAAATTGATTTGGATTTGTTAACAATCAAATAAAAATATATGTAATTTGGAAATATTGATTCGGCTAATTTCAAATTTTGTTTAAATTTAACTGACGGCTCAGTTAAAAAAATGTTTCAAAATCAAATCAATTAATTTTAATTAAACAATTAACGGAAAGTGCGCCCCGGTAGAATATTTGGTGGCGTGCTGGCTTATCAGTGCGGGGGTCGAGGGTTCGATTTCCACCAGAGGCACTGGTCTGTGCAGAAAGCCAAAGTAGCTAGTGCTCGGTTAGGGTAATAGTACATATATAATTTGTAATTATATGATTATTAATTAATAAAATAAAATAAAATAAAATCAACTAAAGCTCAGTAAGGTAAGGTAAGTATTTCACCCGAGACTCAGTTAAAAATTGAATTACCAGTAACTGAGAGATTTTATCGGTGTAGCTTTTTCTACTATTTTTACATGTTTAGTTCTGTTCGAGTGTACAAATAAAGTTGGAAAAAAATAACCACTCAAATTAAGAAGGTTAACACATTATGTTGTGTTGTTGTTGTTGTTGTTATTCCTTTTGGAACTCAAAACTGAATTAAGAGGACAGATGTTGGGGAAAACGTTTTAATAAAAGGAAAAATTAAAATAGGCAACAAATATTACAGTGGTTACAATAAGAGATTTGCAGCATTAAAACTATACTCTTCATTTGTATTGATTCATTTAATTGTTGTTGTTAATGTTTAATATGGAGATGGAACAGGGATTTATGTTTAAACAGAAGAGAGGATCTGAGAGACTATCAGCAACGCAACTCTGAATACACATTTAACAAACTTCTATGAAGAAATAAGGAACTTAAAAAGAAAAAAAAGAAAAACCAGTCTATACTTACAGCAACAGAAAAATTTAAAAGTTACAGTGAAAAAAGTCAATTGCCGAGTAACGAAACACGTTGAGAAGTTTTATAACAGTAAATATTTAATACACAGCTCCGGCTCCTTTTGCTCCTTTTGACGATTGGGTGATGATGCTGCTGCTGTTATTATTGTTCTTGTTATTGTAGTTGTTGGTGATAAAGCTGATAATGATGATTGTGATAACGATGTTGTTGTAGTTGTTGTTGTTGTGTTGATGTCGTTTTTTTTTTAACGAAAAGATAGTTGTAGTATATTTGTGTTGGCCAAAATCAATACTCTTGTTTTTTTGAAGAAGTTGTTGTTGTAAAGTTTTTCCTTTTTTACTTTTTTGTTGTTGTTGTTATTTAAACAACTCATCTTATACATACACACACACATACAATGTATTAATTACAATACACACACACACTTACATATATCAGCGACAGTAATTGCGAAATAAACGAAGTCTTCTCATGTTGCGTACATTTTTCATGTTGTTGTTATTGCTTTTTTCGTAAATTGGTTTTATAATTTAAATTTTTTTAATTCAATTAATATACATACGCACACACACACACCGACTATAGAGATAAATTCGAAACATAGTTGCCAGATTTGAGGATTTACCTTCATTTTGACAAAAATTTTGCCCAATGACAATTTTTTAATTAAAAAAAAACAAGAAAATCTTGTATTTTTATAAAACTTTTCACGATATTTGTGGAATATGCTTTGGCCAACTAAATAAAAATTGTTCATTCAGAACGTTAAAGGAATTAATTACAAAACAAAGAATTAGTTACTCATAAATAGGGTCCGAACACATTAAGATCTTTTAGTTTTTTGTTATAAAGCGCTCTGTCTAAAAGAGCACCCTGTGCATTTCTTCATAAATTTTACTAATTTCTAGTCTTTTAGTCTAAAAACCGATCAGTCACTTTGAGATGGCTTTTTAGATTAAATATTTCTTTACGTACATGAAAATACAAATTTAAACACTCCGATAATAGAAAGAAACATTGTTCCAAAATGGAACGATATGAAATGGAAACGGGGAACGAGTGAAATCGGAACACCTGACACATTTATATTATTGGTACGTGTTCGTCATGTCAAGTTTAATGTTTTGCGATATCTCGCTTAGTTTTAGAGATACTAGATATTTAATAAAATGGTGTTTTTTTTTTAATGTCCGGTATCTCCGAAACTAAACGAGATAGGGCAAAACGGAAAAAAATGTTGCTCCGCTGGAGTGTTAATACACCCTTATAATACAAATATACTTATATGAAAATACAAATCGAAACACTCCGATAATAGAATAGAACATGGGTCAATAATAAAACGATATGAAATGGAACGGGGAACACTTTACACTTTTGTATTATCGGTACGTGTTACGTAGGTCAAGTTTTGCAATAATTTTGTGCGTGTCAACTGAACGTGTTTTGGACGTATTTGAAACAAAACATGTTTTGTTCATGTTTTCCCATACATTTTTTCCACCAAAACACATGTTTTGCTCAAAACATGTAAATGGAAACGCAGTATTAGTCTTCGAGATACAAGTCATTTTATAAAATGACGTTTTTTAATGGCCGGTATCTCCGAAAAGTAGTTTCTCGCAGGAGTACAGTTTCCCGTATCTCCAAAACTGAACGAGATAGGGTAACAAGGACAAAATGTTTGCTTCGCAGGAGTATTACTACACCCTGATAATGGAAATAGGTCCGGGAAAGATCGCGAGGGATTCTTTTTTATATAAAGCGGCCACAGGGTGATTTGTTTATTATTTTTAATTATAATACAAATTAAGATACTTCGATAAAACAAAGTTCGTTTCCAGTTCAGTTCAATAAAATACAATTGCATTTCATATTCATTTCATATCGTTCTCCATGTTTAGTCTTTCAATTTCACTCATTCTCCTTTATATTAAATTTCTTTTCCAATATTAAGCACTACAATTCGCCTCATTACCCGTTTTATTTCACATCATTTCGATTTCAAAAAATTTTACATTAAATCCATGGAATAACATCTAAAAAAATATGTATTTTTACTTCTCTGTCCAACCCTGTTGTTCGGTTTCATTTATCAGGACTACTCTTTGTAAACAAATTCTGCTTTATTTATCAATTCTAACTATTTTGTTATGCATTAATGTGATGTTATTATCATTAATTATGATTTTTCTAATGCAAAATATTTCATTGGCATTGAATGGCAGTGAAATTTTTTTCATTTGCATTAGTATTAATTAATGGTAAATTCCCATGTATAACATTTTCATAATTTTGCAATACCATTATTTTCCAATTCACGAATTCTTCTAGATAACGTTTGATACGTCCCATATTAAATCCATATTTGAATATAAGGATTGTTTTTTTTTTAATATAAACATAATATAAAAAAAGGTCTTATGGTTTATAGTTTAAAGTATTTTTTGTGTGTTACATTTGAACAGAATAGCAAATATAGTGATATTAACACCAGATTTGATCTAAAAATCTCCAACAGTCAAAAAACATAATTTTTACCCGAGAATTCAGCCGCCGCCGTTTTTAAGGATAAACTCCTCGAGGCCATTCTCTATATTTATTTATTAGAATATTGTCTTAATTATAAGAGTTTTTATTGTCAATTTATTAACTGACCACTTTCAGGAATGGGTATAGATCTATTTCGGGAATTTTGTTTGCAAAAGCAGATTTAAAAAAAAAAACAAACAAGTTTTCAATTTATTATATTTGATCATTCATTGGTAGTAATCTTTAATTTCGAGCTCATACACCAAATTCTCATTTAGTGCGACAAATGGGTGATATGAATGTTTTATGTTTGCATGGGGTTGCCACTGCTTTCACAATGTGTTCTGATTATGGAAACCTTGAAAATTCCCGAAATAGATCTATCAACACTATTAATGAAAGTCGTCAATTAATATATTGAAAACAAAAACTCTAAAGATTATTTGTTAGGACAATGTCCTAATAAAAATTATGTTTTTCGATTTTTTTATTTTTCATAAAAATTATATAAAATTGTTGTCTGAATTTATTCTCGAACGCGATTTTTTCCCATACGACAGCACTGAGGATCCGAACTTTAATTCTTTTACAAGCAAAGGGAAAATGTCATTTAGTAAAGAATCAGGACCGGTCCTCAAAAAGTCGGTGTGAATTCGGCGTCTGATGCACGAAAAATAATTTCGAAAGGCAAATTTTACACAGAAGTTGTTACTTTTCTATTTTATTTGAATTAAAAAATAAAAATAAAAACTGAGTAAAAATTAAAAATAATTATTATGATCGCGACATATCAAATCTGATACATTTTTGGGCGTACATTACGAATATGAAACCCAAATTCAAATCGGAGTGGCGGATTTCGCGAAATGAAGAAATTTCATAAAAAAAGTGTTTAACCTTGATCAAAAAGTTTTACTCGAGATTATGAAAAAATAATCGAAAAGAATCAAAAGTAATTTTTGAAAGTAGTCGTATTTTTTTTTGGATTACTTTTGATTCGTTTTGATTACTTTTGATTCGTTTTGATTATTTCATAGTAATCTTGATTACTTTTAGATTATTTGTAATCGTAATCAAGTAGTAGTCGGAAATTGTTGAATTAAGAATTATATAATCACTACAACTTTATTTAAAATATAATCTAATTGATTACTAATCGTAATCAAAATTTAACAGCTATGGTCAAAATGCTAACTGCTTCTTTTTAGCTTTTTCTTGTGCTTCTAAAGATTTTTCATAAAAAAAGCAATATAGCTTTGTTTACCATACTTCGTATGTATTATTTGAAACTTCACACAGAAATATTCAAAGTAATTTCAAGCTGTCTTTGAATACCCAATGTGTCTCCAAAGTTGGACACATTGGGTATTCAAAGACATTTAGAGTTTGCCAAATGTATATTTATCAACACATTTTCAATAATAATATATTTTTGTAATCTCCTTGTTGTTACCAACAATAAACAAAATTTTGAAATTTTGCAATAACCTGGTCCGGTTTTTTTTTGGCTATGCAAAAGGAAAATCCAGTCCGATTGCTTTGAAAAGTGCTGGTGATATTAACAAATTAATTTATTAAAAAAAAAATTTCAATGGAATGTTTTGTTCACGCTTAATATAAAATGCCTCCAAAATTGGAAATCATACAAAATAGTGATTTTAGTAATTTTTTGGTCAAAAAGGTAGCAAGACTCCTTCGTCTTCAGATTAAAAGCTTCATCAGGAACACATAAAGTATTTATATTTATTTGAAAGACACATTTTTTTATAATTTACAACTTTAGAGGCATTTTAAAAAGATATTGCATTGAAGTTTTTTTTTTTTTTGTTTAATTATGTAATTTGTTTAATTATGTAATTTGTTTAATTAGGTAACTTGTTCTCAAAGCAATCGGACTCGATTAGCTCTTTTCATTGTTGAAAAATAGGGCCAGGTTATTTTAAAAACGCAAAACTTGGATTTTCAAATGCGGATAACTTTTGCACGTTCAGAGATAGCCCAAATGAGTGAGGGTATTTATTGTTGGAAATTACAAGCAGATTTCGACAATTTTTAATTTTTAAAATCGACTATTAAATATAAAACTGGTAAGCTCTAAAAATGCTTCAATACCCGAGGTGTCCTAATTTGGAGTCTTATTGATCAGCGCCTGATGGATCTAGTGGACCCTTCTTTGAAAATTTAGCTTCAAATTACGTTGATTATGGCTGTGTGAAATATATCATGGCAGTGCGATCAGTCAGTAAGAAGAAATGGCTGAATTATTTCCAAAATATTTGTGATACACCCCACTGTGGATTGTCTAGAAAAAAATAACCCTATGCTTGATTTTCAAACTTTTTTGTTCACCAATGTGGGAACCTAACTCGACTGCGAGTCGTTCTCCTTGTTTTCTTAACATTAGCGATTTTATATTTCGACGTTAAAGTACCATCATATCAATGCGGCTAGCACATTTTGAAATATACCATATTTTGACTACCCGGTTAAAAATAATTTTTTGTATCTGATATAATTAGATGCTAAAATTGGTTCTGTATAATTGGATCAAATAAAATAATATAAAATTTGATACAAATATATATATAAATATATTTAATTGTATCGGAGTATTGGTCTCATCTACTTAGATTTCATTAATCCAATCTTAAAGATATTGACGTAATTTGATGTGGCAAAATATGTTCATATGCTTCTCCATATAAGCAATATTAAATAATATATGCTGCAATTTAAAATTGTATACATACTGTATACACATAATCATATCAAATTGTATATGTCGTTGTACTAAAATGTAAAATAATTTTTAATACCGTTACTACTACTGAGATCGGTTGATACAGCTGAATATTGGTTTTATTTATTTATTCAGTCTACTGATTTATATCTTACAGACTATTGAAAAAAACAGTAATTAATTAAATAACATAATTAATATTAAAGTATTTTTATTAAAAATCGTAAATAAATTTAATTTAAATTTATCCCCGCCTAATTTAATATTCAATAATGATGAAAAACTATTACAAAGTTTTAGACACTTAGTAATTGGCTCATAATTAGTTCTATGAAAATCGTCATAAACGTGACGTAAATCTCGAGAAAACAAACACATATATTTTCACCAGATCCGATACCTCTTTACATCTAATCTGATTTAAAAGTATATTATATATGAAAGTTATAGAAAATATGAAAGTTATATAAAGATTGTAGACCGAAATATTTACTTCTAATGATATATAATGGCATATCTTCAGACCAGTTTAATTTCTTGAATGCTACTACTGGTAAAAAGTTCCTGCATTTTCTCAATTCTTTTAGAATGAGTAGCAGCCAAATGGTTCCAAATTAGAGAACAATATTCTAATTGACTTCTGACAAATGATATGAATAATGATTTAAGAGTTAGTGGATCTTTAAAATCATCACTGTTTCTTTTAATGAATCCCAACAATGAATAAGTATTAGATGTTATAAAATTAATATTAAAATTATATAATTTAACATCTAAAATAACGCCAAGATCTTTGACTTCAGAAACTCTATTTAAAATATTATCATCAATAGAATAATTATAAATAACTAAATTACTACAATGTTTATATGACAGCAGTTGTCATAATTCAAAATAAGTCTATTTAACCTACACTACTCATTCAAAGCATTAGGTTTTTACAACATAATACAACCTAATTTTAGTTGCAACACTCAAAATATTCAGAAATCACATTTTTATATGATTGTACTAACCGAATTTATTGGTTGTAGCCCCAAAAATATACTTTTCAATTCGGTTGGCACTCTATCTTGCACAGTAGGGGGAAATTGCCCTTTTAACCTGGGCCATCGAGGATAGTTCTGTGACATTTAATATGTTAATACAGTCATATATTCTAGGACAATTCACAGAACTGTGAACTAGTTATTCTATGAGTCCGTGTCCGGTATTGAGAGATTTCGCTATTGACATTTTTATTTCAAAACATAGATTTCGGACAAAGTTTGGGAGTGTCCGTTTTTGGAAACACATTACTTTTAGGTTCGAAAAAGTATAATTTTAAAAGCTATTTACTAAAATAAAAAGTTTATATATTTTCAGATATAATTATATACAATTAAATGTTTCAATGTATAAATTGATATAGTCATATAAACATATATGTTAAATCATAAATATTTGTATCTAATTGTATATAGCTTTGTGTTGTTTTAAAACTTTTTATATTGGGGTATATATATTTCTTTCTGACATAAAATCAGTACAAAATGTATAATATATATAAATTTTGTGGTGAATTCTAAAAGTTAAAGCGGATTTACTTTTCCTATATAAAAATTCAAATTAAGGGAAAGTAATTTCAGATTATGAGAATTACCAAAATAAAATTCAGAGTTCTTGTTAGCGAGTTATTATAAATTAAATTCTACACTGAAGGAATTAAGGAGTGAGATCAAATAAATCCTATCACAGATTATCACTTATAACTTTTTTATGTTTAAAAGTGATCTTTTTTTTGAATAAAGTTATCTTTTAAAAAGTCGCCAGATGATGTGTATAAATTATTAGCGAAATCGGATCATTACTTTGTTTACAAATGGAAGCTAAACAAAAAGTGAGTAAAGGAGCTTCTACGAAATTTAAGGTTTTTTTTTGTAAAAATGCTACTTTTTTTGTTTTCACACTGAAAGACAAATTTTATTAAAACGCGTTAAAACAAAAATACTCCATGCGTAACATATTTTCAAAGAAAATTTCAAATTCTAAAAAATTTTCATAAAGAAAATCTATAAATTTCAAAATATGTTATGTTTTATTTTTCATTTTTCGTTCTGAGTATTTTTTTCCCATATAAATACTTTTAGTTTTCATAAAAAATTTTTACAGTTTTAATAAGATCAAGAAAAATTCAGAAACCTTTAATTAAAATGGATCAAAAGTTTAGTTTTTTTATGGAAAAAACTATAATTTTCTGAAAATGTTTAAAAATTATTATAATCAGTACAAATTTTAAAAAATCAGTACATATACTGATGAAATGCAGATATTATATGTGGTGCCATACGAACAATATTTTCAAAGTGATTTTAGATATAATTATGTATATAATTCCTGAGTTGAGATTTCTGAGTTAGTTAACTTACAAAATTTTGATTTTTGCTTACAAAAACGACTCTAGCTCCTGCGGCCGAGCACTTGCGCAAAAGTTTTAGCTATGTTTGCACTTGTAGAGAAGATTAACAAAAAAGTTGAGCCTCTCTCGCAACATACATATTTTTTTGATCCAAGTTAGTATAAGTTAGCATAAGAAGTTTAAAAAGATTTATGCATTTTAATAGTGAAAAAATCTGAGAAAAGCTAATTTCTCGAGAAAACAACCCTGTTCGGAGTTAAATTGTTCAAATAGAACCACGATGTTTTGGCTTAACAGTTTCATCTTCGTAAAAAAACTGTAAAAATAATAATCGTCATATATATGTATTAGTTTTTGAAATTAGATCTAATTCGATACAATTGTATCGATTTTGATACAATTTAATTTATTTCAGATACAATTATATGTTCTCATTTTTTGGATCAAATTTAATGTAATCTATATATAATTTGATGATGCCCCACATCAATTGTTTTTACTTGCGTAGTTTGATTTGAAGTTTTTAATTTATCATCTCTACTACATACAAAGTATTGCAAATACGAATGTATGACACTGTATGTGTGTGTTCGTGTGTGCGTGCGTGCGTGTGTGTGTACTTGTGTGTGTGTGTGTGTGTATATTGAATTTACTTATCCCACATATTGTATAGTGGGATAATAAGTGAAAATTCAATTTAAGGGATTTTACATGTTTTTTATTGTTGTTGTTTATCTCGAAACGCTACAGAGAGACACAACAAACACACTCAAAACGTATAACATTTCACAAAAATACAGTTAAACCGACAGCAGCCAAACAAACAGTCATCAGTAAAACAGCACGTTTAATATATTTTTGTGTAAAACAAAAAGTAGCAACAACTTTTTTATTGAAATCATTTCTATACTGTATTTTTTATTTTTTCACATCCGAAACTGTGATTGTTGCTTTTTCAATGTGTAGGTAAGTGTATAAAATTTATCTTAATATATATGAAGCGTATGTGTGAGCGTATGTGTGCGTGTGTGTATGTGTGTATGGGAAATCGAAATACTGTACGTGTCACGGAGCAACTCCCACATACACAAAATTAAAAAAGGGAAAAAAAAGAAATATATTAACAAACGAATCGAACGACAAGTACGAATGGGTATGTACAGAAAATAACGGAGTTCAACTACGAGAAGACGACCGCAATTTGCAAATTTTATTTTAAAGAATTATGAAAATGTTTTAAACTTTTTTTTTCACCCATATATATATGTAGTATGTATACATTTTTGAACAGCTTCTGTTAAATTAATAAGTTATTTTTTTAAATTCACTTAAAATTTTCACATTTCATCATGTCCGAATATCTATCTCTACTTGATTTTTTATTAATTTCTTTTTTTTTTTTTGTTCTTCACTAAAATATACAAAAAAAAATAAAAATGGAGATTTAATTAAGTTATATTAAGGAAAAGGGAAATTAAACAGTTTTAAGATCTTTTTTTTATATTTTTTATGTTTTAATGATATGTTTGCACAGAAAAACTTTTATTTTAATTCATGATGAAAAAAAAAAAAAAAATTCTGTGCTAAACCGTGCACAATTTGACTTTTTTCACTCTCTAATTGTATTTCGTTGTACCCTTACCAGCCAAGGGCTCGCGTTAAACTGCCACAGTTTCATTATAAAAGGTGAGCCAATATAGGATTCATTCCTTTACATCACAATTGGAAAATTTCGCAACTTTTTCATCACTTCTCTCAGCTGAATGCAGATAAAGCTAACACACAAATCTGCATTTCATTGATACTGAACTGTGAGATTTTCAAAAAACATGAAGATTTTCTGAAAGAAATATGATAAAAAGAGACAACCATACAATTGTTACAATTGAGAAAATTGTTACAAAAGTATATGTGACGAGTGGGAGTTGGTGGTGGATGCTGTTGTTTGTAATCTCAGTGAGCTGATTCTGCAAATTTTTTCATATTTTTTTTTCAACATTTTTGTTCTTCATCTCTGGCGGACATGCGCTGTATGTAGAGCGTGGAGATTCTTTTGCAATAATGTTTTTTCTATGATTTTATTTTCTGCTGACATTGTCTTTACTACGAGACTTTACGAGTCGTTTGGTATATTTTGTCTATCATTTGGGAGTTGAAACAAAAATTGTCATGATTATTAGCACACTCATCATACATACATACATTCATACATACATACACACATAATATTTAACCGCATAAACAAAAATCCATTTCTTCAGAATGATAAACTAACAAAGGCTGCTAACATTGTTTTGAACAACCGACCATTCTCACCTGAAGTTCAGGCACATCGGCGGTGTACAGTGTACAAATATGATTGATTATATCATTGTAATATGAAAGTGCCGCATCTGTGAGGGACGACCAGAGGTTTAACTACAACCGTTACATCCAGAAAAGGGACTTGGTAGTGGCTATCGTATTTGTTGGCAATCAAATGCTTCGGTTACTGTGACCGAATTTTAGGTTTTATTGAAAGCATAGAAATTCTGCAACGAAAAATCCGGTACCTACAACCGAACCATTCGTTTGGCTACATACACGGTTGCTACGACCTAGTCTATTTTCTGGGTGTACCATTTGAGAAACTGGTAAAAGTACAAACAATAAACATCTGAACATTTTTCTTTGAACTTCTTGCCTCTAGAGGTAGAACTGTAAAATTATACTAATTACATTGTAAGTAAAATTCCCACCAAAACCCCGGGACACGTAAACTTATTATTGAGTCGTCGAAAAGAGATCTCCATAAAGAGATATTTCATTTAAAAGTATGCATTCACTCAAGCGATTTTTCTATTATAATTTAGATAAAGTCATCGAAATCTGTTTTAAAATTAGGGTTAAAGGTGTACACTCAAAAAAAATGTTAGTAAAGTCAGCAAAAAATTTTGCTGAGTCAGGACGGTGTTTGCAAAAAAATTGCTAATGTCAGCAAAATCTCGCTGATTTTCAGCAATAAAATTAGTGGATTCAGCAAAAGTTTTGCTAACACTTAGTATATTAGAAATGAAAAAATACTTGCTAAATATTAATAAAATTTTTGCTGAATATTAGTAGACTGAAAAAAAACTCAAAAAATTTGTAGAAAAATTATACTTTAGTTAATTTATTTGCTGAAAATCATAAAAGATATTTTTGTGATTCTTTTAAAAATAATTAACAATACGTTACAAAATACGAAATGTGCATACTCCCACATTGACGACATGAATTAATGTAATATTTCAAAAAATAGAAATAATTATACATATATAACATAAACAAAATTATCTTTCAACTAATGACATCAATTGTTGTCTAAATTATGCTATCTTTTAAAGGAACGCAAATGCCGCAGATAATTATAGAAACAAAACGAAAAATAACAAAAGATATCATATACAACCCTTTTTTTGCAATAAGAAAAAGGAAACATAAAAATCTATCTAAGATTTGTAATTTGACCACACTAGATTATAAATCTCTATAAACATTTAGTTTACAAAAACACATATAATCTTTATTAAATAATTACTTTCACAAGCCGGTGACAACGTAAAATTTAAGTTGTTTTAATCCACAATTTTGTTTTATGTATAAAAAATCTTCCATGGTTGATTTTTAATATGTCTTACTAGAGTTGTACTTTTTAGTATCATTTCATTTCACATTGTCACATGCCGCAACATCTAATTCATTCCGCATATATCTTTCAATCTGGTTGTCGTCCATTCTATTAATGTCCTAATCAGCACAATTTCTTTTAGCAAAATAAATTAGTAAAACATTAGTAAAATATTAGTAAAACATAAGTTCAAAACAGTTCAGTGTTGAATAAGTATAACTAAAATTTAGCTGAAAACAGAATTTTAACAAAAAAATTTTTGAAAAATAGTGCATCTAATTTACAAGACGTTTTACTAACTTTTCTACTAATTTATTTTTTTGAGTTTCGCCAGTTGAGCCCAGACACCACCCCCTATTATCTCTGAATTTAGGAGAGCTAATAAAAAAGTTCAAATGACTATTTGTTCAATTATTGATCTATAGCCCAATAGTACTCAGTAATGCTCAGTCCAAATTTTAGCCATATCGGTAATTCGGTATTAAAAATTTCATATCAAGGTTTTTGTACAGACTTATAATAAAACTTCTTTAAAGTATTTTGTCACCCTAAAAACGAATCCGAAGTCAAAAAAATCGCAAGTTAAAATACCTTTCCGAAGGATAGGGCTAGGGTACTTTAAATAACTTTGGCCTATGTTTTATATATTTCTGGATCTACTTAATGGACTTTCAAATTAGACCCACTCACATATTATAAACATGCTCTTAATATCTCCAAATGCAAAAACAAATCTGAATATTGTAAGTGCAATTCCAAAAAAAATACAACTTTTAAGACCCCTTCGGGGTTCCAAAATAAATACCCTTGTATATAACTAATTAATTAACTTCAATTTTAATTTCAAAAAATTTTGTAAGTAAAGAAAAAGTGTTAGAGATTAACCGGTATAAATGTAAAACCAATTAAAAATTAATAATATTTAACAAAAAAACAATTTATTTTACTATTTAAAAGGGAACAACAAAGTCAATTAGTATTTCATAACTATAATTACACTTAAAATAATGTAGAAAAACTTACAAAAATTTAAAAAAAATATTTTAAAGCAGTAGTTTTATTAATGCGTGAGGCCTCCTTTTTTTTGAATCAACTCGAAAATTCGATCAGACATACTGTCTACCAGATATATTCTTCGATTATAGATAGATCTCCACGCATCAATAACTGCTTCTTTTAGATGAAAAACGCTTTTAGATGAAAAACGGTTTTCCGAGTAAACTCGGACGGGTTAATACTCCCCAACTATTCTCAATGGGGCGGAAAACATTCGGGCCATTCCAATACTCTTGTATTTTTTTGATAATAGCCAGTCCATAGTCTGACGACTTACATGTACTGAGGCATTGTCTTGTTGGAAAATGAATTCCTCTTCGGCACCAATTTCTCTTCCAATACTGTAATGCACTCGAAAGAATTCATTCTAGTGCTTGGAAATGCCAAATCAACCATACCGTCCGTCGAAACAAAAAGCGCCCCAAATCATAAGGAATCCGCCTCCAAAATTTCTTTTTGAGAAATATTGTGGTTCCTTACGTAGGTCTCTCCAATATCTGTTAAAACCATTTGGACAATCATGATTGAACTTATTCTCGTCAGAACCTTTAAAAGAAATTTGTGTCTAAACAGTCCTACCAACAACAGCGATTATTGACTTACCTTTCTCCAGTTGGTTTGTAAACTACTTTTAGCGAATTCAAGTCGAGCAGCTTTATGGCGGGGTATTTACCATGCCACAGACATCAGCTTTTGACAAAACAATTCTCTGGGAATAGTTTCAGATCCTACTTATGGTTGATTTCTACACACATTTACCTCACATTTATCGATTATCTGATTGACACTCTTCATTGAGTTGCTGGCACTTTTGATTATTTTACGCCGGTCGCGATCAGAAAGCATTTTTTCGGGCCGCCTGTTTTATTTTTAAAATAAGCACTCGGACTATTTACAAAATTTTTCTAGTAATTTCCCGAAAACTTATGCCTCTTTTTAAATTGGCTGAAATTTGCTCTTTTTCAAAATCACTTAGCAGCATTTTATTCCAAATTTATAAAAATTGCATAATAAACCAAAATAGTTCTTTAATTTGTCTTTATTTGCTATATTTCTTTGTTTACCGTTATACATTTGTAATTATAGTTATGAAACACGAACAAAATATTATTATTACACAATTTTTCTCTTAAATCAATTAAGTAATCTCTTAAATTTTGCACAATAAGATATCAATTATCACACTCTTAAAAATGGTTAAAAGTTTTAAAAAATGTTTGAAATTTTAAGAAAACATAGTAAAAATCATTTATAATTATAGTTAATCAATGCAGTGTATTATTATTATTTTTCATTCTGCCTTCAGAATACAAAATATAATTATGGCCTGTTTCTCGATTTCGAAAGAAAGCTTTCTTTCGCTTTCTAAGCGAACGAAAATTGATTTGGATTTCTCTAACTAAATTTCTATGCGAACGATGACTTGAAGTACAAGTCGAATGAAAACGTAACAGTTTTCATACAAAATTTGGTTTCTCTATTTCGAACGAGTTGTCAACGCTGCGAACGTAAATGTCAAAACCAGTCACTTGCTTTTTTCATTTCGAGTAACAAAATATTTTCAAAAAAATATATCATTCATTCCATGAGAAAACGCAAAAAATCTGAAAACGGGTCCTCTGATTTTGTTTTTTTTTTGTACATGAATACTCTATGGTCCCATTTGTACATTTACTTTTTCAGATCTCCAAATTTGTAAAAACTCGTGATTTTATGCACGTTTTTAGTTCTCATAAATATCAAAAAAATGCTAAAAGCACTTCATTTTGAAGTGCCATCGCATGTATATCGCATGTTATTAATTTAAACGATATTTGTATTGTATTGTACGATAACGGTATTTGTATATTTAGGTAAGATTCCATATTTTAGTAAACTATATTTTTTTTGAAAATCGTAGGGGGAGAAAGTTTTGAAAAATACATTAGAAAACTGCATTTGCATTTCGTATGCACTTTTTTAACAAAAATTGTGTTTAAAAACCTTCAGTTATTAAGTAGACAAGTGCATATTCCAAATATCGTTTAAATTAATAACATACGATATACAATTAAAAAGTTATGGCACTTCAAAGTGAAGCACTTTTACCGTTTTTATCAAATTTATGAAAATTAAAAACGTGCATAAAATCGCGAGTTTTTACAAATTTTGAGATCTGGTGAAGGCTATGTGCAAGTGGAACTATAGAGTATTCATGTACAAAATATAAAAAAAAATCGGAGAACCTAAAAAAAAAAATCCACATTTTTCAATGTTCTTTGCTGGAATGAATGATATAATAAAAAATTATAAATATTTAAAAAAAAAGAATGGATAACAAAAGGTAAGAATAAAATACACGAATCTTTGTAGTTTTTTAAGAACTTTAAATTTCAGCTTAATGAAATCTATAATGGAATAGCTGAAAACGCTAGTGTACTTTTTGATTTTCTTCTTTTGATTTATTAATTTTTCTTTTGTTTTATTTATTTGTTCTATTTATTTATTTGTCATATACAATTTAGTAGTATTTTTGGTATTTTTAAAGGAAATTGTAATAGAAGTTTAAAATATCCGGTCTGGCACCACTATGATTTGTAAATACGTAAGACACAAAAATTGACACACGTAAGTATAGGCGAACGATAGCTTTCGAAATAGAGAAACCCAAATTGATTCGAATTCGAGTGACTAGCTTGCGTTCGCTTAGGTTTTCGTTCGAGATCGTGGAACAGGTCATTAATTATAAAGAGGGATATGGGTCTAGCGACCTCTAAATATCGTCCGATTAAGCCATTTTTTGGCATATATTTATATTTAGATAAGAGCAACAAAAGCAAGCTTGTGGATAATGAATCGGAATATACTTTCATTTTTTCATACAGGCGTAGGATAGTCTACATGTACATTAGGGTGTCCCGTTAAAAAAAAATCGAGTAATAGCACTCAAACGATGCATATTGAATAGCTAAAGAGCTGAACGTGTAACAACGTTGAGGGTAATTTTAAATTGCGGCAAGCGATTTCGAAAGTATCGTTATGTAGATCATTTTATGTTTTCAGCATATATGTACATATATGATATATGTAATTATTTGCACTTTCAAAAAAAAAAAAACCTTAAATGGCACATAACTACTCGGGTACAAAAAAAAAATAATGGCCTGTTTCTCGATTTCGAAAGAAAGCTTTCTTTCGCTTTCTAAGCGAACGAAAATTGATTTGGGTTTCTCTAACTAAATTTCTATGCGAACGATGACTTGAAGCACAAGTCGAATGAAAACGTAACAGTTTTCATACAAAATTTGGTTTCTCTATTTCGAACGAGTTGTCAACGCTGCGAACGTAAATGTCAAAACCAGTCACTTGCTTTTTTCATTTCGAGTAACAAAATATTTTCAAAAACATATATCATTCATTCCATGAGAAAACGCAAAAAATCTAAAACGGGTCCTCTGATTTTGTTTTTTTTTTGTACATGAATACTCTATGGTCCCATTTGTACATTCACTTTTTCAGATCTCCAAATTTGTAAAAACTCGTGATTTTATGCACGTTTTTAGTTCTCATAAATATAAAAAAAAAATGCTAAAAGCACTTCACTTTGAAGTGCCATCGCATGTATATCGCATGTTATTAATTTAAACGATATTTGTATTGTATTGTACGATAACGGTATTTGCATATTTAGGTAAGATTCCATATTTTAGTAAACTATATTTTTTTTGAAAATCGTAGAGGGAGAAAGTTTTGAAAAATACATTAGAAAACTGCATTTGCATTTCGTATGCACTTTTTTTAACAAAAATTGTGTTTAAAAACCTTCAGTTATAAAGTAGACAAGTGCATATTCCAAATATCGTTTAAATTAATAACATGAGATATAGCACTTTTACCGTTTTTATCAAATTTATGAAAATTAAAAACGTGCATAAAATCGCGAGTTTTTACAAATTTTGAGATCTGGTGAAGGCTATGTGCAAGTGGGACTATAGAGTATTCATGTACACAATATAAAAAAAATCGGAGAACCTAAAAAAAAAATCCTCATTTTTCAATGTTCTTTGTTGGAATGAATGATATAATACAAAATTATAAATATTAAAAAAAAAAAGAATGAATAACAAAATAACACGAATACTTGTAGTTTTTTAAGAACTTTAAACTTCAGATTAATGAAATCCACAATGGAACAGCTGAAAACGCTGGTGTACTTTTTTGATTTTCTTTTTTTTGATTTATTAATTTTTCTTTTGTTTTATTTATTTGTTTTAATTATTTATTTGTCATATACAGCTGATCACTGTTAAGTAGTGTTGTATTTATCTTCAAACAATTTAGTAGTATTTTTGGTATTTTTAAAGGAAATTGTAATAGAAGTTTAAAATATCCGGTCTGGCACCACTATGATTTGTAAATACGTAAAACACAAAAATTGACACACGTAAGTATAGGCGAACGATAGCTTTCGAAATAGAGAAACCCAAATTGATTCGCATTCGAGTGACTAGCTTGCGTTCGCTTAGGTTTTCGTTCGAGATCGTGGAACAAGTCATAATACTTGCAAACCACTGCTATTTTTGTAAGCCCCACCGTGTTAAAAATTACCAAAAGTACAACTAATATTGTACTCAAAATGAAAACTTAAAAATGCTGCGGTGGAGCAACACTGTTCTAAAAAACAGTTATAAATAGTTTTCTCATAATATGCTCTATTTACATAACGAAACTTTTGAGCCTTTTTTCGATAAAAAAAAAGTAGGACAACTTTTTTTGAACAATACATACCATTTTTGATATCTTAACCCTCTCATGCCCGATGTTGCGTATAGGCAACTTTGGTGTTTGTGGCATTTTAGCACAAGCTACGATTGATATATTTATTTTGCTTTAGTAGTAGCTTACAAGTTGTTGTTTTTAGAAGTGGAATCAAAACAGACCACGAAAATTTACAGTTACATGTTTATTTATTTTCAATAACGTGCAGTTGCATCGCCGATAATTAAGGTAATATTCACCAATAAAAATAAATATATAATTTTTTTTTTAAATATCAAAAATTGTATAGTGACCAAAACTAAAAAACAACTCTTTAAGTTGTATGTAGAGTTTAGTTTAAAAAAAATTAAAAATTTTAATTTTTAAAAAAATTCTTAACACGTTCAAGACCGGCAGATTGTTATATTTTAAACTTTAGGTCCAAATATCTCCGCTAGGGGATGCTGCAAAGCCATTCAATTAACACAAAACATTTCTTTACCATAGATAAATGTGTCCAAACAGTTTGATCGGAAAATGCCCAGCCATTAAAAGTTGGTGCTAAAAGGGTTAAAATGCGTGTCGGAACCTAAAAAGTACACTCCAAACAACTTTTCGTAATATTTTTTGTATTCAGCTCTTTAATACGCATCGTTTGAGTGCTATTACTCAAGTGAATTCGTAAAAACGACCTTTGTCGGGACACCCTAATGTACATGTAGTAGTGGACAGACACAAGAGTTAAAAAAATATATGGAAGTATGTTCTGTGATAACTTTTTCAATTTGTTTGTTTTTTACCATGTGGTTTCCACAAAAGGTTTTAGAAAAGTGTAAACAAGTTATGATTTCGTGACAGTGGTTGCAGCTGGGGCACATGCACCATCCTGCAGCCATAGCAGGTTCTCCGGGAATATTTCCCATGGTGTTGATTCAAAATTGGTAGTCGTTCACCAATTACCATAACTACAGTGAAACCTAACGCACACTTCTAATAAACGAACCTGTACTTAATGGACAATTTTAAGCATTCAAATGAAAGCTAAGATGTGTACATCTTAAGATTAAAGTTTTTTTTATTGGTTTGGTAGTGACAGCACGGCAAACAAAAAAGTGGCGAATGTCCTGGCGTTCCAGTTTTAAGCGGATACGTTTCAAGCTAACCTAAAAATGCTAAAAATTAGTACAAAAACTGTAAATTGGGAAATTAAACGTTTTACTAATTTTTCTACTATTTTTTTTATTTGTTAAGTTTACAGAAAAATCAGTAATTTCACAGGAAAATTAACTATTTTAAGGCCAGCAGACCGTTTAGCAAATTTTAGCAAAACGTTATTAGTAAAGTGAAAGTAGTACCAAAAATTAGTAAACGTTACTAAAAGTTAGCTCTTAATAAAAATCGATTTGCTAAAATCAGCCAATTTATTTGCCGCCCTCGGGGTCTTTGTAAGGTTAAGCTAGATATTACGTCACTTAGGCCTGTTCCAAATTTTACAGCAATCGGACTGCTAAGTAAGTAATACCGAATTATTTCCAAAAATGTTGTGATACATCCCACTGTGCGCTGGTAGAGAACTAAAAATTCCTTTCAAAAACTCGTTCCACATTCGACTTATTATTACGCTTTGTTTGTGTGCTATTACATCAAATATACCAGCAAAAACATGGTAATGACATGTCATTACCGTATTGATTACCAAGTAGTTATAGGTCATTACATATTGCATTACTTTAAAATACAAAATAATTACTTACTGATAATGGCTTATAGAATTACTTATATGTAATTACAAAATAATGGGTGACTGGTAAGTGATTGCATAAGTATCGATTTCATATTTTTAATTCTAATATTGTATTAATTTGTTTTAAAAATGTTTACAAGTAAATTTTCCAAGCTAAAGTTATTTTACAATTTTTTTTCAAGATTTCTTAAAAAATAACTTAAAGATAACCACTTATTTTGTGACTCCTTGATAAACACTTATTCTATCATTGTGAGTAACCACTTCATTATTATATAAAAGTACTTACTTATAATTCACTATGAGTAAACAATCAGGTAACTCATTATTATCACTTTTTTGTAAGCGAGAGGTTAATGACCACCCATGAACTTCGGGTTATCGCGAACAAAAGTAATCAAGCTAGTAAATAGCCTTGTAACCCTTGATTCCCTTTGTGCGCTACTTACACGCTTAATTACTTGGTAATGTCTATTTTTGCTGGGATATTTTGAACTGGACACCCTAATGTACATTAAAGCCCACAAATATGTGTATAAACATAAAGTAAAGGAAAAGAAAAAAAAAACACCAACATTTTTGGCATTTTCATTTAGAGAAAATCAGTCTTTACCGTAATTAAAACAAACACACCATGAGTATGCTGCAGAATCAGTCCCATATATTGTTAGTCATTAAAAAAATACACATGGTTTGTGGCCTACACTGGGTGCATCATACATTCGTACCCACATATTATTTTGCAGCAGCTTGATTTTTCATCATTGACCCGCCGCTTACAATTTTATATACGGTATTGTATATGCATATTAGGGTGGCAATGAAAAATCCACTTTGGATTTTTGACCAAACCCGCTTGGTCTAAAACTTACATAGTGAACATTTAAGCCAAGTCTGATAACTATAAGCCGTGCACCTCTGAGGTTAAAGTTCAAACTTTTAGAAATTCAGTGTAAGATTTTAATGGGTCATTTTGTCCTTCACAGCAAAAAAAAGTGTTAATGTTTTTAAATCAAAAATGGTTTGACGTAGTTCACGGTAAAAATTTTATGTTTTTTTTTTCGGAAAATTTTGGGTGCAAAATTCATTTGATGCAATGTGTTCATTTTTAACCCAAAATCACAAGAGGGTTAATTGTAATGAAAATATTTCAGAAATCATTTAGGATCTTGAAACATTAATATTATCAACTTCAATCAACGCACACAACAATAAAACAAACGATCGTTTTAAGTTAATTATAGCGGAAATTTCCAAAACTTTAACTTTGACCTCAAAGGTACATATCTTAACGTTATCCGATTTGGCTCAAAATGTAGACCAAATATCACAAGAATTCGCTCGGGTTCCGATGGAATTCCAAAAAAAAAAAAAAAATCCCCATAGATTTCATAGACACCCTAATGCATATGTTGCTTTCCAAGCCAACTGCCCCGATACAGGTCAAATTAAAAGTATTTGTTTTCTATAAGAGACAAAAGGAAAATGGAACAAGTTTTTAAATTTTTCCAAAAAATGAGCGAAGTAGGATTGGTTAAACATTGAAAAATTTTGCGAATATTTTTAGTTTATCCTAGAAATTTTGCAATATAAATATATTTTTTTTATGTAGAATGTAAAAAAATTAAATTTTTCTAAAAAAGTGCAGAACTGGAATTTTTAGAGTAATACAAAACTCAATTTATTTAAAAACCATCCAAAATTGTTTGATATTTTTTTCTATTCAAAAAAAAAAAAGAAGTACACATGTTTTTATCTATCTGGAACGGTTCATGGTGTAACTCGTATTAGTTTTGGAGAAAATATTAGTTGAATACTGTTCTTTTATTTCATTTATTTTAACTTTTTTATACATTTATTCAAAATAATTTATAAGTTTTATTGTTTATTAGTTTCCGTTACAGTTGTAATTAATTTAAATTTTTATTTGTTGTCTGTTTCACAAAAAATATTCAAATATTTTTTATTAAAACTGAAATTTTTTTCTTGTCACGTTACATTTGAGAAGGTTGTCAGATAATGTGTACAAAATATTGACCGGCTCATAATTTCGCTTTTTTTTTTTGCACCTTTAGTTTCCTAATTGATAGGAGCAGACCAATTCCAAAAAATAGTGACATTGTTGGGAACTTGTTTTCTGGCCTTCATTATCAATTTAAAAATATTTTTAGTATCATTGGATTGTTCTTAGTTTTGGACAAATAGCATATTTTTTTTTTTTTTGTAAAAATGCTACTTTTTTTTGCCCACACTTTTTGATCAAAGTTTATTTGTAAACCCAATTATCCGATTTCTCTAATATTTTGTACACATAATTTGACGACTTTTTAAAAGATAACTTGATTCAAAAAAAATCCCTTTTAAACATAAGAAAAGTTATAAGTGATTATATGTGTCGTTTATAGCTAGATTTTACGTAACGAACTGATTTTTTGGAACCTTTTACGAATTTTCATAAAAATGTTTACGCTTATAACGAACACATTTAAAACGTCCAGATTTTTAAATGAAACATGTGCTGTAAATGTTAAAGAACTTGAGCTTTTTACATAAAATTTCACTGAAAATAATTAAAATTTGTATGAAAGGTAAAGAATAGTTTCAAAAGTACAAAGAAAGATTTAAAAATTAGGAGTATTAAAAAGATATCCTATAATTTTATTGATTTTTGAAATATGTTTATCACGCTTATAGCGAACTTCGCTTATAACGAACTAAATTGTCAGGTCTCTAAAAGATCGTTATAACAGTGCTTCATGTATTAATTTTTATTAAATGTATTTTTCATTAAAACTACCAAAGGCAAGAATCACTTTTTAAAACTCTTTCGAATATTTTAGTATTCACAATAAAAAAAAACAAATTTTATGATTGAAAAAATACTATTTTTTTTTTCCTATTTTTTTTTTTAAAATCAAAAAAGTTCAATTTTTATAACAGTTGTAAAAATTGAAAAATTACTTAATATATCGAAAATTTTAAATTTTTCTGAAACAACAAATATTTTCCATAAAGTTTTAAACATTTGGTAGCGTTTTGTCTTACAAAATGTCCTTACATTAGAAAAACTAAGTGCCTCTCCAAGTTAAAAAAATGATTTAGTCAATTTTGTTGCACTTTCTGCTCAAAAATAATATTAAATAAGAAAAACTAAAAATGGCTAAAAAATGCTGAAAAAATTGATGAATAAATTTGATAATGGCTGAATTGGCAACACTACTTATTATAGATATATGTAGGAGACAGTTATTATAAACCAAATCGCTTAGTAATTATGGCATCAAAAAAGTAGAGTAGATAAGCTTAGTTCCATTCTAAAATAAAACACTGTTGTAAGATAGCTCAATTAAGTTTTGCAATAAAAAACTGTGTTAGAATGATCTTTTAAATTTTAACTTAATACCATATATGACACTTATGTCAGTGAATATTTTGGCATCAAAATATCATTTTCTAAAAAAATGTAGATAGCTCCGTTTGAATATAAGACAACGATATACAAATTTATTTCAATTCAAATTACAAGAAATTAAAAAAGGTCATACAAATACTACTGCCATTCAAACAAGATATGTATGTAGTGTGCGTCTACATTTTGTAGAAAATAAAACAAACAAAAACTGAAATAATTTCAAATAATTGAATATAGCATTTATTTTTAAAATTTTTGGCAAAATTTTTTTTAACTTACTATAAATTTGTTCTTACGGATTTGTTAGTTATTTAAACAATATTTAAAAGTTTATAAATATCAATAAACATTTGATTTAAAGGAAATGTAAGTAGGGCGTTGTGGTGTAATGGTTAGCGCGTTGAACTGTTATACAGATGGTCACGGGTTCGATTCCCGGTGACGACAACATAAATTTAGAAAAATAATATGTATGAGTTTTCTATCACTTTTATGTTTCGCAGCGCCCGCCTTCGGTGTTCCCATAGCACTTAACCCCACCGAAGTAAAATAATGAATCAGGGCTATGAAAGCAAAAAAAAAGGCTACAATAAATTAGCCAACTCCATATCAGGTGGCGAGCAAGCACTGTTCTAAGACTTACAATCTCGCGCAATTACAGTGTTTCTATGTTTGAAGCCCTTAATCCTTCACCACCTTTCATCTCCCACTATCCCCTCCAAAGAAAGCAACACAAAAAACAACAAAAAAAAAAATATTGAAAAATGGATCAAGGTCAATATTCAACGAATATTTCTCCAAAACTAATACGAGTTACACCAAAATCTATACTTTTTTTTAGAACCAAAAAAAATTAAAAAAAAAAATTGGCCGATTTTCAGATAAATTGAGTTTTGTATAACTAAAACTAAACTAAAAATGATCGTAATATTTGTAAATATTTAACAGCTCCTACTTTGCTCATTTTTTACAAAAATTGAAAAAGTTGTTTCATTTATTTTGTGTCTTTTATATTAGGAAAAATACTGTTAGTTTGGCATTGCTGTGATATACTTTTTTTTTAACCTGGACAGTTGGCTTTTAAAGCAACATATGTAGGTATATAAGGGTTATAACTTTTGCATATTTTGGATAATATTCAATATTCCAAGGCATATTTGTGTATGGCATGTAAGATATATGATATTACTAGGGCTCGGAAGTTCATGTAAATACATGTTTGTTGTCGTTAGCTGGAGACAAAATTTAATAACAACAAAATGGCATCGATTTGTTAATGCATATTTTGCTGTAAATGCATATTAACTTTGCTAAAAATGGCTATTTTAGTGCATATTTTACTATAAATGGGTATTTTGACCTGTAAAAAAAATAATCTCTCAATTTTATAAATATCGTTTTTTTTTTTTTGTGATCACGATTAACAATTATTAACGATATTTTTTAAATTTTAACCACTTTAATATTAAAATTTATGAAAACATCAATTATAAAGGGATATTTTTTTAAATTTAAAGTGCATATTCAACAAGTTTTTAAACATATTTTTTGAACATAAAATACGATTATAAACGCAAGAACTTCATATCCCTATATACATATTAATTTTTCGCGATCTTAAGTTCACGCACAAAACACGTTAAAATATTAAGGAAAATATATTTGTTACATTAAAAAGTACTAATTTACTTTAAATTGCATGATTTTTATAATTTTTTTTTATTTAATCTATAATACAAAATCATTTCCCACCATTTTGACAAGATACACGATTTTAACGATATATATTATCAAAATATTTAGTGAAAATAAATTTTGAGTAATAATTTATCTAATTAATTGAATTATTTATTTTTATTCTTTTTTTTTTGTGTCTTACATTTAAAAAATGATGTAGTGCAACATCATAGCGAAAAGTTTTTACCAACAGTTTTTCAGGTGTTTGTACTATTTTTCTGCACATCGCTTGGTTTTTAGATGTAGGAAACAAAATTTTATGTTCTAACTAAAAGAAAAAAAATTGGGCGGGAGGGTCCCAAGATGGGCATTGATTATAATATTTTTGCATGTGGTAGCAGACCTCATGCTTTCTGTTATTTTCGTGGCTTGTATAGATGCAGTTTTCTATGCATACTCAAAGTTAAAATATCTACTTCAAAGATGAAATAATTTTTTTTGTTCGAAAAGTTCTTGATCATAATTTTGTTGAGTCATTTGAGTTATCTAAATTTGAGGTTTCGCACAGGTATATGCGGCTGTATATATATATATATATTTTTTTTTATCGCATAACGATATTCTTAAAAGATATTATTCACATTTTGATTTTGCACCAATTTTTAGTAACTCTCAAGAAATCAATTAAAATGCCCTAAGATGGTAATTTTCAGGACCCATGCATTTTTTTCATTGGTGTTGAAAGTTGAAGTTAATTTTGATAATTATTGAAAACTAAAGTTAAATATAGGAACGAGGCATACGCCAAAGAAGATTTTTAACATTAACAGAGGTCAAAGACCTATAAAAAGCAGCGTTATAACTTCATCAGAATGTATTTCAGAATTATTTATTTTTATTTATTTATTTATTCGGAATTCTATACACAAGACTATTGTCTCTTATTACAATATAGAATTATATATATGAAGGAAAGGCGTTTCATACGAAATAATACAAAAATAATAATTATATTAACTAAATCTTGAATGATCAAATATTATTAAAATAGTGAAATATAAAGTAGACAAAAGTATAAATAATATAGTTTTACAAAAAAGAAATTAATAAAACGATCAAAAAAAAAAAGTAACTACATTAATAAGAATAAAATAATAAAAATAAATATAGAAGTAAAAAAGTAATCATCATCATCCAATCAAACATTAATGTTTAAAGTTTAAAATAATTAGTTTGAAAACAAAATAATGTTTTTTTTTTGAAATATTGTGCATTACTAATAACTTGTATCTTGTATGGGATTGAATTCCAAAGACGGATTGCGTGTATGAAAAACTGCCATGTGGAAACAAGATAACGACGTTTAAGAGGAATGATTCTTTTGCATCTGGTAGAATTTGAAAATGTTAAACGTTTATATAGATGTTCAGGTTCCTTAGTATAAACCACCTTGTGTAAAAATATTAAGACTCTAGTTTTAAGTAAATCATCGAACTGGAACCCATAGAGTTAAGTTGTTGTTATTGGTGAAATGGAATCGTATCTTTTCTTCCCATATACATAACGTGATATATTTGAAACTGAGTTAAGTTATCTCCGCTTTCAGCATCACATTCAGAAAATAATTCACATCCATACGTTAGGATTGGCATTAGATATGTTTTTGCTATAAGAGTCCTTATTTTGACAGGTGTGCATTGTTGCGTTGTCCACAGCGATCTAAGCATCGAAAAAGTTCGACCACATGCGTAGTTAACATGGTCAGACCATGTTAGGGTGTTATTAAAAACAATTCCAAGATTTTTTGCTGATTTAACAGTTTGTATGCATTCATTATTTAAATTAACATCGGGTATCAAAACAGTTTTATTCAATCGCGATTGAATAATAAGACATTTTGATTTTTTGGGATATATGCTAAGTCCATTGGCCGAAGCCCAAATATTAACCCGCTGAAGTTCATCATTCAATATAGTGATGCATTGTTGAATATTTGATACGTTACAGCTAATGTAAAGTTGCACATCATCGGCATATAGCCTCACTTTACAGTAATGTAGCTGGTGCGGAAGATCATTTGCGTAAAGGGAGAACAGAAGAGGGCCTACAATTGATCCTTGTGGAACACCTCTTCTAAAAAGAAGTAATTTTGATTTGGCTGAGATACTTTGAACGAACTGATATCTATTACTGAGATAAGTCGATAATAAACGTGTGGCCGTTGTAAAAAATTTGAACATTTTTTCAAACTTGTAGCATAGTATATTGTGGTCAACGGTATCGAAAGCTTTTGAGTGATCTAAGAGAACTAAAAAGTTTGTTTTTCTTGCATCAATTTCCATTCTTATATCTTCAGCAACATCTGCCAGTGCAGTTATACAGCTGTGTTTCTTACGAAAACCGGACTGTCGATCAGTTAAAAGATGGTGTTTGTTTATGAAGATTGGAAAGGTAAAAATCGTAATCGTGAAAAAAAAAGGAAAAGTCTCTGGTCAGAAAGTTCATCAAAGACACAAAAAGAACAACTAACGCACAGTGGGATATATTACAAAATTTTTGGAAATAATTCGGACATTTCTTACTTAGTAGTCCGATTGCATTGAAATTTTTGACAGGCATAAGTGACGAAACATCTAGCTTAAGTTTTGATTTTGAACCTTCCAGACAAGCCTGGGCTGCAATTTGACCACCTAATATAGGGAACTTTTTGCATATAAAAATTGAGTGCTCGCAATTTTTTTGTTTTTAAAAATTAACATATTTGTAATCTGCTAGTAAAGACTAACGACGATAAAAATTCCGTGCCACGAATGTAAAAGATAATAACACTTAAATTGAGCCGAAATTAACAGTCCCTGGTATATATGCGCGAAATGTGATTTAGAGGATTCTACATGAAATTTTGGACAATTTAAAACTATGGTTACATTTTTTTGTGTGAAAATTAAAAATTGATCTCTGTGACCAATAGATACTCAACCTATTGTGATTTAATTTTTAATATAACACATTAAGATATCTAGTGCTATATTTCAAAACCATGTCCATCTTGGTGCCCCTTACCTAATTAAAAACTATGTTTTAAAGAACCGTAAGAAAATAGCAGTTTTTACCAATTTTTTTAGTTGGTTATAAATTTACGGTTTTCGCGTATTTTTGTTAGAAAGATAACAAAGTCAATTTGCGATATGTGCTTTTTATTTGGAAGTATTCGTTACAAAATTATCCGAAAAATGGATGTTTATTTATTACGAGTAGGTAGTGTCCATCACGTGTTGATAGCTAAAAATTATGCAAAAAAAAAAAAAAAAAGTTATAACCCTAGTGTAAATGTGTGTATTGTGCTCTGGTGGTAAAGTTCTTCTTGGGGTTAGTAGGTACAGACTAGCTGATGATGATGCTACTAAAGCTATCTGTAGTACTGCCTTCATATGTAGAATATGTTCATGGTTGTTGTTTATGGTGTGAACTTTAGTGTTCACCTTTAGGCCAAAAGATGAAACTGTGGTTAAATTTCTAAATCATGGCCTGCCTAAAAAACCACACACACACACAAACATACTTTTGTTTATACAGATGGAAACAAACACATACAAAATGTAGGTACTAGGATGATCGAATAAGTTTTAACAAACCAATCGACGATTTTTTTCGAACATTAAAAAGAAACCGGATATTTTGTTAATCAGGCGTATGTGGCAAATGAAATCTAATCTACATATACGGCACATAACGGATGCAGCACCGCATTATTTGGTATTTATACCAATCATTCAATATTTTAAAAACCTTTTTTTAAAATGCTATCGAGTGGTGAAAAATTTTTTAAAAAATTTTCATATATTTGTCTGAATATTTCAGTTTTGAAATAAAAATCTATTTATCTCAAAACGAGTATTTTTAGTTTTTTTATTATAATATTTTTATTAGAAAAATAATATAATTTTCTATCGCTGTAGATAAATCCAGAGAGCAATTTTTTTTGTTTGTTTTCGAGAAAATCGACATTTTTAAAAATTTTAAAACTCCGATGCCAATACTGACTGGAATGTGTCTTCTACACCTTTTACAATTGTAATTCAAAACATATCAATTGAAATTCAAAATTTCCATTTGAAATTCAAAAACTCCATTTAAAATTCAAAAATTCCATTTGAAATTCAAAAAACATCAATTGAAATTCAAAATTTCTATTTGAAATTCAAAAAATATCAATTGAAATTCAAAATTTCCATTTGAAATTCAAAAAATATCAATTGAAATTCAAAATACATCAATTGAAATTCAAAATACATCAATTGAAATTCAAAAATTTCTATTTGAAATTCAAAAGTTTCTATTTGAAATTCAAAAATTATTCCATTTGAAATTCAAAACATATCAATTGAAATTCAAAAGTTTCTATTTGAAATTCAAAAGTTTCCATTTGAAATTCAAAAATTTCCATTTGAAATTCAAAAGTTTCTATTTGAAATTCAAAAATTTCCATTTGAAATTCAAAAAATTCCAATTGAAATTCAAAAAATATTTCATTTGAAATTCAAAAAATTCCAATTGAAATTCAAAATACATCAATTGAAATTCAAAAAATATCAATTGAAATTCAAAAAATATCAATTGAAATTCAAAACACATCAATTGAAATTCAAAATATGTCAATTGAAATTCAAAAATTTCCATTTGAAATTCAAAAAATTCTAATTGAAATTCAAAAAATATTCCATTTGAAATTCAAAAAATTCCAATTGAAATTCAAAAAATGTAAACAAATCAATTTAAGAAATTAATACATTAGGCCAAAACTTTTTTTGAGTATTTTGGTTTGTCATGGGTGATAAAAACATTATTAAAACTTTTAATGCATTTATTGCAGGAGAGTATATAAGATTTTGTTGGAAAATATTTGTAATAACCTGTCATAAAGCCATAAAATATTTATGCATGCAACTATTGATGTATAAACTAGTGACGTTCAGAGTAAGTGTTTGGATGGATTACTCACTCACGTACTCGCTTGTCATTAATAAAGAGAAACCGCTGAAGTGGGAAACCATTAATTTGAAAAATTAATTTAACTCTATCATAAAGATCATGTGGAATGTCATTTTAAAATGGTAGTAAATGCAAGAAAATACCGAGTGAAAGTGGAACCCCTCAGAACTATATTTTACCGGCCCAACAACAAAAACAACAAGAACAATACATAAAAAAATAATATTTCTCTCTTGTTGTTATATAATTTGTTGTTGGGCCGGTAAAAAATTGTTCTGGCTACGTGGCTGCCTCATTTCATCTTAATTAAAGAACCCAGAGACATGAAATTCTGGAATAATAAACTTGACTTTGATGAAACTTTTTTTAGCCTCCACAATGTAATATATATTGAAAACAAAAATAGGAGTCCCAAAAGATTTTTCAAAATTTAATTTCAAAAATAACTTTTATAGTTCGGTTTTCAAAATAATATTGTGAAAACGTCATTGAATTTTTTCACATTTTCTTTAGAATTAAATTTAAAATTTTTTTTTTAAAAGACTTTTATTTATTGATGAATCAAAAAACTTCATTTAAACATAATTTCAAATATGTTTTTCGTTTTTAGTTGGCTGTTTAAAGGCATATTTTAATTTGTTCAATTAAACGTGTCAAAAATTTATAAGAATTTTTATATTTTTTGTTCAAATATTTAAATTTGTTCGAATTAACGACAATTAATATTTTTATTATTAATTGTCGTTGTTTTAATTATTTCATTCCAATTTGTATCGCTTTTTATTTATTTATTTATTTATTTTATTTATTAGTTTATCGTATAATTACAAATTATAAGATAAATTAATTATGAGCAATAGCTACATAGGCCTTCAGCTCACTAGGTGTTATAACTTATATCTAGTTTTTATATTAAATATATAATATATAGGTGTATTTACATATATGTACATAGTTTAAATTTCATTAAAAAGATTTGAGTTTTTAAGGAACTTACAGATTAAGGATATGTTTTCTATGGATGGATGGGATAATGGGTATAAAGGATCGGAGTCATAAAAGAAAGTTGATCTGATGTTGTTAATATTAACACAGTCACAAAGGAAATGAGCGGGTGTAGTAGGAAGTATAATGTTGCAGTTGCAAGGTTGGGTATAGTTAGGGTTATACAAAGACCCATGAGTAGCTCTGGTATGCCCTAGACGAAGACGCTGAAATTTAATGCAGTCTAATCTGTTTATGTTCGAATGGTTGTTGGACAAATAGTTGTAAATGTTTTTTTGGCTTAGATTAATATTTCTGTACCAGGTTGATGTTAAGTTAAAAATAGTGTTTATATCCTTGGTTATGTATTGATTTTTTATTTTGCTCTCTATATCTTTACGATTAAAGTTTTCGGTCGAGTGTAGTGGTTGTTTTTCAGCATTTCTGGCGGCGAAGTCCGCGAACTCATTTCCTCTAATCCTGCTGTGTCCAGGGACCCAGATCAAGATTATGTTAGGAAATCTTTCAATGAGGATATTTCTTATATTTGAAATATAGTACCCATTATTAGAAATATTCAGAACTGATTCTAGTGAAGAAAGAGAGTCTGAGCATACCGCAAATTTACCTTTTTTTCTCTTGATAATTGAAAGGGCTTCGTAAATTGCTATAATTTCTGCTGCGAATATAGAGCTATGGTTGGGAAGATTGGAGACTTGTATAATACTGTTATCTGTAGTTATGCTATATGTTGTTGAGTTGCTTGTTTTAGACCCGTCTGTGTAAATAAAATGGTATTCTTGTAAATTGTCTTTAATCCGGGCGAACATATTTTTAAATTGAGATGAATCAGTGTTGGATTTCGACATTTCGTGTAGTGAAGTATCTATAGACCTAGTGTCTAAGGACCAGGGCGGATTTTGTTCCGACCTATAGGTGGTAATTTGTGTTGGTATTTCAAGTTTCCTGCAATTTTGTATAGAGTTGAAAATAGCTGATTGTATTTTCGGGATTTTTTTGGATCGTCTTATTTTTTTAACTATCTGGTTCAACGGAGTGTTTGTGTTATATAGTAAGGTCCGGAAGATGTTTGTGGTGAGAATATCTCTTTGTGTATTTAGGGATCTAATATTAGCCTCAAAACGCATGTTATTGATTGGTGTTGAGCGTATAGCTCCCAGGGATGTTCGAATACATGAGTTTACCATAGCGTTAATTTTCTTTAGTTGAGATTTAGGGGCGTATCCGTAAAATGGTAAACCGTAATTAATTTTCGAAAGGACCAGAGCTTTAGTTATTGAGATAAGAGTTATTGTGTTGCAATTCATCTTTGGGCTAGAAAGACATTTTATAACATTAAGCCTCTTTGAAAGAGCATTAGTTAGATGGTCTATATGGTCGTTCCACTTATAGCGCTTGTTTATAATCACTCCAAGTAATCTTAGTGCGTCCACTTTGGATAATGAGAGTTTGATAAGTGAATTTCGCAACGACAGTTTTTGAGCCTACATATATGTATATATTTACATTTTGTGGTTGAAAGAGTTGCTCCTGATGTGTCACACCAGTTATTAATATCATTGAAAAGATTATCTAGGTTAATGACTACATTTTTTTTGCGAGGTGATCGAATAAGTAAATTAAAATCATCCGCGTATGCGCAGAAATCGATTTCCTTGTGAAGGGAAATAATAGAGCATAGCTTGTTGTATGCTATAACGAAGAGTATAACAGATAGGGGAGATCCTTGGGGGATTCCATTATGCAGGGGAAAAGATTTAGAGTAGTTGTTGTTAATTCTGACTGCTATCTTTCTATTCGACATAAAATTAATTACATATCTTATAATATTGGGTCCTACTCGCCATTCAACTAACTGATCTAGTATAGAGTGTATGCCTACTTTTTCAAATGCTCGTTCGAAATCTAATGACACAATGGTCGCGTGTTTGCGTAACGAGAGGCAATTAGCAAGTTGATAGTCTACGTAAAGTAGACTATCAGTTGTTGAGCTCCCCTTTCTAAAACCAAATTGCCGGTTATTTAGTAGTTTATTGGCAGTAACAAACCACCATAACCTGTTGGCGATTATTTTGTCCAATACTTTGGATAAGCACGGATTCAATGAGATAGGCCGGTATGATTTAACGATTGTTCTATTGTTTCCAGGTTTTAGAATGGGTATAACAACACTGTTTTTAAATTGTTGGGGAATGTAATTTGAGAATATGCCATTATATAGGCTTAGAACTCTTTTTTTTAGATTATAAGGTAGCATTTTCAGAATTGGATATGATATTCTATCCATTCCTGGCGTCTTACCTCTAAGTTTACTTAAAGTTGATGAAAATTCTACAAAATTTATGTTATTTTCTATTTTAAGGGCTTGAGGACAGGCTCCTACTGCATAGGGGTTTATTAAAGCATTCTGCTTACAAATGTTGAAATTCGTTGAGAAATTTGAATCGGAAGAGTGCTGTGACCAGAGTCTCCCAAATTCCTCTCCAATTTTTACTCTATCAGTTATCATTATTTCTGGATCAGCTTGGGAGGAAATGCAGTGGATATTTTGTGAGGATTTGTATCCAGTGAAATTACGAATGTTTGTCCATAACTTATCTATAGGGGTATTAGGGTTAATTGATGAGGTAAAGGAGAACATACAGTCTTTTTTTGCTTGTTTAATCTTCCTTTTATATAGGGCATTTGTTTTTTTATAATCTAACAAGATATTTTGAGCCATATTTCTCTTAAACAAGTGCCATTTTCTATTTTTTTCTAATTTTAACATTCCTAGTTCGTTATTCCACCAAGGGACTTTTTTAGATATATTTTTGGATTGGGGAATAGATTCATTAGCTGCCTGTAATATTATTTTGCAGATGTTTGCAGTCTCTTTGTTTATATTCGGAGAGATGGGTGTAGTTAGCTCATAGTTATTGCAATGTTTTTGGAATTTAGTCCAGTTAGCATTTTTTGTATTAAATTTGGGTTTGCTCATTGGGTAATTAACGGTAGCTGTTGGGAATAAAGTAATAATTATCGGGAAGTGATCGCTTCCACATAAGTCACCCTCTGTTCTCCACTCAGCCTGTGTGGCTATAGTTGGAGAGCAGAAAGTGACATCAATGTATGATAACGTTCCGTGGGTATTGAGATGAGTCGGTGATTTGTCGTTCAAAACTACGAAATCTGAATTATTTATAAATTTAGATAAAATATTTCCTTTTCGGTTGTTTGAAGGCGAGCCCCAAGTTCTATGTGAACCATTGAAGTCCCCAGTAATAATAGTTGGAGTATTTGATGTTAAAACATTCTCAAGGTTTCGCTTATTTAAATTGTCTGTAGGTGGAATGTATGCACTGAAAATAGTAAATTTTATTTTCGATACAATCTGGATACATATCGTATCAAAATCATTTGCTACCGGGATTTGGTTTTGTTGTAAGCATTTATGTACTAAAACTGCAACCCCTCCATATCTGGTAGGAGAGCTGTTAATAGTATATAAGGAATAGTTGATAGGAATCGGAATGTTTAAAAGGGAATGAATGTGGGTCTCCTGAATACAAATTATTTTAGGGCTATATTTTTTAATTAAGATTTGTAGTTCATTAAAATTGTTTAAATACCCGTTCATGTTCCATTGCACAATTTTAATGGACATTACTTTCTAAATAAATAAAATAAATTTGGGGGAAATAAATGTTAGGTTTTTTTCTGGAGTTTATGAACGGCCATAATGTGTTAATAATTGTAAAAATAATTTTAAAATTAACTGTTAACAAGATATAGTAGAGAAGTATTGTTTTTGTAAATTTAAGAGAAGAGCAATAGTAGCTTAAATGTGTCATTAAGGCTTTATAAATTGTATTTAAAAAATTATTATTCTGTGAGAAAAATTGTAGGTTGAGATGATTTAATTTGGGTCTGTTTTTTCGATATGTAAATAATAAGTTCATATTTAGGAGTATAAAAATTAATAATTTAACCGTTAGTTTAGAGCAATTAAGAGAGCATTTTTTAAAGAGATAGAATTTTATCAAAAGAATAATATTTGGATAAAAAGTATGATAGATTTGAATTTTAAGAGAGTATCTTTTTATATATATAAATAAAAAGAGCCAAATATTAGATAGATTAACCGTTGGTTTAGAAAAATTAGGAGAGATTGTTTTTCAGGAGTATAAATTTTGAACAGATGAGATTGAGAGAATACTTATTTAAATTTATAAAAAAATATACAAGATAATTAAATATTGAAATTTGGATAATACTGAGCTGATAATAAGTTAACATTTTGAAAGAGAGAGTTTAGAATTTTGATTTACTTGTTCGTTTAGATTTACGGGTAGCTTCTTTTATTTTTTCTCTTAACTTTTTTGATGCATTTTTTGGTAAAATTATTGGGTTGTTTCCATTGTTTATCTGGGATGAATTGCTTAATTGGTCTGTGTCCATATCAGATTGGGATTGTGAGGAATCTATGTCGCTAATTATGATATCTGAGTAGTCCTTAATGGAACGGGCCGGTTTTGTATTCTGTGGTGGTAGCATATTAGAGGACGAGGATGGTTTATCGTTGTTGGTGTTTCTGGTTATTGTCGAGTAAAGCGAGCTTTGCTGTTGTTGTGAGTGGCGTTGTTTATAAATTGCTGCAGCTTTTTTCTTACCTACTTTTTCAAGCGTAACGATAGCTTGAATTTCTTTTTCTTTAAGAAAGATTGGACAACATTTGTCATTTGTTGCATGTTTTGTATCATCGACATTGTTATGCTTGCAGTTAATACAAGAAGCTTGGAATTCACATTTTTCATTTAGTTCTTCATTTGTATGAAAAGCGTTAGAACAGTTTCCGCAAATTTTTTTGTTTTGGCATATTTTGGCAATATGACCAAACTGCATGCAATTTTTGCATTTTAATGGTAATGGAATGTAAGGGCGTACTCTAACTTTTTCGTAACCAATGGAGAGATCAGATGGAAGAGTGGTAGAAGCGAAGGTGATGACGATTAGACCTGTTTCGGTCAATTTACCATCAACATTTTTTAAAATTTTTTTAACCTGTGTAACGTTTTGGGTTTTGAGTTCAGTCAAGATTTCCTCTTCATTAATGTCACGTAGGTCGTTTGAGTAAATTACTCCTTTAGCATAGTTTAGGCCAGGATGTTCTTTCATTGAGATCTCAATTTCATATGATAATGATGTTAGTTGTATAAGCTTACTAGCTTGTACATAGTTTTTTGTTTGAATGAGTATAGTTCCATTTAGAAGCTTCTTACATTGTTGAACTTCACCTCCTGCAGTACTATCTACAACCTTTTTAATTAAAAAGGGTGACACATTGGCAAGAGTGTTTTCACTTTTAACTCGTTCCATTACTAAGAACTTTTCACCCGGTGAAAGAATAGTTAGACTTTTTGTCTTGTCGAACGCTATAGGCGGACGGCCACCACGATCAGGTGGTTCCGACATTTTAGTTTTGGCTTTAAGGCCTGTTTAATTTATTTATAAATAGCACTAATTAAAAGTGTATTATTTTTTTTTATTAGAAAAATGTAATATTTAAATTTTGAGAGAGTATACGTGTATAACTTTTAATTATGAGCACTGGTATAGGTTTGTCCGTATTATGTATGCACACGAAGAGATCGATGTAATCGCTTTTTATTATTATATGTTATAGCTTTTTTTGTTGCTATTTTTTTAATCGATTACTTTTAAAACATATACTTTTATATTTAGTTCTAATTGTTATTAACACTAAATATTTATTTTAAGTACTTTAAATAAATAAATAAATTAATAAATGGCTTAAAAGTTTTCATAATGTTTTTATCACCCATGATAAACCAAAATACTTAAAAAAGTGTTGGCCTAATGTTTACATTTTGATTTGTTTACATTTTTTGAATTTCAATTGGAATTCTTTGAATTTCAAATGGAATTCTTTTTGAATTTCAATTAGAATTTTTTGAATTTCAAATGGAAATTTTTTAATTTCAATTGACATATTTTGAATTTCAATTGATATGTTTTGAATTTCAATTGATATTTTTTGAATTTCAATTGATGTATTTTGAATTTCAATTGGAATTTTTTGAATTTCAAATGGAAATTTTTGAATTTCAAATAGAAATTTTTGAATTTCAAATGGAAATTTTTGAATTTCAAATGGAAATTTTTGAATTTCAAATGGAAATTTTTGAATTTCAATTGATATGTTTTGAATTCCAAATGGAATAATTTTTGAATTTCAAATAGAAACTTTTGAATTTCAAATAGAAATTTTTGAATTTCAATTGATGTATTTTGAATTTCAATTGATGTATTTTGAATTTCAATTGTTATTTTTTGAATTTCAATTGATATTTTATGAATTTCAAATGGAAATTTTGAATTTCAATTGATATTTTTTGAATTACAAATGGAATTTTTGAATTTCAATTGATATTTTTTGAATTTCAAATGGAAATTTTGAATTTCAAATGGAAATTTTGAATTTCAATTGATATTTTTTGAATTATAGTTGTAAAAGGTGTAGTATCACAGGGTTTACTTCAAAATTGTACCCATTCCATTTTGTTATATCTGCAAAATATTGTTTTAAAGTGGCGTTTCGGTACTTTAGCGTGTTTTCAAGATATTTCAAAATCCAACAAAAACTTGGAAATTAAGACTTTTTTTTAAGTTCAAAGCTTATAGTAATATTTATGAGTAAAAAAAACTTAAAATCGCAAAATTAACAACAAACAAGTTCTGAATATGTTGTGACTGTATGAAATTAATGGGTGAATTAATAATTACCTTGTAAATTGTTGTGTTTAAACGTAGAGCTTGAACAAAACTAACACCGGTTACTGCTATACGTCAAAAAATCGATCACCCTACTTATATTGTAAAGATTTACATAGAGTAACCAATGGAACTACTACTACTTTTAGCAAAATATTATTACACTCATAAAAAAAAGTTAGTAAAAAAGTATGTTAAAGTATGTTAAAAAACTGAACTGATTTTAATGTTTTGTCTTCTTGTGTAGCTTTTGATATCGAGCAAAAAACTTATCGGTGTGCTTTTTTAAATTTTTATAAAAATGTTTATTGTCGTAATAGTTTTTATTCTAGAATATTATATTGATTAAATTATGTTTCCAAAAATTTCCAAAAAGTTATACAAATCCAAAATCGGTTAAGAAATAGCCCAGTAATAAAAAATGTCCCAGGCCAAATACCACTTGACCAAGAAATTCGAGCACACATCCTAAACGTTTTTTTAAATTGATTACTGCAACAATTTTTTTTTTTTTTTTAAGACTCAGATATTGTTAGATATGAAATATATTTTTTTAGGATGTCGTTTTGGTGCAGTGCTTACAAAACAGCTGTTGCTCAAATGTATTCAACAGGAAGCAATATTAAACTATTTTTTGATCAACTCAACTCCAGCGCCACCTACCGATCCAGGTTTATGTAATATTTTGTCCACTTATATTATGTCATTTATATTCTTACTGAATATTGACCAACGACAGCGCCACCTAACATGTCCCAAAAACATTAACCAAAAAAAAAAGCGGACCACATACACACCAACGAATTTATATAATAAGATGAAATGACATTAACCTATTTTATACCACTCATCGATGCCGTGGGAATTTTTTGACGGAATGTGGTAGAAGGATGTAACCGTGACTCAATGAGTTTTTTCTAAAGTTTTTGTACTCTTATTGCGTCTCCTAGCGGTGGCATTCAAAATTTAAATTCAAACTTTGACGCTTTGTATGTACTTAACGGGTTAAGAATAAATTTTAAAATTTTATTTTTTTGTTTATTGGATTTTAATATTGGCTAATTTTTCGCAGTAAAAGAGAAAATCGATAAATTTTCTGCATATTCAAGTTTTTGCATGGTCGAAAAGTTCTTGATTTATAACTTTTAACTATACATAAAAAAGACATTTGTAAAGCAAATAGCGATTATTAATCCAACACAACGGGTTAGCCAGCTAAGATATCGAAATGACCCAGGAAAAAATTACACATTCCAAAAAGAAGGTGATACCCACACTTACTTACATATCTCATTGCCAAATTTAGTAACTGCAATACCAAACACATTCCAACGATAGAGTCAAAAAAGCAAGTAGTATTGTAATCAATTCTTTAAAATTAAACCAGAAAGCATGAACTCAATAACAAAGTAATTATTTGAGTGAGTGTAAAAAAAATGTTCGAGGTGATTGTGCGTTTTGTTTTAAATTTCAGTTTTTAATTGTTCTTTTTTGGGAAAAATTTATATTTTCGTGGTTTATAGCTCCAAAATTATGATAAACCCATGTTATCACAACAATTCGATGTTTCACTTTTTATGATTTTATTTTTTCCGGATGAGGTTTGATCGTTATATTTGGGTGACTCAGGAGAATCACGTGTGAGTAAAAGTTGAATTTACTCAAGAGAGCGTGAGTTAGTGAAAAAATATCCTGATACAACGAACTTTTAATTTTGAATGGTTTTTTTTTTTTCAAAAGGAAATTTTGAATTTAAAATTAATATTTTAGAATTTTTGTTATTTTTTTAATTTTGAAATGAAATTTTTTTTTAATATTAAATAAAATTTTCTGAATTTCAATTAATGTTATCTTAATTTCAATTACAACTAATTATAATTTTCATTTGCAAATTTTCGATTTGAATAAGGACGTTTTAGAAATTAAAATTTAGTGGTTTTTTCATATTTTAGTTGAATCGTTTATTTTTTTTTTTTGAATTGTTCTAGAAAGGTTATCATGATGACTTCTGTGATAAGTAATCAATTCTAAAGAATCGATTATATTAGTCTCACGCCCTGTTAAAAGAATCGAGTAGGTAATCTAGTAAGGAATGCGTTCTGCCCAAAATGCATGATTACAAACCCCCTTTGGAAATTTTTTGGATTGATACGGGGGCTTATTTGAAATTAATAGGACTTTCATTGAATAAAATTTTTATTACAATCAGTCAAAATTCCTTCCTGCAAAAGTGAAAATACTGAGTTTTCTACACCTTTTCGCCCACTACCACGACCACTTATTTAGTTTCAATTAAAAATATAGCCTCTACCAATCTACAACAATAACGGTAAGATCCGTTTAGTGGTTTATAAAAACACTCAAGCTAACGGAACATTATAAAAAAAGGAGTTTTATTATAATTGGTTTCATCCGAATTTCAACTAATTTTAAATGCTTATATTCAGTCACCTGAGTTTTTTAATTTGAAAATTATATCAGTTATTTTAAACCACAATAGTTTCGAATTATCTCAGCTTTCGAGCTCACATATAGATGGCGTTGTTTTCCTCTTAATTTTTATTGTATAATCACAAAATATGCTATATCTCAAAAGCAATGCGAGATATAGAAAAATTAACTAAAATTCTTCTTTAAATAACTGTTAAGTATTTAAAAAACCCCTATACTTCTGATATAAAATGTCGGCCAGATTCAGAGAGTCCAAAAACCCAGAACTTTGACGAAATATTAGCAGAAATGTGCTTTATTAAGCTCAAACTCCTCTTGATTTAGCAAAATTTCTAGCGGAATTACATAAAATTGTAATGTGTTTAGCAGTTTAGTTATTTAGTGTTAGTTAAAATTTTGTAACTAACTTTTTATGGCAAAAATTTAGCAGACCTTAATGTTGGCGCAAATACAGCTACTACCTTCTATTATCTTAGCAGAATTTGCAACTATTTGCACGGGCTTTTTTATAAGTGTAGTACAACAAGCATATCATGTTTAGTTTGATAAAGATACGGGAAGTTTCATGATTTTCTTGTTCAAATTTGTTGGATTGTGTCTCAGCATGAAACATCAGTACATCACATGCATAATGTATGAGTATACATTTAAATAAAGGAACATGGGATGGATTAGGTGGGACATGGGGTAAAGTGGGAAATGACAATTTTTAGAAAAATTAAAAATTTTAGTTACCAACATATAGAATTGCACGACATAGAAATAATTGTTTGCTATAGAAAATAGATAAATCGGATTATAAAAAAAAACACAAATAGCCCAAAAATGAGAACACCAGAAATGGTTTTTTAGAATATGTATTTGACATGTTTTGAATTTGCATTTTCTCAAAAACTATTCGAGATAAAAAAAACAGATTAAGCACAGAGCGATCCTTTCGTCTTTACCACAAAAACTTCAACATTTTTTATCATATTTTTAGTTACATGTAAAAGCTGCTTCAGTTACAAACGCCAACTGTAGTAGGGCGGTAGACTTAAATTGTCAGTCACTCTAATATTTAAATATTCAAGAATTTATTATTTAGCACATACGTATGCAACTAAATATGTCAACGGATATTAGAAAATATTTTGTTATAAATGAAGAAAATATTATACAAATCCAACCAATATGTTTTAGTTAATGCATACTCTGTGACAGATATATCTTCATACACGAATTCTTAAGCAAAAAAACAAGAGTTCTAGGGTGCAAATTTTTACTCTCAAAAATACGCTACACGTGAAGATATGCCGCAATATACGCTACACGTGAAAAAATTATAAAATTATATTTATTTTTCTAATAAAGATATTGATACAAAGTAAACGCTGCTTTTTATATTATTGTACATTCTTTCAAGAAAAAAATAACGTTAATAACATAAAAATATACCTAATTTTATTTTTAATGTGTCAAAATGGGGGTATTTTTATAAGTATTATTTCGTGATTTTTTACCAAATTAAAAAAAAAAAATACACGATAGGTGCAAATTTGCACCTGTCGAACTTTCTCATATGTCTCAGGCGAATGAATATCTGTTTATGCGCGGTGAATTTGTTGTAGTATAGGCATATTTACAGTAAAGGAGAGACACATTTAAGGTTCATGTAGAAAATATTGGAGCATTTTGAATTTTTAATAGGTGCGAATGCCAGGTGCGCATGTACCGTTTGAGGGTTAAAACATTTTACAAAAATTATTCGGTTTTAGAAATACATATCCATACGAGTATTCAACTTAGCTCTAATAATAATTTTGTTGTACCAGCTCATATTGGTTGCGCTGTATTTTATTATTATTATTTTTTTTGCAAAACGTGATGATGATGATGATGATGTTGGTGTGTCAAAATCAATTTGTAATGGCTTTAAGTGTTCATGAACATTTGTTTGGGTAATTGTAATGTGGCCTACTTACCTTCAAATGTAAATTATTGTAGTAGCGTATAATGTAAGATGGCAAGCTTTCTGCTGTTTCTAAGCCAATCCATTGAATACAAAACGGTTCTAATGATAAATCACAATCTTCGTCGTCATCCATTCACATTCACCGACAAACTGACTGACAGACAGACAAACAAATAAAGAAATAGCAAAATAAATCCACAAAATAAAGCGACTGCAAGTAACACTGAGACAATGCTTTTTTGTTTTGCAATATCCTTTTTGATCAAATATCAAACGGTCATAATTATGATTTCAACGATGTCGGTACACGAATGTCCTCAAAACAATCCATAAAGTATAGATACAACCGTTTTTGTAAACATTGATTTAACGAATATCTAACGCACAAATTTCCGGCCTGAGATGAAAACATTACAAACCTGAGATGAAAACAGATGAATTGGTGGGAAGTCGTTTAACGGGTGTTTAATTTTTTGTAAAAATCGCATTGAAAAACATCAAAAAAAAAATGGCATCTAAATCGAGCCGAGAGAATAGATCGATAGAATTTTTTAATCGTTTTTATATTGGACAAAAGTGTTAGATCACGGGATGTTATCCGAGCAAAATTTACATGGATTTGGCAAGCAGTTTTAAAATAATTTTTCGTAGCTTCTTCTGCTATTTTTGCAGGTTTATTTCTACGACTGTACAATGTAATATTTGTACAGTCATAGAAATAAACCTGCAAAAATAGCAGAAGAAGCTACGAACAATTATTTTAAAATAATGTTGCAGAAAAAACTTCTAAAATTAGCAGACTTTTTTCCAATTAATGTTGAATTAAAAACAATATCATTCATTCTTTGAAAGAAGACAAAAAATTGGCATTTTTGACCTCATGTCATCCGATTTTAAAAAAATCCCAAAAGTAAGTACTCGAAAGTTGTTATCAGATTTCGCTGATTCGAAAAGCGCTAGATTTCTACGATTGTGCTCTTTCACACTAGTGCAATAAAAAAAATGCATATGAAATTTTTTTAAGAGAAATCCGATAACAAGTTTCGAACATAGAGCTCTTCAAATTTATATACTTTCCGATTTTTTAGAAAGTTAAATCTGTGAAAAAATAACGAGTTTTTGAAAATTTGAAAAACTCAGTGCGCAGATGTGTTATGGGATGCATGGAGTTTGCATTAACAAAAAATTAATAAAATTTGAAGAACCTCAGTCAATTCCATTTCTGATGTATCATTGATCTCATGATATATAAAATAAATTAACGAATAACGAATAATGAATTTTTGGTAATTAAATTTTGAGTAAAAATTACTTAAACTTATCCTTAACGGAAAAAGATGTCGCGTTAGGAATAATACTAAAGGTTGTAAAAAAACTAATGCAGAAATATTAACAGAATACTATTTCATTCTGTTTTTTTATAGGAAAATTGTTGCCACAACGTCGGGACTTGCAAATTGGTTCGTATTAACCGAGAATACGTCTTACTGTATAATGCTAAAGACGTCAAAGAGTTCAAAACCAGAATTAATAAAACATTCATAGAAAAGGATAAAGTTCTAATAATCACGAAATCTCAATTTGTCCATGTATTCTGATGGATGGATGAATAATTAGACGTTTCGATGGAAAAACTAGATTTGTGACTAAATAAATATATACAAATTGGATATCAAACCAGAGGTTTTTTTTAAATCTATTCGTCTCTATAACATATCCATTAAAATCGAAGAGCCCGCTAAAGAAGACCATCTTTATAAGAGTGGGAAAATTCGACTTGTCAGACCTCTAAGCACCTTCTGAGGAAAATCACTAAAATACTTTGTACTTAAAATCTATGAAACATGTCATAGATACGATGAAGCTTTTCCTTTGAGTGTAACCCTATGAATAGGAATGTTTTGATTCAAAAAAAAAAAAAATGCCACAGTTATAAAAGGAACTTGGATTATTTTAGATTCCGTAAAAAGATTTTTTTAATCAAGAAAAATTATTATTTTCCAATTACGAGGTCATAAAGCATATTCATAACAAGTAAGAGAATAATAAGAGAATAAAAAATAAGAGAAAATTTAAAAAATAATAAAAGTACTCGATATATGAGATCGAAAACAAAAATATGAAAATTCCGAATACCGAATACCGAAGTTGGACGAATAGTTAGAAGTGTATTGTACTGCATTTATACTCAACCAAAAACTTTGAATTCAACTTGCATTTACTTATCAAATGCGATGCAAATTGTTTAACAAAGTAGTTTTTGAAAACTTCTAATTTTAAAAAACTACTAGTTTTTGGTTGTAAATAAAGAGCCAACCGAATTGAGAAGTGTGTTATAATGGTAACAACTTATAAATTCAGTACGACGATATTTACATTCGATTTCTGAATATTTTTGGTGTTGCAACTAAAATTCAGTTGAATTAACCGAACTTCGTTGTAAATACTAATGTTAAGTTGTGCCAACCGTCTGAAATTCGTAATAACCAAATTCGAGTCGCAGTAACCGAATAGCAGTTGGCAAATATCAACATTTTTCTCTGCGTGTAGTATAAATGAGTTATTAAACTAATATTCAATATTTTCAGTTTTTTGAACGCTTCCCTCAAAGAATTTTAACGCTTTCTGTATGCAATATTTTGAAGTAGGTATTTTTGGAGCATAAACATAAGTTAATAATATCTGCATTTAAGACTTCTTAACATGTTTGCTCTTCTATATCAGCAAACATGTATTTGCATGTCAGTCGCTGCTCCATTATCATATATGCAATTAATATTGTAATAAAGTCTAAAAACTGCTCTGCATTTTACAAATTGCAATATGGTTGAATTTCGGTTATACCCCTACATAACGACTACACAACGATAAATGTTCGAATACAGTAGAGCAGGTAGGTCACCGGTGGAAATGCATACATCTCTAACAACACTTTACCGTCAGCATGTGAATGCTGTTTGTCTTCTTTTTTGCGGTTACAAATTCGTTAATTTCCTTCGAGTAAAAAGAAGTAGGTACCGCCGACATAATTCACACATAATTAATGTCGACCGTTGAAAATCATGAAGTTTTTCTTTTGTTTTTCTTTTTTAACAAAGCCTTCTTCTAGTTCAAAACTTTACCGCCATTTTTTATATGGGTACAGATATATTTTTTGTTGTTGTGTTATCAAATTACAAAGGTTTTGCTCGCTCACGTGCTTAAGCGTCGATTATGATGAACTTATAAAAATTCAGCATACAAGCTTTCGGGCTTTGCTTTTTTTTAATACTAATTGACTCTGCTGGGAAAATTTAGGTCACAGAGCGAGGTTATAATATATGCAAACATACATATTCATTTGGTTGGATATGAATGTATTTGTGTGTGTGTGTGTGTTTATGTATACATATTGCACAAACTGATGATGAAGCTGCCTTCACACATACATTTGCACATGCACACATACATCCGTACATATTAATATCGTAGAAAGTTATTATGCTACACATTTATGTAAAGGCACAATTTATGATGATGTGTATGTATTATAATGACGATGGTGATGATGATGATGATGATGATAATAATGTACGCGATGGTGGTCAATCTTTAAAATAAGCCAAGTTGTTTTGAAAACTTGCCTTTCTTTTTGTTTGACGAAGGTTATCTGTTTGTTTTTGGCTCTATGTCAATTTTAAACATTTTCAGAACTAACGAAGCATCCATAGTTGTATGGTTTCATTTACATATCCGATGCAGAACACTCAAAGGACTCATTGAACACACACACAAACCATGCATGCATGAAACACACACATACAAACACATCGTTTTCAGTGATGTCAACTTATTTGGCCCAAAACGCGCAGCCAATCCAAAAACAATCACTTTTGAAAACAACAATTTTATGCACACTCATAAAAAAAAGCCAGCACAAATAGTTGAATATTCAGCTACGACAACAGAAGAAAGTACCTTTATTTGCGTCAGCAGAATTTAAAATTTGTTCATTTTTATTTAACATTTAAAAACAAATGACAATGTTAGTTGAATTTACTGAAATGTAAGTCGTTTAAATACATTTTCAGAGGTCTTTGCCTACATAGTACTCTAAGTGTAAGAATTCAGATAAATCAACAGAAAATTTCTGCTAAACCGGGAATATTACCAGGAATAAAAGGTGATAGATACTAAGCCTACTATAGGTTTCCGAGATATAGCTTATTTTATGATTATATAAAAAAGTTTAAGAAAATAACGCCATTTATAAGTGAGACTGAAAGCGGAGACACAAAAAAATTATTTTTGAAAACAATTGTGGTTTAAATTTACTTGAAAATTGTTAAACTTTGTAAATTTGTCAAGACTTACTAAACATTAGATTGGGAAATTAGTTAAAGTTAAGCTGAAATTTGTTCTTGTGGCAAAATGAGATAACTTTAATTGCAAGACAAATATCTTGAAGTATTTTTCGAAAATAAAAATTTTTAATTTTTGTTGAAAGTTTGAGTTTAACTTCGACCTACAGGTCAAAATTTATTGAACCGATTTGAAAGCAGTATACAAAAGATATGTTGGACCTTAAATGGTATTTGTTTTGCAATTTAACAAAATAGTAAAATTAGTCAATATTTAAAATTAAATAATTAACATATTTCAAAAACTATCCAATAAAAAAAATGTTTAATGCGATTTTTGGTTAAGAAGGCCTAAAGCCATGATAATAAAAAAATGCATGTTTGTAACATAACATTTTTTAAAATTTGCAAAATAGTGTAACCTTAAAGCGCTAACCGCTTGCCTTTGAAAAAATACGCCAACATAAAATATTGAAAAATACATTTTGGAATCACTACAAAAAAAAAGTTAGTAAAAAATTAGTAAATCACTTTTCAATCTCACTTTACTATTTTTAGCTAATTTGCAGTAAACAGTTATTTTTAGAAACATTTTTTGCTATTCTTATATATATTCTTATTATTTAGAAGGATTTTGTATCAATAAAAATAATGGCGTATTTTTTTTTTTTTAATTCCAACTCCTTCCCGTGTCTATAGGCGACTCAAATCCAATAAATTATTATATAAACCAATAAATTATTTTGTATCACAGAAAAAACTAAAAACGGGTTTCAATTAAAAGTTTTATTGAATCAATTAATATTTTAATTGATTTTGCACCTATCACTGAAATGATAGTATTAACTAAAAAACAATTGCAGACAGTTTATTAAAACTCTTTCAATTAAAATAATAATAATATCAATTAAAAGAGTTATTGTTTTTCTTTACAACCTTAATTAAAAAGTTTAGTTAAATTGATTAAAACTTTAATTGAAACTTGAGAAGAAAACAACGGTAGTTTTAATTGAAAACTCGTAGTTTTAATTGAAAACTCGTAGTTTTAATTGAAACTTATTTTTTATTTTTGTTATTTTTGCCCCTCATTAAATAAAAAAAAAATGTAGGTTTTATTTATAATAAAATTAAAGCTTTTTAATATAAAAATGTATTATAAGAAAACAAATAAAAGTAAAGACAAAATTTTTGTTTTGCTTGTCTTGAACTTTTTCTTGTAATTGAATTGCTTTCTTAAAAAAATCACACACAGCTTAAAAATGATAGTTTAATGACACTTATACTTATTGAAAATTTAATTATTTACAAAAATAATAGTTTAATTGTCCTTTTTCGAAAAGGTTTATTTAAATCCACATGTGCACTTTTATTACCACAGATAAAACACGAAACTAAATTAAGTTTTCGTGCGTACACAACAAAAAGAGTGTTGCAAACTCTAGTGAAATAACTACGATTTTGCGTGTATTTGAAATCGGTAAACTGTTCAACTTATTAAAAGTTAATCATTTGCGATTTTTTTTTTCTTTTTATTTACAAATTAAATAATATATTGATATAATTAATAATTAATATAATAAAAATAAAAAAAAAAAATAGTTTGCCAAATTTTTAAAAATTTTGTTTACATGTTGTCAGCACTGTACGGATATATTAGAAAATTCAATAAATTTTTTAATTGAATCAATTAAAAAATTGTTTAAATTGCCATTTTTATTCAGACAATCGATTAATTAGATATTTTTGGCCCATAATTTTTTCTGTGTATTCACTAAAAAATTAAATTTTTAAACTTTAATAACTTTTGAACGGGTAACTACAAAATTAAAATTTGTGGACCATTTTTCTCAGATGAAAGTGTTTTTTCATTGTATATTAACAAAAAAAAATATGTTAAATTTTTTTTTTAAAAAATTATTTTTTTTGGACCACTCTAATTATGCATTCAAAATTTATCATTTATAGTTCGGTTTCTTTTCGAAACTCAAAAATAATTTTTAATTATGGAACATCATTTGAAAATCAGAAATTTCATATTAATTTTCAATTATATTTTCTGAATTTAAAGCAGATGTTTCTGAATTACAAATAGCGGTTTTTATTAAAAATAATACATATTTCTTAAATTTCAGTTGATATTTTTTGAATATTATTTGACGTGTTCCCGTTAAATATTAACGAATAGTTAGAAAAAATGTTAACCAAGGACTGTTATTTGCGAAGTTTTCAACAATCAAATTTTAAATATCTTGAAACATGATATTGAACACAATATTTTTATTTTTACAGCTCCCAAAGCGAAATATGAATGCTTATAGACCAAAACAGTTTTAAGAAAATTTTGCAAGATGGATTTTATTAAAAAAGTTTTGTTTTTATTATATGGTTTATACGTTCAGGTAAAAATTTTTAAATAGAAATGGACAAACCGTTATATACGACGGCGGATCAATAAGTCCGTGACTTTTCGAACTTCTCTTGTAGTTATATGAAATGCAACACTGCTCCCATCAAGTACCACCTGTTAATAGACTACTGTCAAATTTAAAGCAAGTTCCGGCATTTACTTTGCGTTTAATAGCTGTTCAAAACATACAACCTCGTAGATTTTTTTAAAAATGGAAAAAAGTGAATTCCGAGAGCTTATTAAACATTTCTTTTTGAGAAAAAATCCCGTCAATCAAACCAAGGAAAATCTTGATAAATACTTTGGGGACTGCACCATCGATTTCATTGGTAAAAAAGTGGTTTACTGACTTTCGTTGTGGTCGCACAAGTACAAATGACGCTGAACGTTCTGGACGGCCAATTGAGGTCAATACACCCGAAAATGTCGAAAAAATCCACGATATGGTGTTGGCCGATCGAAGAGTAAAAGTGCGTGAGATTGTTGATGCCATAAGCATTTCATATGGCAGTGTGGTTTCGATTTTAAATGATCTATTGGGTTTAAGATAGCTGCTTGCAAGATGGATGCCGCATTTGCTCTCAATTGACCATAAACGTAATCGTGTGACAACTGCAAAGGGTTGTTTGGAGTTGTTTAATGGATCCATTACAACACTCCGGAGACCAAACAGCAGTCTAAACAATGGGTTTAACCGGGTGAATCGGCTCCGAAGAAGGCCAAGGTAAGTTTGTCGGCCAATAAGGTGATGTCAACAGTTTTTTGGGATGTACGCGGGATAATCCACATCGATTACCTTCAAAAGGGAAAAACAATAAACGGCGAATATTATGCCAACTTATTGGACCGATTTAAAGAGGATTTAAAAATAAACGACCCTATATGGCCAAGAAAAAAGTTCTTTCTCATCAAGATAATGCACGGGTGCACACGTGTGCAGTCTCAATGGCAAAATTCCATGAATCGGGCTACAAATTGATATATCATCCGCCATATTCTCCCGACTATTTCCTATTTCCGAACCTAAAGAAATGGATCGATGGAGATTTAGCTCCAACGATGAAATTATTGATCAAACAAATGCCTATTATATGGACCTCGAAAATCCTATTTTTTTGGAAGGGATACAAAAATTGGACAAACGTTGGACTAAGTCTATTGAGCTAAAAGGAGATTATGTTGAAAAATATTTTTTTTTTGCAAAAAAAACTGTGTTTCTTTCAAAAAGTCACGTACTTATTGATCCGCCCTCGTATTTTATAGGAAACAATTAAAATCTGTTTTTTTTCCAACACACAGATACACATTGTATATATAAGCAGATAGCCCTGGCAGATAGTGCTCGGAAAAAATTGTATTCTTAGAATTTATTCATACACTCAGCAAACTTCTGCTGTAAATATTTGTAGTTGTTTAATTTATAATACAGCATCTTTATTTTTAAGTCAAAAAAAAAACAGTAATTTGTCGAAGGAATTTAATTTTTGACTACTTGTGTAGTTAGTTTTAAAAAACAAACCACATCCAATTGCTGTATTATGATTTTACAATCATTTTATACAGTAGTTTTTTTTTATTTAAAAAAATAAAACAAATAAATGTTTGTTTATTTTTTACTGCATATGTGGTTTTACTACAATTGTGGTTCCTTTTTTGACATTATTAGTTGAATTTACTGTAATGTAAAGTGAAATTTCATTTGTTTTCAACTACATTTGCACAGGTCTTTAAGGTGGTGCCCAGTTATTTTTTCGCAACAACAAAAAACCCCTATTGCACACTTTGATCACTTTTTTCTCAAACTATGTATTGAAGTTTCTAATATTGAAGTGCTTTGTACTAACAAGATTCTCATTCCTATAAAAGAGAAATTTGTCTGCTAAAAAAAGGCGGTGAGTTTATAGTGGTAGCTAGTATCGATGTCCCATATTTCCTACCAGCAAAAAGGTTGCTGACTTTACTGACTTTTTTTTATTAGTGTAATATTGAAAGAAGTGTTGTGTCATATCATCATGTGATCCTGGCACAAGGCAACATATGCTGTGCTCATTCCTTGATGCAGACTTCAGAAAATGCTTTCGTAGTTTCTAAGAGAAACTTTTACACTAATAGACAAAAACAGTTTTGCTAAAACTACTAAAAATTAGTTCAAAATTAGCTAAATAAAAAAAAAATCTTTTGAAGCTACAAATACACTCAAAAATAAGTTTACCAAATATTAAGTAATTTGAACTAAATTTTAAGAAATACGGGAAAGATTTGGCTCCAAAGAAAATTTAACTCAAATTAAGTATGCAGTTTTCTTAAAAACATAAAACAAACAATTTATTAAGCCAGAGCCAATATTACTTGAGACAGAGTAAAAGCTAAATTATTTTTATATAAGTAGAACATTTTTGGTCTTCAAAATTTAGTAACGTCATGATGCTTGTTAGGAAAAGACCCTACCCACGGGCTTAATTACTAAGAAGACAATAATGGAGCAACATTGATAATAATTAGGTTTTTTGTTAAAGCTCTGAATTCTCTTTAGGCTCTAGCTTTTCTAAATCTTCAGGTTCTGATGGGATCTTTAGCCAGATCGAAATACTAGTATCAACCTAACTAATTTGTTTGATTAAATTTCTTAACTTTTAGTTTAATGACGTCTTAAAATTTAAGATTTTTTTCTAAAAAGAAATAAATTTTCTAATATTTTTTAAGAATATAACATAATTCAAGAAAATTAAAGAAAAAGACGTACTATTTTTGAGTTAATGAAAAATTAATATGAACTAAAATCTTATAAATTTGCATTATTAGTAAGAAATTGTATTTGCTTTAAAGAAAATTGTAAAAACTTATTTTTGTTCATACTTTTTTTTTGAGTGTATTTAGGTATATTTGAGCCAAATTTAAGTTAATTTAAAGTAACAAATTAAACTAGTCAACAAAAACATGAATAAAACGCAAACAGAAAATAATAATCTCCCAGGAGGTCACAGACGTTTGTCAAATCCTCCCGCTTTGGCGGCAAGCTCCATGTGTCTGGGAGGGAGCAATTCATGTTTAGACAGTATTTTAAAAACATCTACAAATAAAAAAACTGAAGGGATATTGGCATTCAAAAAACGTACCAGGATAGCCTGTTGGAATGTCAGGACGCTTTACGAGTGTGGAAAACTCTCACAGCTGGCAAAGGAACGTGATAAATTAAGATTAGATATTATTGGTATAAGTGAATGTAGATGGAACGGATCAGGGCTCCACACAATGCAGTCCGGTGAAAAGCTGATGTTTTCTGGCAGGGAAGAAGGTGATATCCATAGCGATGGAGTTGCTGTTTTCCTAAGTCGTAGCGCATCTAAAGCTCTTATAAGCTGCAACCCAGTCAATGAGCGTATAATAACAGTGAGATTTCACTCCCGAACTCGTAACATCACCATTGTTCAGGTCTATGCTCCTACTGAAACCTCGTCAATAGAGTCGAAAACGAAATTCTATAGCGATTTGGATCATGCGCTTTCAAAAACACCTAAAAGAGACATACTAATATGTATGGGAGACTATAATGCCAAGGTGGGAAAAGATAACACCTCGTATGAGCATCTAATGGGTAAGCAAGGAGTAGGAGTACGAAATGAGAATGGGGAGCTCTTGTTAGAATCATGTAGTCGACATGGTTTAATAATAGGAGAAACCTACTTTAAACACAAACACAGTCATAAAACGACATGGGTATCTCCAAATCGAAAGACTGAAAACCAGATTGACCATTTCTGCATAAGTCGTAAATGGAAGCATAACCTTTGCGACGTAAGAGTAAAGCGAAGTGCCGATATTGGATCCGACCATCATCTGGTTTTGGCCGTCTTGCAGATGAAAGTCTGTGCCATCCGTAACGTTAACCTGCAGCTGCCGTCTTTTAAGTTTTATGTTGAAAAATTAAAAACACCTCGTTATATACAAGCGGTAGAACATGACATAAATAGGTTCACACCTCAGGAAAGCCACATAAATAATGGAGTGGAACAACGTTGGAATCATATTAAGGAAGCACTTTTACAATCATGTGAACAAGTACTAGGACAAAAACCCAAGGGAAGAAAGGAGTGTATAAGCTTCCAAACGTGGTCCTTGATCGAAGAAAGACGAACTTTGAAAACATCAAAGAACAGCGAAAAATCCCTCAGTAAGCGAGCTGAGTTGGAAAATAAATATTCCTTAAAGAATAAGGAAGTGAAGAAAGCTTGTAGAAATGACAAAAGAACATTTACCGATGAACTTGCAGCCCAGGCAAACGAGGCCGCTGCTAAAAATTATACTAAAACAGTTTGTGAGATAACGAGAAGACTTGCTGGTAAACATAAGCCACCTGACCGCCCCATCAAATCTAAAGATGGAACTCTTTTAACTAACATAGACGATCAAATAATTCTATGGCGGATGCCATCAATATCTTAACAATATCCCACCACAGCCTGTATACTCCAATAATATGTCCAGCTCAACATTACTTCAACTCAATACCAGACCTCCAACTCTGGAAGAAATTGAAATGGCTATTGGAAAACTCAAAAACAACAAATCACCTGGATTCGACCGTATTCCACCTGAAATTATCAAGTGCTGCCCACGTAAAATTGACCCGCTATTTCATCCACTTTTTGAAGAAATATGGAGCGAAGAGAAATTACCGGATGACTGGCTTCAAGGTATTCTTATAAAAATACCAAAAAAAGGGGACCTTTCTCAATGTAAGAATTATAGGGGAATCTCACTTCTTTCAATACCATCCAAAATACTTACGAAAATTCTTCTCAATAGAATAAGTGACACGATAGAAAATAAATTACGTAAGGAACAAGCAGGTTTTCGGGCTAACAGGTCATGTGTTGACCATATAAACACATTGAGAGTTATCGTTGAACAAGCAGAAGAATGGCAGAGTAATATATATATCACCTTTGTTCACTACACTACCGCATTTGACAGTATTTTCCGTTGCAAAATATGGGATCTCTTACAGAACACTGGTATTCCAACCAAACTAATCAACCTAATAAGAGCTCAGTATGATGGCTTTCAATGTAGAGTTTTGCATAATAATCGGCTCTCAGAACCATTCCTACCGAAATCAGGTGTGAGGCAGGGATGTATATTGTCCCCACAACTTTTCCTGCTTGTTATAGACAAGGTTTTGGATGACACACTTGCTAATCATCGACGTGGCATCCAATGGACTTTGACCGGTCATCTCGAGGACTTAGACTATGCTGACGATATATGTTTTTTTTCCATATGATCTTGTTTTCCACTCTGCAAATGTTGGTCTGAAAATTAATACTGGGAAAACGAAGGCAATGAAAATAAGAGCCACAAACAACAACCTTTTTTTCATCGGCAACGAACCGGTTGAATTTATTGATAAATTCTGCTATCTGGGAAGCATGGTTTCATCAGAGGAAAGTGCAAAATCAGACATCGAACACAGAATTGGAAAGGCCAATAGTGCGTTCTTTCAGCTGCCGAACATTTGGAAATCCAATATATCGGTCAAAACTAAGATAAATATTTTCAAGTCAAACGTTCTTTCAGTTTTGCTTTACAGCTGCGAAACCTGGCTGACAACAGTAGCACTGAACTGCAAACTGAAGGCCTTTACAAACCGTTGCTTGCGTTATATACTAAAAATTTGGTGGCCAAACGTCATAAGCAATGATGAATTGTATAGAAAATGCCAAATTGATCCCATTCCCATTATTATAAAGAGAAGAAAATGGAAATGGATCGGTTACACGCTAAGGAAGAACCCTCATGAAATAAGCCGTCAAGCACTAGATTGGAACCCACAAGGCAACAGAAGAAGAGGTCGGCCAAAGACCACCTGGAAAAGAAGTTTGCTCAAAGATATTGAACACAGCGGAAGAAGCTGGAATGAGTTAAAACTACTAGCGAATGACAGAATATCTTGGAGAAATTTTGTAGAGGCCCTATGCTCCACAGGGAGTTAAGCGGAAATGAAGAAGAAGAAGAACAAATTAATCTGCTAAAATCAGAAAAAAATTTGCTAAATATTAGTAGACAAAAACATCATTAACAAATTTAAAATTTTTAAAGTTTTTTATTTAGATATTTTTAATGCAAATAAAAATCTGGCCATCTGAAATCAGCAATCTAAAAATCTAGCAAAATTTCTGTTGATTTTAGCAAAATATACTGTTATTAGCATTCTACTAAATTTAAGGTAAATATAGCGAAAATGTTGTTGAAATTACAGTTTTTGCTTGCTGTTTTTAGTCTACAAATATTTAGTAAAAGTTTTTGCTAATTTAAGTTTTTTTTTTTGCTAAGCTGAGTAAATTGCTATTTTCAATTAATAACTAAAATTTAACTCGAATATAACCAAAATTGTGTAAAGTTACCAGTTTTATTTTTGCTGTTCTTATTTTATTAATATTTAGCAAAACAATCTGGTAATGTTGGCAGTTTTTTTTGCAACTTAAATTTTAACTAATTTTTAGTAGCCTTTTCTGAAATTTTTACAGGTTTAGAGTACTATTCGTTTTTTGGCTGAACATATGGGTCAGATTGATAAGGAAAATACGACTTAAGAAACCAAACCAGAAAGAACCCTTATAATTTATAACGATAAGAGGGTATTAAGCTTTCGGGCACCCACAGATTTTGATAAAACTTGGATTTATGATAAAGACGACAAAAATAATCCCCATTTTTAACGATAAAATTTATTAACATTGAATTGTACTTTAAGGAGAGAGAATTTTAGTGGACGAAAAATAATGAAAATTTTCAGTAAACTAATGAAAGTTTTCTTCACAAAATAAACGAAAAGTGCCTTAATATTAAAAAAAACGTTATACCTTTCAATGAAACTTTTGAGTAAACGACACTTTTAATAAATACAATAAATGACAATTTTTATAAAATTTTATGAAAACTTCTGTTTCAATGGAGAAGTTCCAGTGCAACTTCATTGCAAAATTTCATTAATATTTCAGTGTATTAATATTTGTCGGAACAACTTTTTCTTTTTCAGAATGTTAGTCCTAACTGCAATGAGAACGAAATAAAACACATTCCAATAGCATTATTTCAGGCAAAAACTGCGTTGAACGAAGTTTAAAGATAAGCTACAACCTAAAAACTTGGTCCAAATACCGTTTTTGGTACAAAGACTTCGGTCGGACTCTATTGATTTTTAATTTATTTAGTTTAATACTGCATTTATACTACAACCAAAAACTAGTAGTTTTTAGAAAGTATAAATGTGGTATAAAATTTTTCTTTTTAAATATTTAAAGCCGACCATTTTCAAACTAAAATTCTTTCACTTAAAATTATTTTTTAATCAAACGATAATGTTTAAAGGATCAACATTAATTATTTTTTATTGTAAAAGAATAGTTTTCATTTGTTTATTTAAAATATTTAACTAACTTTTTTGCTAACTTTACTGTACTTGTACATACAAAAGGAATAAAGGATATAATAAAGACAAAGGAAATACAGAAACAACTCTGTATTGTATTTATCTTATCAGAGCTGTATTTTAGTTGTGTTATTATTTATAATTAAAACTTTCACGAATTGGTTTTCATGCAAACAACTAAAAATTTTGCTGTTTTCATTTTACTAATATTTAGCAAAAAGATTCTACTAATTTTACTGCTTCTTCCTGCAACGTCATCTTTAACTAATGTTTAGTAACTTTTTCTGTTGTTTTTACAGACTTATTTGTATAAGTGCTCTAATTGGGTATTGACAACACCAGCATAAAGCCTGTGCCATTTAGAGATTTTGTTTTTCTCTCAAAAGAGCTTGATTGGCATCGCAGAGATAGACATACATATGAGCAGAAATTTCCCACAATCAGAGTGATGTTTATCGTAGGGAATATCTGTTCATCAGTGTTTACCAGGGCATCCAATCATTGAACCGTTATTAGATTAACCTAACAAATTTTATTAAAGTTTATTTCTTGAGCAATATAAAATAGCAAATTTAACTCGATTAGTTTACATCGATTAATCGAGTAAGTCAATTAAATATTTTTGTTCATTTTAGACATAAGTTTTTGTATTTTTTGTTGTTGTTAAAATATTATTTTAATGACTGCCCTTTGCATATATTTCTGATCTTATTATCTCACCAGTGTTGCCAAGTATTTAACCTCCTAGATTTACTCTACTTCCAAAAAAATCCCCTAAACATTATTTTTCCTAAAATCTGCTAAATTCTTTAGTTTTTATTTCAAATTATTTTTATACAAATGTTAAAACATACTAATTTCTTTAGAGTTTTATTTTAACAGCGCAGTAAAATGACTTAAATTTTTCCAACAATCTAAAAAAAAGTTAAAATTATGCCAAAAATTTTACAAAAATAATATTTGAACCGATAATTAATTGTATATCATAAAGGCAAAATTATCTCCTTCAAATAAAGTGTTACCCTCTAAAATACCCCTAAACGACTAAAAAGCCCCCCTTAATCTGTGGGGGGGGGGGGGGTGTCAGAAAGATTTAGTACAGTAGTTTTGATTTAACTGCATTTTACTTACGTGCACTTTTCACATAACTGCACAAAATTTTGGTTTCGTTGTTATTTTACAAAATTACGTATGCAATTGCCTTCATTAAGTGCACTGTGTATACCTGCGCATTTAAAATAAGTGCCTCATGTTTTTGGCAGTTGTACATTATTTTCATACAAAAGATCGCCGTTAGCTGCCTCTTATTTTTTGCTTACTTAGTTAGTTTGGTTAGTTAACGCTTGTACCTACATAAGTTTGTATGTAAAAACCTTATAAAATTTTTTATGAATGTTTTTTTATTTTCGTTTTGTTGTTTTTTATATAAATTCTATTGTATGAAATAAACAATTAATAAAAATAAATTAAATCATATCTGGTCTTTCCAGTTTTCAACAATTTAGTTTACCTGCACTTTAAGGCAGGTAACCAATTTGAGTTAGCAGCGCTTTTGGCTTACCTGCACAAAAATTCGTGCAGAAGTTGGTTGTGCAGCTAAGTCAAAACTACATTTAAGTTTAATAATAATATATTGAAGTTTAGGTGCGTTTTCATTAAATTTCGCGTTTTTTCAAAAAATTAATATCGCCCTATCTTCTTAAGTAAAAGCACAAAAAGGGTTATTTTTGGATGGTAATTATATTTTGGTAAGATGAATAATTCAAGCTTATTAATTTTTATGGTTTAGTTTTTGAGTTTCGCTCTATACCTATTTTGACCCATATCGCCTAAAATAGGCAACTAGAAAAAATGTGGTACAAAAACATATTGTTTATTTTTCGAGCCGAATAAGTTAAAAATCCTAAAATCGAATTATTCGCACCACCGATTAATTTGGATGCCCTAGTATTTAGACAGCACACACACACGCATACACACAGATGCAAGCATACATTCGTATGTTGGAATGTTGGTAGTTTTTAACGAAAATCATTACGTTTCGTATGTTTTGTAATTTATTGCGCATTATTTGCAAACAAATATGGCGTAGTTTTTCATTTGCAATACAAACGAAAGGGTGCGGCGTACAATGACCACATTTATTTTGTTCGAGATTTCAACACGAATCCACCGACCATACCGTTTCCATTTGTACCCATGTTTGTATATTGTATTTGGATGTTAAACTCTTGTTGGTATATTGTAAATTCCCGTTTTTAAATCTCGTCTAAACACCACACATAGATGGGATAGCAGAACTGCCATTTGAGAAAGTATCGAGGGTCCTCTTTTAGCACGTGACGAATGTCAAATAAATCATTTTTTATAATTCAGTAGCTAATTCTACTACTTAAACACACAACACTAAATAACCGGACGAGGGAAGTAAACAAGTAAACGAAACGAAACGAAATACGAAACGACAAATGGACGAGCGATTAAAACAATTTAAATAACATTCAATTTACGGTACGTTTACAATACATTCACAAAGTACTTCTTCTTCTTACAATAAGCTCGAGGCGGAATTTACCGCGGCGATTTATAAGATGATGTGAGCCATGTAAATGTTGGTAGTTGACTTGTTGTTGTTGAAACAGAAAATCACATAAAATGCATTGTATCCTTTAGATCATATGAGGAGGCAACAGCCCAGCAAAACGAAAATACTAGCATGAATCTCAAATGAGCCTAAAACTGCCAACTAAAAGCCCATTTCCACTGCCACCCCAACCAATACATACACCTAAATTTACACACTGGGGGAGATATATACATGCAACATTAAAGTGAGAGAATTTGAATTAAAAAAAAAAATATTCAGCTGCAGCTTACATGCTGCAATTTACTCGCATTGTTTCTCCATTCCTCCTCATGTCTCTTGGCTGCTTTCAGTAGAGGGTCATTTCATTTAATTTAATTTTTTTTTTTTTTTTTTACAAATCCATTTGAGTTTTTTACACAGAGCCGATGTTGTCATCAGCTGCACAAAAATGATGGCATCATAGAATATGGTTTTTTACACCAGTGCAAAAAGTGTTTCTTCGATTTAAATGGGAAACTGTTATAATATTATAGACAACAAAAAAAAAAAAAAATAATACTATTAATAAATATCTTATGCAAAAATTGTCCATGAACTAAGGACTTTTTAATAAATTCCCATGAACCAAATTAAATTGTTATCATAAATGTCCTTAACCGGTCAACTGGTTTTGCCCCATATGCTGCGGCATGCAAAAAGTCCAAATAGTTAACTTTTCACAAGATTTTCTTTCATTCAAGCAAAAAACAATGATAATTTGTTGTTTTTAAAGTATAAATTTTTGTCTTTCATTTGCGCATCATAAATTATGATGTGAGCAAGATTATTCAAGATAATTTGTTTAAACATTTGTTTATTTATTAATTAAAAATTACTTCATTCGCTAATTAAATTTTTTTAAATTTAAAAGTAAAATATTTGAAAATTGCAGAGTACGGCAAAACTGATTTACGGCCCTAATGTTATAGTCAGAAAGTGTTATTGTTTATTTAATAAACACTAACAACACAGTGTATTATGGACTAGAGATCATACCCTGTACACGAACAATGTTTATTAGTTAAAAAAATATTTATTTTTTATTTGAATCGAGTACATAAAACAATACGGGTAAAGTGTTGATCTTTTTCCTTGAAAAATTATAATTTGGGTAAATCGTCTACCCCTTCTACATTGGTGCTCTAAAGGCTTTCGGTGACGCGAAATTAAAAATGTAAGGACCTGTCCGTAGATAAAGACTGCATTTAATTAGCGGATGAAGACATTTTTAATTAATAAATAAACATTGCATGGTTTTTGTTTAACAAAAAACAATTGATCTTGAACTTGAATAATCTTGCTAACATCAATCATAAGGTTAATTTGCACTAAAAAAAAGTCAGTAAAGTCAGCAACATTTCTGCTGGGAGGATCCTTGCAGAAAAATTGCTAATATCAGCAAAAAAAACAAGTGGAAGCATTAAAGTCCGATGTGCCGAATTTGGTATTAAAAAAGATTAAATTCGGCTGTGACGAATTTTTGGATACCCTCCATCTCGGTGTTTTCATAAACCAGGGAAAGTGCAAACAATATTAATATCTATATTCTTTGTAAAAATAACAAAAATAATGTTGTTTTTATAAGTAAAACAAAATATGACTGATTGATTAATGTATTTGGGATGTTACAAAAGAAAAAATGTTTAATTAAAGTTTACTAAAATGAATCTGAAATTCTGCATGCTTATAACAGTGGGTATTCAAAGGTTATTCTGATTACCTAAAGAAGAACGTGTAGTGAAAAATATATATATTTGTATAGTTCCTTATGATGTTAAAAAAACTGTTGTAAAATTCGCCTGTTGTTTGTCTCTTTGCCTATATAATAATGAAAGAAAGTTACTAAAATATATTTTTGGATCGTTAGAAGAGATGCAATGAATACAAACGCATAAAAACAGTTTCGAATAATCAGAATTTTAGATAAATTTAAGGGAACAAAAATACACTTGCGGAGACATACATAATGAAATAATTATGAAATGCCAGTTTACATTACAACACATGTGTTTATACTATACATCACATAAGTAAAACGGAAAGTGTGATGAAACTACGTTTGTCAAAATTATAAAAGAAAATCTTTCGAGTGTTTAGAGTGTTTTCGAGACACAAAAAATTAAAGAAACTGGTATTTCAAATTATTGTTTTTCAGCTCAGTTGCTTGTGCAATTCTCGTTTACGACTCCTAGAATAAGAACCCTAAGAAATTTTCCCAAAATTCGATTGGTTTTTACACATCAATACTTTAATTTAGATTATTTTTGTATGTATCAAATAAAAATTAGGGCTTTTAAGGAAAACAAATGCATATAATCAAAAGATTTTAAGATGAAGTATGCACCTTATATGTCTTAAATAAAAAAGTTCTGAAAGTGAATGTCCTTTAAATTGAATGGGGTTTTTAATAAATGTAATTAGAATGTAAGAGTTTCCTTGCAAATTTATTAAAGGTTGAGAATGAAAATAAGTAAAAATAGTGTACGAAAAAAAGTTATGAATTTACATTGTTGGATTCGGGGATTTTGTTGCTGGATATTTTTTTGATCTGATAACGATTAATGTGTCTGGCAACTCCGGTTAATGCAGTCAAATAAATAAAGAATTTTAACTAAACTATTTTGTTCTACCTTTTTTCTAATTGGTGATTTTTTGATTTGTTGGGGTTAACAAAAAAAGGTATATGGAAAGCCTGGTATATGGAAAACAAAAGCATACTTTATAAATTAGCTTAACAATTTTTCGAGGGCTTCTCGCATTTGCACTTATAACCAGTGTTGCCAGGTTTGCAAAGCATAAAAACGACAAACTTTCTAGAAAAAATCGTCAAAATCGTCATTATATTTTGAAAAATCGTCAAAATAAAAAATATTTGTTAGAAGAGGGATAAAGTTTTAATAAAAAATAAAATACAATAATGTTATTCACATTTCAAATGTTAACGTGTTATCATTGTAATATAACACGATTTTTGACACTTCTCTTTGGTTTAAACTTCGAAAATCATTATATTTTACAACGATATTCATATTTATAAAATGTTGAAACAGTGTGCCCCAGTAGGCTAGTTGGTAGCGTGCTGGCTTATCAGTGCGGGGGTCGTGGGTTCGATTCCCACCAGAGGCACTGATCTGTTTTCGCTACAACGCGCCGAAGGCCATAGTAGCTAGTGCTCGGTTAGGGTAATAGTATATAACTTGTAATTATATGATTATTAATTAATAAAATAACAAAAATATAATGTTGAAAGATCAAATAAATACAACTTTAAATCAAACTAATTTTACCACTTGAACTGTTAAACACTGTTAAACACACACTGCATAATTCTGTGAACAACATTTCAGTGGCACAACTTTTTAAATATTAAATTCTTTTACAAAATTTGGAAATTCTTTAACAATAAGTCTGTTCGATTACTTTTCCTGTAAAGTTCAGTAAAAACTACTCAGTAACAAAATTACAAATAGTAAGACAAATTTACAAAGAAGTAAACGAACAGAAAATTTGTAGGAATTATTAAATTAGATAAAGCAGCTTGTTTTAAATATTAAAAAAAAAATCAACTGGTCATTATGGAAAAGGAAAAAGTTAATTGAAATTATCGACCAAAAATAATTTAAATGTTTTTTAACTTCTTCCATAGTTAATTATTTAATCATTTTCACTTTCAATCCATAAACAATTAAAATTTAATTTAATTTTTGTTTACTAAAAATGCAAGCATATTTTTTTATTTTTTAGTCATATGTTTTTTTCATCTTACAAATTCTTTCTGGCAAAAATGTATAGAGTAAAAACTTGTAAGTTCTTTGGCATTAAACTGTCACTTTACTCTCTCTTTTTACCAGTTTTTACTGCGTATTTGTCTAAACGAACACCTTCCAGTAAAAACTTGTACAAATTTTTGTGTTATGGAACAAACTTAATGTTATATTTTTAATTATTAAATTTTGGCACTTTATTTATATTATTAGGCCTGTTTTTTAAGCACCGGATTTATTTTTGGATGTATTTTGTTTCATTTAAAGTTGTATATATATCATCTTTCAACATGAAATATATTCGGGCTAGAGATCTGTTTGTTTCGCAAAAAAAGTCCATGCCTTGTGTTTTAACATGAAAATTTTTTTATTTTTATTTAAATCTAACTCCAATTAAATTTTATAAAAATTTAAAGAAATGTTCTAAACATATAAACACAGAAACTAAATTAAGCTAAACCCGTAATGAATTTATAAAAAAATAAATGCGGTTTGGATTAAGTTTTATTCAATTCTAGGATTTGCATTTTTGCAAAATTGTATTTCACATCATATTAGCATATAAAAGCTAGCTATCGATCAAAAAACAATGTTTTTGCTTTCAATTTTTAACGAAATAATATAAATTTAATGATCGAGCCGGCGATTTTATGAGAATGATAAATAAGTAGATCTTGCTGACATATTAAATTATTGTCAAAAAATCGTCATTTTGGAAGCAAAAGTCGTCAAATAGTCATTTAGTTATTTTGGGTATTAAATATCATCAAAATGACTACAAATCGTCAAACCTGGCAACTCTGCATGCGATTGCTACTAATTCATACGTACATACATACTGTATACAAAACAAAACAACAACAATATTTTGTGAGTTTTTTTTTTGTTTTTAAGTGTTGATCATGACCATGGATGGTAACCGATTCTATGTGGTTATTGGTCGTAGTAACGCTATTTTCTTTTATTTCGGTAACGGTATTTTAGGGGAAACTATACTTCAGTTATTTCGGTAACGGGATTTTAGCGTTAACGGTATTCTAGCGTTAACGGTATTTTATTTATTTCGCTAACGGTATTTTAGCGGTAACGATATTTTAGATATTTCGGTAACTTTATTTTAGGGAAAAAGATTTTTCAATTATTTTGGTAACGGCATTTTAAGGATAACGTTATTTTAGTTATACAGGTAATGTTAATGCACACCACAATTTTTAACCGCATTATGCCCGAGTTTAAATGACTGTCTAGTTTATGATCATACTTTGGGAAAATATATCTATTTACAGAAGTTTTTTTGTTCAGATCTTGTTAGATTATTTCGGTAACGGTATTTTAAGGTAACGGTATTTTACGGATAACGGTATTTTAAGAATATCGGTAACGGTATTTAAGCGATAACGATAGTCAGTTGAAAGGTGTTAGAATCGAGGACGGTAATTCAGCGATATTGACAGCCATCCCTGCTTGCGTATATTCTTGTGTATAAGCATTGAATGTGCGTATGTATGTATGTATGATGAAATAAAAAAAAAATTTTTTAGTGGTCTTCCCACATTTTCACTCATAACTTTTGAACGCGTTAACCGATTTTGATCATTTTCACTAGAAAACTGCTCATGATATCAACAAACAATTTGACTGAAAATTAGCAGTACCTCTTCTGTATTGGAGGAGTATTTTGTGTTTCCACAGACAGACGGACGGACAGACGGACAGACGGACATGGCTATATCGACTTCTCTATCCATGCTGATCAAGAATATATATAGTTTATGGGGTCCCAGAATTTTTTTAAAAGAATTACAAACATTTGACAAAGTGAATATACCCTCCTGCACTATGGGATGGAGGGTATAAAAAGTAAATCTGGCAAAATTTTTGCTGAATTTACCAAATTTTTTTTTGCTGATTTTAGAAATTTTTTTGCAAGAATCCTCCCAGCAAAATGTTGATGACTTTACACAGAAAAAACTAAAAACGGGTTTCAATTAAAAAAATTATTGAATCAATTAATATTTTAATTGATTTTGCATCTATCACGGCAATGATACTATCAATTAAACCTTTTATTAAAATTAAGAAGAAAAAAAAAGTTATAAATAACTTCTACAAAAAAAAAATATGATACTCACAAAAAAAGTGTGTGATCTATACGTTGGTATGCGTGTTTTTTGCAATGCTGAGTCTGTTTGTGTGTGTGCTTGTTTTGTTTCTTAACTTCAAATGTATTTGGTATTTTATACTGAAAATTTTCTATTTAAGCATACAGTGTATGAAAAAATAATGACTTTTTTGAATTAAGAAAATTTTGAATCATTCAAGAAAGAATTAATTCAAAATAGAATTCATTCATATTATTTAAAGCTTTTAAGAATTAAGCTAGGAATGAAATTTGAGTAAAATTTCATTCAGTTTACAAAATTGAATTAAAGAATTAAGCCTTTTCAAACTTTGCTAAATTCTTCGTTAATTTAAAATTCTGTAAATTCAGGTACCGTTTTCAAATACAGGTACCGTTTGTCGTAGATTAATTAATTTCAACTATTTGTACGGTCTTTTTTATGAGTGTATGAACATACAGTGGCTGTCATAAATAATTAAACAAACTCATCATTTTACTTAGAATATCGGTAAACGTAACGGTCCATATATCTTAATTTAAACGGGTTTTCAATAATCATATTATTTTCTCTTATACTGATTAAAAATTCTAGTCATTTCGCTATTTTTTAGTTTTTTATGAGGAAAGTATGAAAAATCTTAATTTTCGGACGTGTCATAAATAAGTAAACAAGCAGTTTTGACTTGATTTTCTTAATTATTCGTTAAAGTTTAAAGTTTTAAAAGTTTTTAATATTTTTAGTAGGGTAAAGGTTTGTAGGTTGCCAGTGCTTGCAGGTTTTTTACACAAACTTTCCAAAAAAACTGATTTTCATTGAATTAATTTCTGATTGTGTCATATTTACTTTGTCATTTAAATTGCCTTTGAGTCAAAAAAGATATTTTTACTGAGTTTATATATTTTCCAAAAAAATTCCATAAGCTATTAATGGTAACACATTATTTTTTGTTTTTAAATAATGAAAACTAGTTACTGTTTTATTGTTATGTTTTAAAGTAATGTAGAGAGTAAGCTGGTGTGATTACTCGATTAGTCGAAAAAATAATAATATGTTATTATCGTTTCTACACTTGGAAGATATGGAGTTATATCACCCATTTTCTGGTAATACTTTACTACACTGGGAACATGCAATAAATAACGCAGACTTTCTGGAGTTTAGATATTACATTTTGTTATATTCAACCCTCTTCCACTGTCTCAAACTGAGAACACTCTTTATTCAAGAAGAGGCAGCGACTGGCATGCAAATGCATGTTTGTAGCTAGCAGTCGAAAATCGATTTTGACCTATTATTTTTCCGAATTAAGGAACATGCAACAAAATGGCATCGATTTGTTGCTGCATATTTTGTATATAAATGCATATTCATACTTTAAAGTGCATATTTTAAGCATTTCTTAATAGTTTTTATTGCACACTTTTGCATATTTTGGAATTAATTGCATATTTTGTAAAAATTAAAAATGGGATTCAATTAAAAATAAAATATATGAATTTGTAAATCTAAACAACATATCACTAAACTTAAAACGGTCATGACTTGGTATTGTTACGTTTGTAATGTAAGAAGAGCGCAGGTTGGATTCTTACAGCCGCAGGTTGTTGAAAAATTTATCCTATAGATTAGATTAGATCAGAAGGCACTATGTACCGCGACCAATGTAGGTCTTTTGTGCGCCTATAGAGACAATCTGACAATTATAAGACTCAAATAATAATACAGTTTAAAAAATGGAAAATCTCTGATGGCGCCTGTCCATAAAAAAGGCATAAACTAGTCTAGTCTGATTTAAATTAATAGTGTTTATAACGTTTATTCTTCTGTTTAACCTCAACTTTTCTAAATTAAATTTGTCAAATGCATATTAATTAAAAATTAATTGCGACTGTCTATATGACGTTAAAATAACACTGTACTAAAAAAGAGAAACATTTGTCATATTTATATTGATTTTTTTATTTACGCTCATTTTTTTACAACGCTCTCGAGTAAAAAATACGATTTTTTAAAATCGATTAATTTTAATCTACAAAAACAGGCTTTTTGGGGTATATTTTTGGTATTTTCCTGCATATTTTTTAGTGCATATTTCCATTTATATTTTCAGTTATATTTTATCCGTACACACAGAGAAATAAAGTGCCAACCGAATTAAAAAATTAATACTGAAAAGTGTATTTTAATGGTAACAACTTATTAATTCAGTTAGTACGACGATATTTACATTAGATTTCTAAATATTTTGGGTGTCGTAACTAAAATTCAGTTGAATTAACGGAACTTTGTTGTGAAACTAATGTTAAGTTGTACCAACCGGCTGAAATTCGTAAAAACTGTATATTTTAAGTGCATATTTTTAATTTTTAGAGCTTTAAAGTCACTGCCCTGCATATTATCATTCCAGTGAAGCGTACTTTTTGTGGACCAACAATGTGTCACTTTTTCCATTTTTTTTTTTTTCATTTTAGTTCTTAAGACTACTTACTTATCGTCATCGTGTGAGTAAAGCTATCCCAATGGATCAATTAATAGAAAACATTTCAAGTTAAGTACTTGAATCCTCAACATTTGTTTTGTAAGCCCTGGTAGGCAGCATGTTACAAGTATTTACTTTTTACTGCAATTTTTATTTTTTATATTATTCACACAAATTGTACATTAGGCTGTCCTGAAGAGATGAAAAAAAAACAATTGGAAACCACTATAAATTGACATATTTCCGAGTGCTCATAAATTTTGTCTTATAAAATATGACTTATATGTATAAATATCATGGATGGTAACCGCTTCAAATGCGGCTATCGTTAGCCGTAACACTATTTTCTTTTATTTCGGTAACGGTACTTTAGGGGTAACGATATTACAGTTATTTCGGTAACGGTTTTTTAGCGTTAACGCTATTTCAATTATTTCGGTAACGATATTCTAGCGATAACGGTATTTTATTTATTTCGGTAACGTTATTTTAGGGATAACGATTTTTCAGTCATTTTGGTAACGTTATTTTCAGGATTAAGGGTTAGTTGAATTTACTGAAATGTAAGTCGCCCTTTCTTCAAATGAAATTTCATTTGTTTTTAACAACATTTGCAGTGGGGTATTCTAACTAAGTGCAGAAAATTTTTTTTTTTGATCTTGTTAGATTATTTCGGTAACGCTATTTTAAGGATAACGCTATTTCAATTATTTCGGTAACGATATTCTAGCGATAACGGTATTTTAGTTATTTCGGTAACGGTATTTTAAAGTTCTTGATGTTTTAATTATATCGGTAACGGTATTTACCGGATAACAATATTTTAATTATTTCGGTAACGGTATTTTAGGGATAATGGTAGTCAGTTGAAAGGGTTTCGAATCGATAACGGTATTTTAACGGTATTTTAGCGGTATTGCCTGGAATCCCTGACAAATATTTTCTAAATAACGCAACTCTTAAGCCCTACTTCCTTAAAAAGTAAGACAACTTTATTTCGACAAAACATACCATTTCTAACATCTTAAATCGCTTGTCGGAACCTAAAAGTACCCTCCAAAAATGGTCGTTATAATTTTCGTATTCAGCTCTTCAATACGCATCGTTTGAATGCTATTGCTTAAGTGAATTCGTAAGAACACCGTATGTCGGGACACCATATTGTACATGTATTTAGGTACGTAAATTAGGGCGTCACTTATTTTCCAGCCATATTTTAGGTCGAGTAGTTCGGAACCAACTTTATTCAATCTTACAAAGAGTCTCCAGATGGGTTCTCTCCAAACTTAATGAAACTCGGATATGTGATAGAGGAAAACAAATTTATGGGAAACTTTTTTTTTAGCGACCCAATCTCACGTTTAAGGGTCAAAATGAATGCATTTTTGTATGGGATCTTGTTGGAAATGAATGAAGTTCAAAATTTTTTTGAACGCAGCGTTAAAATACTTGAGAAAAAAAATGTTTAAGTCCAATATTGTCTATGTATAAAAAAGCTCTTCATGAAAAGCCGAACAAATACGAAATCTCGGAAAAAGCTCAGACATCCCCTTGAATAAATTTAATAGGCATCATATTTTTTAGCTTAATTCAACTATAATTCTTTAGCAAAACGATTTAATGTCACTTAAAGCGCATTTTTTTAATAACAAAAATACTTGGAAGTTATCAAACATGTTTTGCGTCTACAAAAACTATTTCATTTTTGCATTAAAGCAATCAAATTGAATCGTCCATTGAAACTTTTCACTAAATTTTATGAAGAATATCATTATGTGAGATTTTATTCGTTCGGTTTGAGATCATGACAAATTTTTCTCTAAATTAACAGAAAAATTATAATTTTTATATGATAATTTACTTTGACTATTAGAAAAAAACATAGAAAAAGTTTTTTTTCTACATCAACGATAAAATTCACTATTAAATATCATTATGTTAATTAAAAGTTTCATTCGCTATATTACGAAGATACATTAAAAAAAACTAGTTTCATAAATTGAAAGAAGCCTTTCATTAATTTTAAGAATTTTTCGTTCACTTTGTGATGAAAAGTTTTCTAAGTTTATTGAAATTTTTTCGCTATTTTTATCAACTAAAATTCTTTTTGTGTAGTCATATCAATGTCTATGTGTCGCAATAGGAAATCGTGTAAAATAACTTCATTAGACAAAAGGTCCGTCTGTTCAAAAAGTGTCGGACAAGCACTGGGAAAGCAAAATTGGCAACACGTTGTTAAAACCATGAAAAAGATTTTCCAAAATAAAAAACTAGTCAAATAATTTGATTTTATAATTAGGGTTACCAGAACAGGCAGTTTATACACTAAGGCAGATAAAAAGATTCTCATAGAGCTTATTTTGTCTGTTGTATGTAATGGCTTCGTTCCAGTTAAGCCAATTATCTTTTTCTATTGCAGACAACTAAAGATTTGGGTGATGCCAATGAAAGCGGTAAGCGGGTATCATTACCTTTAGTATGAAAAATAATGACATGTCATTACCGTTTCTACACTGGGTAGGGAAAAAATATTTATTTTTGTTAAGTTGGGTGTTAAAAATAAAATTCTCTGGTGACACTGGCGTGCTTAAACTATTGAAGATTTTTTTTTAAATTAAATTTTCGTTAAATTATGTTGTTTAAGGAAGACACATAGTAAATGCAACCCTAAGATATTTGTAGTCCGTACATGCATTATGACACAAATGTTGCCACTATCCAAACGCTCTCCGTCTATTGTTAGGTTGCCATAAGTAAAAAACAATATTTTAATAAAAGAAAAAAAGGACAAAGAATAGGTATTTTGGTTGATGCTCTAATGCAACGGTTCCCAAATGGGGCCCGCGGACCCCCAGGGGTCAGTAGTTTTGATTAAACTAATGTTTATAACTAATTTTAAAAATTTCACAATTTTAATAATATTTCAAACTATTAAAAATCATTTAATTGAATAACTGAAAATATTTTTCGGACTCCATTAGTTAGATAAATTCATGCTCGCCTAAAATTCCCTATTACTTACAATAGGTCCTTTTTATAATTGTTCGCCATTTTTGATAAGTACCTATTCACTGATTGTTTTTATAATTGATTCTATTCTATTAGGTATTTTTAGAGCCCATTATTCATACGAAAAAGTCTGTGACTGAAGTTATGAGTGAGTCATGTGTTTGTTGTTGCAAGAGTCACAGAATTAATTTATTCGAAATTGAAATGACAAATAAAATTTGAGTTTTATTGTTGTTTTGTATACAAATTTTACACTTTCAGTCTTTAAAATAGTCTTAAGATAGTCCATAGATTACATAGATATCCAACTCTCTGACATTAGCTGTCAGTGCACGTAACTCATGAGAATATGTTGGACATATGTCGTATACTTATACAAAAAATATTTGAATGTGTATGAAAAAATGGTTTTGTTGTTAAAAGAACAAAAAGAGTTTCAAATCTATATTATCTATGAGACAGATACAGTCAGTAACAGTCTAAAATCGTATTTCAAAAACTTTTAGTTTAATTTCCATTTTTAAAACAAAATTCTTAATACTTTGAAAATTTCCTAAAAATTAAATTAATTGCATCTAACCACACATTCTCAAATGTATAAAAAACTATCCATTAATGAAAGAATTTCATAATATTTAAAAAAGTTTATAAAAATGTATAAACTTTTAAAAAATATTTTTGAACAATGAAAACAAATTTAAAAGAAATTTATAACGAATTAATTTTGTTGGTCTCTATTTCATCTTAATTTTTTTTTTTGTTACTGCATTTGGTCTTTGTAATGTTTTTTTTCATATACAAAAAAAAAATTAATTTTGTTTGTTTCTTTACTTCTTCATTTTCTTAAATATATAAAAAAAACAAAATGTTTGTGGTGAACCATGAACCAGTAGAAAGAAGTGCGTCAAGGGGTCCGTGAAGTAAAAGTTGGTGGGAACCGCTGTTCTAATAGGTAGATAAATAAACAGATACACGAACTACATGCATAGATAGCAAACGAGGTATTTGGGCCTGTTTGCTTCGTCTTCTTGTGAATTGTGACAGTAACTACAATAAATTCATTTTTATTGCCCTCTTTGCAGAGTATTTAATATTGATGAATGAATTGGGTATGAATAGGTCTCACTTTGGGGAAATTATGTTTTATTAGTTGTGTTCAAAAAATATACTCTCATCTATTACTCCACCAGACCTAGGGTTGCCATATTTGAAAAGTGAAAAAAAGTACATTGATGAAAAAAAAACAGTACATTTTTGTATTTATTGTTAACATAACTTTCTACTTCAATACATCACATATTTACTTAAAATAAGTTAATACACCGAACCAAATAGCGTAGGTAAAATCAAGAAAAAAAATTTTGTAGATCTTTAACGAAATTTTGTCAATTTTTTTTAAGATTTACCAAATTTTAGTCAAATCAACAAAATTTCGTCAAGTTTACATCCTCTAAAGAAGTAAAATTGACTAAATTTCATCAAATTGACTAAATTTCGTCAAATTGGCTAAAATTATTAGTTTAAACGCCATTACTTTTTGCATTGGGCAGTGTCATGAAAAAAAATTGTGTTTACAAACATCCATTGCTTGAAAAGTAAACAAACCAAACTTATATATGTACAAAGAAACGAAGTCGAATTAATACAGGGAGATTCAAAAAATTTATATAAAAAACTATTGTACACACGAAAAAAAACATGGTTAGAAAAATATATATTCTTTGTACACGCAAAAAAAACTTGTTTATATAAAAATGTGTAAAATATACAAAAAAAAAACAGTACAAATCCAAAAAAACAGTACTTTGCTTACTGTTTTAGGTGTTGTGAATAAAACAGTACATTTTTCAAAAACCAGTACATGTACTGTTTAAAACAGTACGAATGGCAACCCTAACCAGACCAGATGTTGTGGTACGCAATGCTACGGGTTAGCGAAAGTTTGCAACGCCGAAATACAATCACTCAAATTTTGAATTTAAATTGGATTTTTTTAAATAGTTTTCTTAAATTTCATATACGAGGATTTTCAAAAATGTTTTAAGATATCGAGAAAAGCGGCATAAATTCGGTTTACCGACACCTCACCAAAATAAATGAAATTTTGTCCTTTAATAGAAGAGACCACGCTGAGTCGAAATAAAAAAAAATTTTGCGTCGCTCACGCCCCCTTTTCAGTGGGCGGGGCTCCAAAGTTTGAAATGAAATTGCAAATAACTTCAAAACTACTTGTCCGATCTTAACAAAATTGGCGTCGTTGGAAAGGTCTCGAAAATATCTTTCCAATGAGGTATATAATGTCCCAAAATATTAACCCCTTGCTGCCCAAATAAAGCATTTTTGTTTTTTTTATGATTTTTTTTTTTTTAACGCTCTTTTTGTTAAATAACGCCTTTATAAGTACATAAAAAGTGTATAAAAAGGGAAAGTCTGTTTTATAAGCTTTCATAAAAGGTGCAACATGACCCCATAGGTCTTGAAATGAAGTAGTTATTAAGGGTTAAAGTTGACCATTAATAGGCAAAACTATGATTTTTGCAAGATTTTGAAAATTAGATTTTGTTGTATGGTATGGTTTAAGATTTTGTATGCAAAAGAAAACTTGTAAATATGCCAAAATTTCTGCGGCCCGGGGCGAAGCCTCAGCGAAGCCGGTGGGAGGACTGGTGGGAGGAGAAAACCCCTAAGCCCGGCCGAAGGCCGGCTATGCAGAAAAACTTTATTCTACAAACATAGTTTAACATAGCCCACACTTGAATAAATTACAAAAAAAAGCTTGTGTTATTTATACAAAACTTGTATAAACCGGAAATTAGAAATTAGAAAATTAGATTTTGTTGTATGGTATGGTTTAAGATTTTGTATACAAAAGGAAACTTGTAAATATGCCAAAATTTCTGCGGCCCGGGGCGAAGCCTCAGCGAAGCCGGTGGGAGGACTGGTGAAAGGAGAAAACCCCTAAGCCCGGCCGAAGGCCGGTTACGCAGAAAAACTATTTTGCAAAGACCCATATATGGTCACGTCGATATATGGTTCAAAATTTGAAAAAGGGTGTGTAAAAAAAATCATTATGCTTTTTTTGGGCAGTAAAGGGTTAATATTTTAGGACATTATATACACCATTGGAAAGATATTTTTGAGATCTTTCCGCCTGAGAAATATGGTCACGTCGATATATGGCTCAAATTTTGAAAAAAGGACGTTTTAAAAAAAAAAAATTAAAAAAAACAAAAATTGTTTTATTTGGGCAGCAAAGGGTTAATATTTTAGGACATTTTATACTCCTTTGGAAAGATATTTTCAAGACCTTTCCAACGACGCCAGTTTTGTTAAGATCAGATAAGTAGTTTTGAAGTTATTTCGGATTTCATTTCAAACTTTGGAGCCCCGCCCACTGAAAAGGGGGCGTGAGCGACGCAAAAAAAAATTTTTTTTGGACTCTGTGGGGTCAAATGTTCAAGGTCAAAAAATTTCAAAAAATTCTGAGAGGTGTCGGTAAACTGAGGCTTCAAGACCGCCTCGCCTGTGTGCATTAGACTGTTTTATCGTTGTATGGAGAAAAATTTATTTTCCAATTTTGACTGTCGCTCCCCTATAAATTTTCTTTTAACCATAAATAGTCGTTCTGCAAAAAATTAGTATGAGAGAATAGGTCTGTCTGCGTACACATATTTTGCATAATTTTGTGCAAAATGTTGCAAAATCTTGCAAAATGTTGTCTGCGTACTCCAAATCTCTTGCAGCGAGAGAGCCAAAAAGAGATTTTTTTGACAGTTGGAAGTTAGAGAACTTGCAAAATGTTGCTGGAGAAATTTCTTCTTGCAAGATTTTGCAACTAGTTTGAACAGCTGTTTTTATTTACTGTTTGAATGAAATAATTTTTGTGAAATGAAAATGAAAATATGGTATCAATCTCTTCTTTGGAAGATTCTCTAGCAGATTAAAGCATCAATCATAATTGTGGGTGGGATTTAAGGGGTTAATTTTTAATTTCAAAATAGGCCTATTTTGCGAAAGTAACAATGTGTGGGATGGACATATCTAAGGAAGTAGGAGGAGCTTATCCAAGATTTTGGTATCAATCTCTTCTTTGGAAGATTCTCTACCAGATTAATACCACAATCATATTTGTGGGTGGGGTTTAAGGGGTTAATTTTTAATATCAAAATAGGCCTTTTTGCCGTATTTTGTGAAAATAACTATGTGTGGGATGGACATATCTAAGGAAGTAGGAGGAGCTTATCCAAGATTTTGGTATCAATCTCTTCTTTGGAAGATTCTCTACCAGATTAATACCACATATGCTAAAATTCTTTTGCTTTGTTATTTCAATTGTTTACACACCGATCAGCTGTTTTCTTGCAAGATTTCACTGGATACTGTCTGCGTACTTTTTGAGATATTTTCAGCCGACAGAGTAAAATTGGTCTTACTCTCCCAAAAAAATTTACTGAGTATTTGCTACTGGAAAAGTACCCAGACAGACCTAATGTCGTTAAATATTTCCGCTTTGGCCCTGAAGTTTGAGAAATGAATTTATATGTAGAAAACATTCTTTTTTTTTGAGTTTTTATAAATTTTTTTGTGATTAATATTTCTTTGTGCAATAAATTATTACGGGATCGTGTTCCGCACTAAATTTTCAATAAAAAATTATGTATAACAATCGAAAATCGATTTTGGTAAGGGATACCTATACAAATAAAAATGAAAACGAATTACATCAATTACTTTCTTAATTTAGCGGTGTCACCGATTTGAATTCTGCAGATTTATGCGAAAACGATCATTTTGTATACAATATATTTTTAAAATGTTTCTCATTTAAATAAAATTATTTCAGAATGGTATCACGTAGACCATAAGAATTGTGTTCTGAAAACTGAATTAAAATCGGTCAACGTTAACCCCTTCAGCACAGAGGTCAAATGCAAAATTTTTTAATTTCAGGTATTTTTCAGGAAAATATTTCGAAAATTTTGTAGTTTTTGGTGGATTTTGTTAAATCTTGAGAAAAATAATGGATGATGCCAAAGTTTAATGTCTCAACTGAAAAAATCTAAATTAACCCTTTACTACATTTGGGATCAAAATGAAATCTTTTAATCTATATTTTGAAACTAACTCTTTCTGCACTTATCTAATAAAAAAATTTATAATACGAAATTTTCCAAAGTTTTATTTAAAATAAGTATAATTCCAATTTCTATTTTTTATTTATATAGGTCAGGGTTGGCAAGACTTTTTTCGCGTGCCAACTTAAGATTATCTTTTGGAAGTACTTTTTATATAAAACCCGTTTAATGACATCCTCATTAGGGTTTTAAATTTTTTGTTGCGTAAAAAATACTGGGCACCACCTTATGGACAACATTTTGCGGATAATAACTATAGTTTTTTTAAGTGAATTCGGAACGTTCTACACCGAACCAATTTCTAAAAGCCTTCTTTATTTAATATTTGTCTTAAACAGTATATTACGGTGTGTATGTGTTTGTTTGAATGGCGGGTAAATATTTTGAATTGATGTATTATGAATGTATAACAAAAAACTATGTAATTTTAAATAAAATGTTTAATAAAAAAAATGCGGGAACTTTTTGAACGACCGCGAAAAAGTAAAATCGTGGTTCTTAATATTTTTTCAAGGCCTACACGGCTATGCCATGTAATTTTTGATATTCGCAAAAAATGCAAAAAGTTATAACCTCATTTTAAGTTTTTTAGGTCTAACTAGTTTTATTACATACTGTTTTCCACTTTTGTCCAATTTTCTGGCACTTTTTCACTTCTCCGATTATAAGATTTTGTTTCCATTGAAACAATTTGAACATCTTTCAATCCAAAATGCCAAGAAATTTGTACAGAATCCGAGTGGAATTTTAAAAATACACTAAAAACTGTACTAAACAATGTCCGTTGTTTTTCAGAAATAATCAAATGTTTTTCAGATTTATGATTTGTATTTCAGAAATAATGATTTGATTTCTAATTTATAAATTGTAATTCAGAAAATATTAATTGAATTGTATATTTATCAATTGTTTTCAGAAATTATTAATTGTATTTTAGAGGTTATAAATAATCAATCGTATAATATATTTAGAATATATTTTTAACTTTGAAATACAGTTCATAATTTCTGGAATACAATTTATAACTTTTGTAAAACAATTGAGAACTTGTAAAATATAGTTAACAATTTTTGAAATACAATTGATATTTTTTAAAATACAATAGATTATTTCAGAAATACAATTGGATTCCTCACAAACAATTGATAATTTTTCAAATTCAATTGATAAATTCTGAAAGACAATTGTTAAATCTAAAATAGAATAGATGATTTCTCAAAAACAATTGAAACACAATTGATAAAACTGAAGAGCAATTGATGTTTTCTGAAATTCAGTTGATAATATCCGAAATGCAAATAATGAATCTGAAATACAATGGATAGTTTCTGAAATAAAATTTTAACTCTGAAAAACAACTGAAAATGGTGTATTTATCTTTCGAAATACTTCCGCGTAAATCTAGTATTTAAAACTTTTGAAAAACTTTTTTTTTTTTTTTTATTATTTGAATTTATATTAAAAAATAGTTATTTTTTGACACATTTTTAGTAATTTTAAAAGGTGATTTATAGTTTTTATGAAAAATTTCATCATAATCGTAATTTTTTGTCGATGCCAAATATTTAAAAATATTTATAAAAAAGTTTATATATATTCATATATAATTTTAGACAATGAAATGTTTCAATGCATAAATTTATATAGTCATATAAACATATATGTTAAAGCATAAATATTTGTATCTAATTGTATATAGCTTTGTGCTGTTTTAAATATGTGTATATAAAATATATTATTTTATATTGTCTTATATGCAATTGTACTTAATATTCCTAATTATATATTACTATATATACAATATAAAGTTATATAATAATTCCGATTTCATATAGAATTCAACATAAATGTACATATAAGTATATAAAAATTTATGTCTACCAACATTAAAAATATTTTATATTATTTTTGTAAGTTTTTATAAAGGCATATATTGTTCCATTTTAAAATTATATAGAAATTTTTTTTTTTTTTATTAATTAATAATCATATAATTACAAATTATATACTACTAGCTGACCCGGCAAACGTTGCTTTGCCTTCAAATTTTAATTGTAATTAATTCTTTAAATCAAGACAATTTTTTTACGCAAATATATAATTAAAAAAATAAATTCACATTAGTAAATCATTTTAAAATTTGTAATTTCATGGGAAGCCCAACTCCTCTTTGTCCTTCTATCGCCTTTATTCTAGGACTATGAGTAACGCTAAAACAATTTTTGAACAACATTATTAAATAACCTTGCAAAAAGTCTTGAATGTGATGATTTATTTTAATGCTTATTTGTTTTTTGCTTTTGGTACCAAGCCCATTTATAACATTCCGCCCATTTTTAGTTCGACTACTAATATTTGTAATTGATGGACTCGTACAAAATTTGAAGGCTATATAGCTAATATAGAACCCTAGATATTTAATATTAATATTAATTTTGTATATGAGCTAAATAATCACTTTGTATGGGAGCTGCCACGCCCACTGGTATGATCCCGCCCAATTTTCCCATGACTATTCATAATATAATCAATGTGCACAAATTTCTAAGACTCTGGCTATTATAGAACTGTAGATATATGATATTAAATATTTACTTTGAATGGGAGCTGACACGCCCACTGGTCCGATCACGCCCATTTTTCCCATGACTATTCACATTAACAAATAATCAACGTGCACAAATTTGTAAGACTATGGCTATTATATTACTGTAGATATGATATTAAATATTTACTTTGTATGGGAGCTGACATGCCCACTGGTCCGATCACGCCCATTTTTAGATGTTGGCCGATTCTCAGACCTACTCAATATGCTCACAAAATTTCATGAGAATCGGTCAAGCCGTTTCGGAGGAGTACGGGAACGAACATTGTCACACGAGAATTTTATATATAAGATTACCCTAACCGAGCACTAGCTACTATGGCCTTCGGCGCGTTGTAGCGAAAAACAGACCAGTGCCTCTGGTGGGAATCGAACCCATGACCCCCGCACTGATAAGCCAGCACGCTACCAACTAGCCTACCGGGGCGCACAATATAGAAATATATGAGGGGCAGTGCTTTGATTATTTTTTAATTGAATTCAGATAGGATTAAATATGGTAGATTACAAAGCTGCATTCAATTATATGTGGTGCCATACATTATTTTCCAAGTGATTTTAGATATGATTATATATAATTCCGGAGTTGAAGATTTCTGAATTAGTCAACTTACAAAATTTTGATTTTTAAAAAACATATACTTTGGTAGAATATGCAGCGTTTCCTATATTTTAATTTTTAAGACTTTTGGTTCACTCTTGGTTTCGATTTTTAACGTTAATTTTTAAAGTTTAAATAACATTTGTAAATGAAAAATACTAAAAATTAAATTGATATCATTATAAACGTTTCCAAAATATCAATAACAAAAGTATATTTTTAAAATTTTAAATGCTTATTTTTCGATTTTTATTGCACTTAACGTGTTAATATTTTTTCTCAATTGTAATTTTTATTTTTTGCTAAAGCAATTATGTATCAAACTGTAATAGAAAATTTAGTTTATCGGATTTTCACGATTTTTGAGAATTTTGTAAAAATATAACTGTTTTTAGACAAATTTTCAAAATTGTAATATGGCAACGCTGGCATATATAATTTTTATAATTTTTCGTTTTCGGAAAGAAATCAGCTAAGTCTTCACATAAAAAAGAAAATGCATTAATTTTCAGCATATTTAAGTTTTAACAAGTTTTTAAAGTTATTGATAAGATCTTTGCATTTTGCAAAAAAGGGGAAAACTGCACGACAATTTTTTTTTATTCAAAAATTTTGTAATACGTCCCTAACCAAATCAGCATTTAACCCTTATAACACCGGTCTTTTTTCTATTAATTAATAATTTTTCAAAATAGTGCTACAAAAAATGTCAAAAATTGTATTTTTATATTAATTATATGGCAACAGTGGAATAAAAGTTTTTAATTTTTTTTTTAAATTATTTACATACTTAGGACCAAATTAGCACATGCTTTTTACTGCGTTATTACATCTCCCTCCTATCCAAAATGATCAGGAATTAAAAGTAGGTGTTGCGTAACAGCAACGACAGTGAAAATCGGTTAATACATATTTTATATACATAAACCACAATTATAAATGGATTAACTTGCGAGCCCTACTTACCACAAACCAAAGAAAGAATATTTTTTTTATAAAAATTGTATATAATCGAAGAATCTTGCCAAAATTATTGCTTTCGTTAAGATATTAATGGATGATGTACACATACATACATACATAAAAACTTACCTGTAAGTGAGGCGAGGCCAACATTTGCATTAACTCATCTTTTAGGTATTTACTGCCTCCTATCGACGATAAAAGTTCTATGACGTCCCGGCTTCGTGTAACAGCATCACCAACTGGCGCTCGATTTGCAGTCATAACCGTCGAACTGATACGGTCGAATAGCTATGTAGGTGAAATTATAAAACGTTAATTGGCAAAATAGTTCACATCAAAGTGCAGTTATCTTACGTGCAGTAGTTGCTGTAAACGATTATCTCTAAGCATATCACGTAATACATCCGAGTCGACATGGGCATCTTGTAAAGCATAAATGTCATCCAGACAATCTAAAATTCGTTGTACGGCTTCAATGCCAGCCTCTTCATCGGCCCACTCATTTAGGATATCAGAAGCAGAAGCCACAGGCACTACAATGAATATTTTTATTTTTTTTTTTTGTTTTTTTTTTTGCTCATTAATTAAATGCATATTTACTACATGTTCACGTTTTACACTCACTTGAATCTGTATCGGTACCGAAAAGAGGATCCAACGTTGTACCACCTGCTATGGCCTGCACGGCTCCTTTTAGTTTACGTCGGGCATTGTAACGCTTTAACTCTTCCACTGTATCAGCCAAGTGTTGACGCTGAAGCTTGTCTCGATCCTAAAAGTATATACGCGACGTTATATTATCTAATGTATTATTTAAATTGAATATTATATAGGGTCCGCCATCTAACGTTTTTTTTTGCAACTAGTGCTTATTTCGTGAATCGTAACACTTAGCTTATGTCTGATTTGACAGATAATTAGTTTTATCCTTCCGCTGAACGAATATGGTCCGTATGTTCGTTATCTTCTGAAAAAAGTGAAAGAAACTGGCATCCTCATCGATAAACCAAAGCGCCATCAACATCAATTCACCGTCTTTCTCAACAATTGAACATTTCGGAGACATCATTGAGACGACTTTTGCATAAAGACCTTGGTATGACGCCATACAAAGTCCAATTGGTTCAAGAGTTCAAAAAAAAAAAGTTATTTGGCGGACCCTTTAGAAACTAACTCTTATCCAAGGATGTTCCAAAACTTGCGTTATGGATAATCTGTGATGGGGATTGGCAGCCAACATTTTTGATACCAAATCTTTAGCAGATGCAGAAATCGATTTCCACTCTGGCGCTTCAAACTAAAAAGAGACGACCTGTATATTGTATAGGCGGCAACAAAAATAATAAATATGCTACATACCATGAGCCTGCCTCTTGCTATTGAATTTTGTAATCGAACTCCTGACCCCAGAAAGGGCAAGCGTCCAGATAATAAAACATGTAGCATCACACCGGCACCCCAAACATCGCATCCCTTTCCATACAAACGCCTAGTTACAACCTCTGGAGCCATGTAATGTGGACATCCCACGCGGCCATTAGTTTCTAAAGCTTCTCTACCACCTGGCAGCTGAATGGCGGAGCCAAAACCGCCCAGTTTAACAGGCGCTGAATTATCTACCGTTGCCAGTAGTGCACACGCAGGTCTGACGTCGCGATGTAAAATATCATTCTCGTGACAATATCGCAAAGCTTCCAATATTTGACGCATGTAATGACTAAAATCCCAAAAAAGAAAACTGTTGATTGGACAAATATTCGCATAATCAATAGAGATATTCACCATGCAACGGCTTCACTATACACAAACCCCGCCACTGCCCTTCTCACGACTTCGAAACATAAATCTGAGCCCTCCATACTGTAGACAAAGAAATATATGTTTTAGTTACTAACTGGACTACACAATAAGAAGCGAAAATTAACAAAATGAAGGCAAAGTATGTCTTAACAATATTGTTTTTTAGCGCTTCTTAGAACGGGAAAAAATCATGTCATCTCGACTGTATAAGACATTTGCGTTTATTCATAGGGAGCACATGATTTAATTTTCTATCGGTACCATTACTTACAATTCGAATACCATATAAAGCATGCCCTCTGAACTGTAGGTCTCTAAGAGTTCCACTATGTGCGGATGTTTTAACATGTGACATATTGTTGCTTCGCGCTTTAAATCTGCAATAAAAATATTTCGTTCTAAATAAATTAATAATGCCTTAAAAGGTGGAAACGGAATGAAAAAATATAATTTTTTAACGTGAGCGTTGCACTGTGGACCAATTTTTAGTTAATTAAAGTTAACTGCCTGTTGCCAATCTGGTATTTTAATTCTTAACTTTCGACGATTTTGAGAAAAAAATAAATTGCAAAAAAACTAAAGCTGTTTTGTTATGACACTTTACGGTTAACGGTATTTTTTAATTATTTCGGTAGGGTATTTTAGGGTCAACGGTATTTTCAATAATTTCGTTGGGTTATTTTAAGTTATTCGTTAGTGCTCTCAAAAAAGTTTGATAGTATAATCTACTGAAAATTACAGTTAAAACAACTGTAAATTTTATTAAAAGTCGACAAAGGCAGTTGCCGTTAAAATAACTTAAATTTTGTTGTTTTTAACTGTTAAGAAACAACTAACAAATGCTGTAAAAATAACTAACAATGTCGTAAAAATAACTGACCAATTTTAACTACAAAAATTTTGAAACAACTGTGAGAATTGGAAAAACCTACTGTTTTGAACTATTATTTTTTGGTATTTTAAACATATTTTTAATAAAACAATATTTTTTTTTAATTACAATAAAAATGTGTATATTCTACAGATTACTTAAAATGAAAATTCAAAATTCCAAACGGTACTCTAGTTATGACGTTTATATGCATTCGAGATACAATAAAATTTAACAATTATTGTGTGCAAACTTTGAATACAGTGGAGTACGTTTATAACGAACTTGAAGGGACCGGACAATTTAGTCATTATAAGCGAAGTTCGCTATAAACGTGGTATACATTTTCCAAAAATTAGTAAAATATCAATGCCTTTTTCTTAAATTATCTTAATTTTAAAGTTTTTCTTTGCAGTATTGAAACAATCATTTCATTTAATTAGGATTCATACCATATTTTAATATTTTTAGTCAAGTTTCAAGTAAAATGCTAAAGTTTTTAAGATTTTCAGCACATTTTTCATTTTAAAATCTTGAATTTTTATGTGCACTCAGTATATTCTTACAGTTAAGGTAAGCCTAGATCCTGTTTAATATATAAAAAGAATATAAAGATTTTTCTATGTACTCTGTCCGTCTGGTACTAACACCAGGGAGTGAGTGCCAGTTCTGGATATTACACTTATCTCAGGTAATTCAAGGGTACTGGTTGAAAAGTTGAGAATGTGTGATAAGTAGTCGCTTTCGGATCACAATTAGATACTATTCGACATTAATCTGCAAGTTCGGGAGAAAGTATGCTTCAGGAATCCTAGAAGAACGGTTTTTCCTCAGTTCTATAGAATTCGTCAGGGGAATGTCTGTAAGGGACCATGGGTCGATGGGTCTATTGAGAATCTCGATAGGTGTCCGGTAAAAGGCCTGGCGAAAGCTCACTCTAAGCCTTCTTACGTGAAAAGGGATGATGAATCCTGGTCAGAATTGAAGGCCGAGTCATTGGAGATCCTACTTAATACCTAATACCTACTTAATATTTAATACCCATTTACCAGGATGAGTTTATGCAACCATCGTGGATAATGAAGTATTGAGGGTGGTAGAGAGATCCTTGGAATATTGTCAATATACCTTAGCAGCCTTTTTGAACATAGAAGGCGCTTTCAACAATGTCAGTACTGATGCGATACGGAACGCCCTCATGGATCTGGACTTAGACTTTTGTCATGCTGGACTCTCGTATTGTCAATGCTGGTCTGGGTAATAGCGACAAATCAAAGCAGGTCAGAAGAGGCACACCCCAGGGTGGTGTGATCTCGGCCCTGTTATAGCTCCTTGTTATTAACTTAGTTCTTGTCACTCTGGACAAGCAGGGGGTCAAGGTCGTTGCTTATGCGGACGATGTGGTAATATTAATATCGGGGATGTTAATGCATGTGATTAGTGATATCCTGACTAACGCTCTGGATGTGGTCTGGGAGTGAATCCGTGCAAAACGGAACTGGTACTGTTCACTAGGGCCAGCACGAGCTTTAGACTATATACCGATGGATTTATTTGCGATGGAGGTTTTTACTAGTAGTGCGGCGAGACTAGCTGCAAAAGGCTTCTTGGTCAACTCCGTTTGCGGATAGGATAGACCTTTTCGGGTTAGTTTCCCTTCTAGGCAGGAATGGGACAGGAGTGATCCGACGGCGGGCTTCGACATCATTGTATATACGACTGCTGAAAGATGGGTTGTGGTGTAGACTATGGGGTCTTCTCAAGTGAATGCGACATATGGAGCTCTTTCAGTCTACATGACAGTATCTTCCAGGCGAAGATTCTGGCTATCAGGAAAGCCTACTGACTCTTGAGTAAGGTTGGGGTTCGGGGAACCGTGGGTATCTTCGTCGATACCCAGGCGGCTCATACATTACATCTTCCACCTTCGTTGGTCAGTTTCGAGAAAAACTGTCCCGGATAAGTTGTCTGTTCCAAATTACTTTGGTATGGGTCCCCGGTCACAGGGACTTGTATGGCAATGAGCGGGCAGACGAGTTGGCAAAAGCAGGATCTGCCTTAAATGGATCCACAGCTGTGTAAATTGCGACACCGCTGAGGACAATAAAGGGGGAGATCTTTGGGCACTTACTCCGTAGGGCAAGGGACAAATGACGTGATTTGGAAACGGGCAGGGCTGCTATCGACGGCAAACCATGGGTATCTTCGTCGATAGATAGGCGGCTCATACATTCCATCTTCCAACTTCTTTGGTCAGTGTCGAGAAAAACTGTCCAGGTTAAGTTGTCTGTTCCAAATTACTTTGGTATGGGTCCCGGTCATAGGGCCTTGAATGGTAATGAGCGGGCAGACGAGTTGGCAAGAGCAGGATCTGCATTAAATGATCCACAGCTGTCAGTTGCGACATCGCTGGGGACAATTAAGGAGGAGATATTTGGGCACTTACTCCGTAGGGCAAGGGACAGATGGCGTGATTTGGAAACGGGCACGGTTGCGAGACTTACGTTTCCTGACTACAATCTAGGGAGTACCAACTTCGGGTTCTTATGAGATCTTTAACCAGATCGAAATACCAACCTAGCTAATATGTTTGATTTGCTTTATTTTTGTAAAGATGCGGAGGTTGAAAGCTCGTTATAGATTAAAAATAAAGAAAAACCACTAATTTAGACAGCAATTTCAAAAAAAATAACTAACCAAAAATAGTTATTTTAGTATTTTAATAAACAAATACCAAAACTATGATTTTACAGTAAACAATAAATTTTTGTTAGTTATTTAAAAATAGAATATTATGCCGAATTTTTAAAAATTCCCGTTTAGTACATATTTGTTATTATTAATATGTTCATAGTTTGCAAATACTAATTAGAAAATTACATTGTATAGCCAATGCATAAAAACGTCATAACTGGAATGCTGTTTGGATTTTTGACTTTGCATTTTAAATAGGATGTGTTTGTTGTTTTATCAATAGTTTAAAATTACAACATGGTAAGTCATTTTTATGACAAATACAGTCATTGCCTTTTTGACTACATTTGTAGTAATTTTAACTGCAATTTTTAGTCATTTCTACCTTCTTAATTTCCTGAGTGTGTTCGTTATAAGCAGGGCAAGTTTCTTTTCTTAGATGTAACTGCAGGATATTTTAAAACACGTTATTCTGAAGGGGATTAGTTTTCAATTAGTAAATCCTTTTCATTTGTATTAAAAAATATATATTTTTATTTTAGTTAAAGTTTGTAGGCCACTATTGCGATAGACAAATTTTATTAAATTTTTCAATCAATTAAATTACTTTTTATATAAGCTAATTAAGATTTTATTCCAGGTTTTTGAAATATCAATTTTGCATTGCGTATAGACTCTGCATCATCGCCATTGAACATATTTAATACGTCACAAATTTTATTGAAATTATCATAACAGTATTTTCAGCTTTAATCCAAGGCTTACTTAAATTCGGATACATTGACTGTACCAAATTTTGGCGAGGTGGCGAAGATATCAAAATTATAAACCAGACAACACGACACTTATACCGAGTTGTTAGGATGCAGATTAACTTTAATCTTAGTTTAAAGCAGTTTGTAACTGCAATAATGCTATTGGAAATTTGTTTATTTCGCTTTATTTCAGTAAAGACCGAAATTCTGAACTAGAAAAAGTTATTAGGGCAAATGCTTGTAATCAAATTGGAAATGGTAGACAAAATTCGTTGTAGGTTTAGCTAAACGAAGTTTAACTGACATCCCAAAAACTAGGCATTAAATGTTAAACTTTTCTTAAGAAATACTGCTTTACAATTTGCAAAAGTGAATTAATATCTTCAAAATTTACAATCTGGCAATTTTAATGTCAAATGGGTAAAAAGGGAATTTATATAACAGCATTCAAATTACTTTCAAATTACTTTGAAACAGATACGGGAGTTAAGCAAGGATGTTTGCTGTCTCAACTGCTTTTTGCCTTATACCTGAATGATATGCATGATGCTCTAAATGGTGGTTTAATGGTAGGAAATATAAACGTTCGAGTACTAATGTACGCTGACGACATTGTATTGTTGGCAGAAGATGTAAATATTTTGCAAAAGATGATCAAAAACCTAGAAGAATACTGCAGCATCTGGGGAATGGAGGTGAATCTCGTTAAGTCAGAAATAATGGTATTTAGAAAAGGAGGTAAACTCAGTTCAAGGGAAAGTTGGTGTTTTAATAGAGAAATTGTCAAAGTTGTATCAGAGTATAAGTACTTAGGAATGCTTCTAACTCCAAAAATGTCTTACTCCAAACACGTGAGTGTCAAAAATGATGCTGCCAAAGTCAGCATTAATGTAACATGGAAGAATTTTATAGGAAGATGTGATGTATCCTTAAAAGCTAAGTGGAAAATGTTCCTGGCGGTGTGTAGATCTATACAGTGTTATGGTGCACAAGTATGGGGAAATTCATGTTTCAGCGATATTGATAAATTGCAAAGATTTTTCACAAAACGTATTTTGAGACTGCCAAATAACACTCCCAACTATGTTATTGCATTGGAAACCAATCAAGAAGAGGGTCACTTTTACTCATACAGCCTTCATCTCCAATATATTTCAAAGACCATATTTGATTACGACAGAAGCAGATTGCCTCACAAATTATCGAAAATAATAATATCAAAAAATATTTTTTGGCACAAGGATTTTAAACAAAAACTCCAAGACTTTAATATTGAAATGTTTGATATAGAACCGCAGAAAACAACATGGAATAATGCTTGCATAAATATAATAGATTCCATGAAGCGCAAAACATATCAAGATCATAAAGCAAACGCCCTTACTAGCCAGCAACGAATTTATAAACATCTGGATCATTATAAGGGTCAAACGTATTGCAATGAAAATTACAACCAAGATCAAATCTGTTACATAATGAAAGCGAGAGGAGATCTTTTGTGGCTAAATGGTAACCAATACAAAGAAGAGAGTTTTAGACGTTGCTCTTTGTGTAACATGAACGAAGTTGAAACAACAAATCATTTCATAGGCAGATGTCCCGTTCTTAAATTTATAAGATTGCAATATTTTAAAAGCATGACATTATCAGAGTCTGAAGTTATTGAAGTACTTAATGGTGGTAAAGATACTTATTGGCTAAGCCTATACAACTATGTGAAAAATGCCCTTAAATATAGAAGCTTATTAGTAAACGAATTTAATTTCTAATTTTAGCATTGAATTTAATTTCTAAAATTTTTATAAATTTATATATAATAAAATCAAATCAAAATAATAAATTAAAACCAATTCTCCAGCAGACGGTTCTAAACCATGCTGAATTATCTTTATTTCAAATATTAAATAAGTTATTTTAATAAGAAATATTTTGTAACTTTTTTTATATTGAAAAAAATAAAGATCTTATCTATCTATCTATAACAGCATTATTGCATGAAATATGATAGTAAATGCGTTGGGGCCAGAAAAATCGTTTGTCATAAAAATAGTTTGTTCTAACCGGTATTAGTTATAAGCGAACTTCACTGTATATCAATAATCCTTTTGATTATCTAAGGCGTTTTAGTATTTAGTAAAAACGTCTGCATACAAATCGAATGTCCAAAATCAAATTTAACAAAAAATAACTTTACTTGACTATTAGATATATTCACAATATTTTTCCCGTAAATACTACTGAATATACACATTAAATTAATTGAATATACCAGATTAAATTAATTGAAAATCGGTTATAAAAAGGACTACTTACTTTTAAAACAATTGTATTTTTTGGTTTATTTTCAATTGTGAAAAAAAAAATTGACAAAATCGGTAAAAATAATAGATTTTTAACTATGGAAAGTTTTAACTAATACCGAAAGTCCGAAAGTACCAGAAAAGCTTAAAAAATATATTTCTTTGGAAATTTGGAAAAACTGAAAATGCGGTTTTCTTTGAATTTTTTGAACAACTTAAGACCATAACTCACGATTGGAAACTATGGATATGTAATTCTTTTTTTTATTTTGTTCGTTAAAGTCCTTAAAAATGTTTCAGAAAAGAAAATTTGAGACAATTACTTTGCAAATCGCACTCTGTATCAAAACTAACGATGGGAACGACATATGGAGTTGATTCTTTTTTGTGTTTTGTTCGTTATGATCCGGAATGGAAACAGATTAACCCTTTGAGACCCAAACTGCTTGCAAAAAGTTCTTGATTTGTCAAGTTTAACATAAAATAATTTAAAAAGTATTACATATTTTATTAAATATAATTTTGTTAAAAATATAATACAACGTTTTTCATATCAATAAATCTCTATACATATCAATAAATCTATTAATTTAAAAGAATCTATTAGAACTGGGGGAAAATCTATAAATACTAATAGCAGTCTAAATTAAAGAGAAATTAAATCAAGAGTTGGAGTTCCAATAATGTTTTTTGTTTACAACGAATGATCAAAAATTATATATTTTTAAAAAAGTTTTCTAGCGTAATTTTATAAGTTTTTCACATGATTTTGACTCCACTCATATGCTGAATGGCTGTGTACATATTGAGGGTTAAATATGCAATAAAATTAGTTAAAAAAGGATATTTCCGTATAGCGAATGGGCCAGACAATATTTAATTTATATACAAGGCATTGACATTTTCGACATATTTGTTATGATTTGAGCAAATATTTTATCAAATTTAGCTTTGGTTTTCCTTGAAAACACATTGCATAGCCATTGATACACATACAAATATTTATTGTATAAGGTATACCACCTATATCCAACACATGAGTTACGTGCACTGACAGTTAATGTCAAAGAGTTTGAGATCTATGTAATCTATGTTGACTGTAGCTCGTTTTTAATTGACACTTCTGGTTATAATGAATGCCGGTTACTAATGCCCAATATATCAAAACTAATTAAATTGACTCTGTCTGACAATGAATTAATGCAAGAATTACGAAATAAATTATTGAAGCTAAAAAGAAAAGCACACATAAATACGGGGTATTATAAAACTGGCGCAGCTGAAACTGTCATTTTTCACATTATGACAATAAAGTCAATAATTACAACAATTTATTATTGAACTAGTACGATACCAAATAGACTTGAAAGAATGACATTTTAAATTCGTACAAAATATTTGACGACGGTATGTATTTTAAAATTACAATTGATTTTGTTAGAAATACACTGATAGAATGATGTGCGCACCAATGGCAAAAGAATAAAGCTAGAATTATTAGAAAAAGTTGTCATTTTGAAATTCCTGCACGTTCCGAGTTAAAATAAAATTAAACAAAAGTTTAAAAACAAAATAAAAATATAGGGGTTTTCGTCGGAAAAGTATGTTGACTAAATTACGGGGAAAACTTTTAGCTACAGTTGAATTTAGGGGTAAAGTAATTCTTACACTGATAGAAAAAAATTAGTAAACATTTTTGCTAAAACTACTAAAAATTAGTTAACTAAAAAATGACGCAGCAGAAAAAAACTGCTAAAATTAGCAGATTTTTTAACTAAACATTAGTAAGATAATAATAGCAGAAATAAAACTGAAAATTTCACATTTTTTTATGGCTTTTTTGTGTACTAATATTTAGTAAAATTGTTTGCAGATTTTAGCAGATTAATTTGTTACTTTAAATTGAGGGGTTTACTCTCTTTACATTTTTTTATTATGTGATGTTTTTTACTTCACATTTCGAGAGTTTGAACTTTTTTCTACATACATACTGTAAAAATGTTGTTGAAAAATTCGCAGAAATAAAAAGCTTACAGCTTGTTTAACAAACTCCTTGTCTTATGTTTTACTTGAGAGATACGATATTTACTTTAAATGGTGTTTTCTCATAACACTATATTGAAATTCGGGTGCCACTGAGCAGCCTTAAGGCCTTTTTTCACTATCACACTTTCTTAGCTTTTTGCTTTCCACATTCACAGTACAAATACAGAGAGAAAAATCGTTATTGTTAGCATATCAATTAATTATGCTTTTTCTAATAACTTATGCAAATAAAAGCAGAATAAACTAAAATTTTTGCAAAATCTTATCAGTTTTTGCATAATTTATGCGAACAAACGTTATTAGTTGATATGTTACCAATTATTTCATAACGATTTTTGTATGAAAATACTAATACAAAATGTGACAATCTAAAAATGACTTTAATGGATGAACCGATTGTCAATCGGTTTTTGTTTGTTTTGTAGAGTACGAAAAAATTAAGTCCCTAACGTAGAGACATTTTTAAATTGTTGCCTAGTTTTATTTTGAAAAATAACACAAAACGGTGGTTTTTCTTTTATTTTTTGAGTTTACCGTTGTACCATTTCAATGCAAATCAAAAATTTAAAAATCCGGCTACATTAGGGACGAAAGAATTTATTTATGTGCCTTTGAAAAAGCAATGATATTTTAATTTTTAATCAACTAAGTGTTAACAAAACTTTTTCTGAATCTACAAACTTAGTTGCTACAAATTTGTTTTGCAAGCACCCTCCTGACTAAAATTTTGCAGACTCAGCTAAATTTTTTGCTGACTTTACTAACGTTTTTTTTTTTGAGTGTACCATCGATTTATGAAAAAATTAAATTGGGTTTACTGAAAGTTCTTAATCAGACAGCCCCCCCCCCCTTAAACTACATACAACAAATAGCACATTTATGATTTATGCAAAACAATGTTTTAAAATAATAATAAAAAAAATGGTAACAAAGATGCCCACTCTTACCAGCTGTACTAAGACCAGGACTGGCAGTGAATTTGGCCACATCGACTATTTTGACAGCAAACTGTTGGTTTGATTCTCTGTGTATGCAGCGTCTAACTATTGAAAATGGTCCCCTGCAGAAAAAAGAAGAAAAAACAAAAGCGATACAAATTAACATCAATTATTTCTTGAATATTAATATTGAAAGTGAAATTGTTTGTCAAACAAATGAAATAACTGAAGAATGGAATGGATGGATGGATGGGTATGTGATATGTTCTACTTTACTTACTTGCCAATAACTTCACACAATTCATAAACATCGTCGAATAATATTTCATCATCAGCCATAGTATATAATTGATGAGTGTTTGACGACGATGTGGAAGCAAAAAACGAATGAAATGCAAACAATTGTGTTGATTTCCCCACTTAAGCTTTCAGCCTCCCACTTCGTTTCGTATTACAGATGTTAGTAGCAATGGCCAACCCACCACGGCTCTGCTAGCATTAAACAGTTGTGAATTGTTAATGAGTCCAACAATTAAATGACTGCTTTAATTTTCTTTTTTTGCTTAAATTTCAAATACTGCTTCCAGAAATGACGCTCACCTTTGACACGCTTTATTGGACAAAAACCACTTGGTGATGTGTTTATTCCGGAACAATTTTTGAATTATTTTAAATGTTTGTTATTTTTTCAACATCATTTTGTTATAATGAAGTTCTTAACTGAAATCAAAGGAAAGTTTGATTTTTTTATTAACCGGATTGACAGACATTGAGATTAAGTTAAATAAGACAAATTTTTGAATCAGGGATAGAGATACACAATGGGATACACAAAGTCGCAGAAGAACTAATATAACAAATTTGAATGCGTTAAAGATTATAAAAGGGTGGAAACGAAATAAATTTTTAATTTTTAAATAATTTCACTACCTACTTGATATACAGGAGAGCACGGTTATAACGAACGTGTAGGGAGCTGAGCTCGTTATAAGCGAAGTTCGCTATAAGCGTGGTAAACAGTTTCCAAAAATTAATAAAATTATAGAATTTTTTTTATTCCCCTAGTTTTTAAATTTTTGTTTGTAATTTTGAAACAATTACTTTAGTAAATTACGTTTCATACAAATGTTATTTTAAGTGAATTAAAAAGCTAAAGTTTTTAAAATTTGAGGCGCATTTTTTACTTTCAAAATCTAATTTTTTTTAATGTGTTCGTTATAAGCGAAAAAATTTGTATGAAAATTCGTAAAGTGGTCCAAAAAAAAACGGAATTATTGCCAAATTTGGAGATTATAACTTTGTTAGTTTAGGATATACACCAAACGCCCCTTTATTTGGGAGACATAGGTTGATTATAAAAATCGGAATTTGTTAACAAATATTTCGACTATATTTCCCTGATAAACAGTTAAGGCATATCGCTCATTTACTAAAAGACTGTCATAAGTCAAAAAAAAATTGATTTTTGAGTTAATGAAGCAGATTTATTAGTTTCATCATGCTTTATAAAAATGTGTAAAAATTTCATATTAATATCACGTATACTTTTCGAGTAAGAGGAGAATATGTCGGGTCTCTGGATTATAAGCGAATTCGCACGCAACTCTTACTAAGAGAAAAATACCTCAAAAGCTCTATTTATAAAAAAGTGACCAATTCAATAGAGCAAGGGTCGAGCTAGGCAGATCGCTCATTTACTAAAAGACTGTCATAAGTCAAAAAAAATTGATTTTTGAGTTAATGAAGCAGATTTATTAGTTTCATCATGCTTTATAAAAATGTGTAAAAATTTCATATTAATATCACGTATACTTTTCGAGTAAGAGGAGAATATGTCGGGTCTCTGGATTATAAGCGAATTCGCACTCTTACTAAGAGAAAAATACCTCAAAAGCTCTATTTATAAAAAAAGTGACCAATTAAATAGAGCAAGGGTCGAGATAGGCAGATATGGATTGAAAACTTTAAACGCGTATTTTGCAAAATCGTGTTTTTTGAGTTATGTCAGTCTTTTAATAAATGAGCGATATAATGATTTTTGTATAATGACCAATATCCTAATGAACATATTTAAGCAAAAATTTCAAAAATGTGTACACCATAGTGTACAAGGCTAGTGAAATGGTTAAAAACAAGTTGTACAAAAAACTCACTGTGAGTGCATAGTCAGAAAAATACGAACGGCAAAGCGTTGGCCCAGTGCTTTCAACGGTGGTATGAGCGTTGACAGAGCGTTGGAGTTCTGAATATTAAATTGCTTTGCCAAACCCAAAATTATAACACCGGGCTATGCTTGGCCGTTTCTTTTTTACAACATCGTCAAAGCACTGGCAATGAGCGCTTCGCCAGTACCAAAATCATAATTTTATTGGCAAAACAACCAATAAAGTGTTTTTTTTTAATAATAAAATACGTCCTTTGCCAGCACCAGTAGGGCTTGGCCGTTTCTTTTTTAAAACATCGGCAAATCACTGGTAATAAGTGCTTCTCCAGTAACAAAATCAACAACTAATTAAGTGACATATGAATAAATTAATAAAAAACAGTAATTTTTGTATAAAATTTTGTTTTTAGTATTTAAAATAATAAAGTTATGTAAAAAAATAAACATACAAATTCAAATTCTGCAATGTAAATTAAAATAAAGTTTTCATTTAAAATTGGAAAATTTTAGAAAAAAAAAGTATTTTATATTAGAAATTAGCAAAATTTATAACTTAAATCGATTGTAGATTTGAAATTAAAATGTTTAATTAAATTAAGAATATTACACATAGAAAACAGTCTCAGTTGTGGCCACCGAATTTGTTGCCAATCTAATTCTGGCGTTGACGACAGTTATCTTCATATTAAATTATATTTTTAGTCGCGAAAGCTAATATTCCGTGGTCTCATTCAATATTATATTCCACTTTTATATTATTACGTTATACAAAATTGTTTTGAAATAAAAATTGTTTTGATTTTTCCAGTATTGATTAATCGTCCTCTGTCCAACACAATGCACCACAATTACTTATAATTTTCTTTAAATTATTCCCTGTATTTAACATTTTAGTAATTTATTTTAAAAAGAAACCCTTAAAAAATGTTAAAGGTTGATTTTAGTTTCAAAAAAATCACTTACGATGTTATTATGACGTTACATGCACAGGCATGTTTTTTTCAACTTTCGATTTTTAGCAATTACAAGACATATTTTTATTAAAGCAGTTTTAAGAAAAATTTCAAAAATCGAAAACTTTGTTTGTGTAGCGCCACGGGTAAATGCCAACCGATTTTTCGCTAATTTTTAGATGCAGTTTTACAATAATCGCAACCATACTACCCTAACAACTTGAGTATCGTACGGGGCAATGAGTATTAATATGTTTAATTTTGCATTTATTATAACTACCTCAAAAATGGCGCGGAATGGCACATATTAGCAGAATTTGATAGCAAATTTTGATTTTTTCTGAACAGCTTAAAGCGGCGATTTTACACCTGTGTTTCCGTCTCAACCTAAATCTCGTTTAATGCTGTTTTTACCTTTTTATTGATATTTTTAGTGTCAAAACGATAAAGTTAAGTTCAAAAGATGATAAATAACACAAATTTTATGATATATCACAATTATGCATTGAAATTAGTTTAAATGCTCCTGGTGCCGATCTTCATTGATCTGTGGTTATATTAAAGTTATTTTTTTCTGTGATTTTACATTTTAAGTATTAACTGGCCGTTAAATGCTAGTATTCAATTTAAAAAATCGTTATGTTTTGTACAATAATTAAAATATTTAACTTTCTTTGAAAGTACGAAACTTAAGTGGTAAAATTTTTAGAATTAACCAACTTTTGCGGAAGTTATAACAAATACAAAATTAAGCATAAGCTAATATTGCCCGTATGATGCTCAAGTTGTTAGGGTAGTGTCGTTGCGATTATTGTAAAACTGGGTCCAAAAATTTGGTATTCCGAATTGGAGAAAAATCGGAAAGCATTATCCCGTGCCGCCCCGCGAACAAAGTTTCAGATTTTTTAAAATTTTTCTTAAAACTGTTTTAATAAAAATATGTCTTGCGACACATAACTTTTAAATAATTTCGTCAGTCCGATTTCAAAAATTTTGGAAATTGGACTAACGGTGTTCGAGGTATTGCGACTTGATTTTTACTAAAAATGTCGTTTTTTCCTAAATTCTACAATTTTTTTTTAAAAATTATCCTAAATTGTATTTATAGTAATTAAATGTGCTAGAGTCCCAAAACTTATTTAACAAATTGTGAAAAGCAATCTGATGTAGGCGTGTCCCTATCCGGATTTCATTCCTGCCCAAGGAAATCTTCAGGGGACTTTGTTATTAGAATTTCTAGAGATATTTGTTACGTTAAATCACAAACTCAATGAGAATTTCTTGTCCTTGTCTAGGAGCGAGATTCAAAATTTAAAATATCAAAGAAAAAACAAAAACAACAACAAAAAATTGTCACAATTGGCTTTGTCATCTTCCAAATACTACTCTGTTTTTTGACAGACCTAGCAATGTAGTGACGTTTATTCAAGTAAATCAACAATAGAAAATCATATGTTTTCTATTAGTGTTGTACTAAATTGTTTTTGTACTAACAAAGTAGATATAACTACTTTTCTTTTGAGTATAATTATGTCAATATTGGTGGAAGGATAGGTTATAACTTACCTACAAATATCTCGGAAAAACAGAAAAATTAAAATTTATTTAAAAAAATATATTTTGTGCTCTAATTTCAGTCATAATTATAATCAAATGAAAGCATGTTTTGTGTAGTATTTGAGTGCAAAATTGTAGAATAGACTAAAAAATACGTAATTTTTAGCGAACATCAAATCGCAATATCTTGAAAACCTTTAGTCCGATTTAAAATATTTCAAAATATTCGTGTTCAGTGTACCCAAATTAATGAAAAATTATGATCGAATTAAAGCAATTTAAGAAAAAATTTTCAAAAATCAAAAACTTTGGTTGCGGGCCATGGGTTAAAGCTATCCGATTTTTCTCAAATTTTCACCAAATTACTTTTCGACCTAATACTACAATAATCTATAAAATAAATTGAAGTTTTTCTAAAAAAAGTTTTTCCTCGTGCAAAAAACATGTCGCTCTAATGCACATATAGACTCCAAAAGATGTATTATTAACCCTCTAACCGGCAAGCCCGTCTCCAGGCAGGGTATTTTAAATTGACATCAGTGCCCCAAATGAGGTTTTTATAATAATAATTTAAGCTATTTCGATAGAAAACTAAATTTACAAAATATTTTACAAAGTAATTTTTTGTGTGCATTGCACGTTTTGGAAGCGAAAAAGCGTTGAAGTTAAAATTTTGTAAAATTTCAACAAATAAATATTTTAAAATGAACACAACTTTCAAAAATCTTGAAAACATATTTATGTTGACTAGAAACCGTTGATACTAAACACAAAGTAAGATTGAAGCTTAAGCTTTTAAAAAAAGCTCTAACTTTGGTCCAATTACATATATGATTATTCCAAAAGGATACTTGTAAAGAACATCGCCTTAACTTGAAAAAGTTCACTCAGAGAACTTTTGCTTTAAAAAAATGTAGTTGTTTGGGTTGTAATACAGTTTCTTTATTTTTAATGTAAATGTCAGTCCTTTGTAGAACAAATTAAATTTTTTACTAACCTTGTAGTTCACTTAAAAAAAACAAACTACATCAAATGACTGTTTTATGATTTTACATTAATTTTTTACAGTAGTTTTTTGTTATTTAAAAAATAAAATAAATAAATGTTTGTGCATTTTTACTACAATTGTTAGTAATTTTTTTAACATTAAAAAACAAATGACAATGTTAGTTGAATTTACTGAAATGTAAGTCGTCCTTTCTTTAAGTGAAATTTCATTTGTTTTTAACTACATTTTTAGTGGTCTTTACCGTCATAGTATTCTAAGTGTATGAACGGATGAAATTTGGCAGAAAGATTATACTAAGTAGTATTAGCAAAGCCTTTAAGTTTAATCAATTTACGTTTCTTTGAGTGAAATTTCATTTGTTTTCTAAGTGTATGAACGGATTTTTGTGAAATTTGGCAAAAAGATTATATTAGCAAAGAATTTAAGTTTAATCAATTTACGTTGAGTTTAGGAGCATTTTCGCTTAATTTAGCGTTTTTCGAAAAACGAAAGTCGCCATACTTCTTAAGTAAAAGCACAAAAAAGGGTAATCTTAGAACTGTAGTTATATATTGGTAAGACGAATAATGTATGCATATCGCTATTAACCTCTTTTTGCCCATATCGCCCAAAATAGACAACGAAAAAAATTTTGGTAGAAGAAAAATTGTTTATTTGACGTGCCTAAAAAGTCGTATAAATGTCATTGAAAAAAATCTTAGACCGGTTTGAGTGTTAAAGATTCCTAATTAAAAGTTATATTTTGATTTTTACAAAGACCGAAACTTTTTATTTTTTTGTTTTTATCACAAATAATTATAGTAAAAGTATAAAAAAAAAAAATATATTGATACGAACAAGAAAATAGAAAATATTTACTTAAAAATATTCCTCATGCTAAAAATAATAATAACTTTTTGTTTATATTGTTTTCTTCCAAAAAAAAAAAAAAAAAAGAAAAATATTAAAATATTAAAATATTTTGCATCACCAAAATCATAATTAATGATAATAAAATCACATTAATGCATACAAAAATATTTAGAATTGATAAATAAAACAGAATTTGTTTACAAAAAGTAGTCCTGATAAATGAAACCGAACAACAGGGTTGGACAGGGAAGTAAAAATACATATTTTTTTAGATGTCATTCTATGGATTTAATGTAAAAATTTTGGAATCGAAATGATGTGGAATAAAACGTGTAATGAGGGGAATTGTAGTGATTAATATTGGGACCGAAATTTATAATAAAGGAGAATAAGTGCAATTGAAAGACTAAAGATGGAGAACAATATGAAATGAATGTGAAATGAAATTTTCTTGAACTGGGAACGAACTTTTATCGGAGTATCATAATCTATATATATAAAATTGAGGTAGAAATAAACATTTCTTACGCCACGCCCCTTTTCACGCCCTTTTTCACGCCAAATTTTGTTTGAAAGTTTTAAACTTTTTGTTCTCTGTACAAATTTGTTCCTTCCAACGGATTTTTTTTATTTGGTAGTATATCGCTCTTAATACTGTTAACGTCGCCATATAACTATGAACCACGCCCACTTCACCGCCCCCTTTTTTTAATTCAGATACTTACTTACACCACTAACAATACAAAATACTTTTTTTGTAATATGTATTTACCTAAAGTTTTATACACTTTTTATCTACAGGTAAGGTAGCCATACATTTTTTTATTACCAAATCCCCCTTTTTCGCCCCATTTTACTTTAAATTATAATTAATCTGCTTTCAATCTATATATATAAAATGGAATGTGTGTTTGTTTATTTTTTTGTTTGTTTGTTTGTTTGGACCTTATATGAGACCAGACCTCTGCACCGATCTTCCTGAAATTTTCACAGCATTTAACTGGAACTCTGGCATGATTAATAGGCATGATTTCGATCACGCCCACTTTTACGCCCACTTTTTTTTAATTATGAAATTGCTTCCTTATAATTTTTAACACATTTACTTCAAATTGTATACACATTATATACTCCAGCCAAGGTAGATATAAACGTTTCAAACGCCACGCCCCTCTCACGCCCCATATTGTTTAAAAGTTTTAATCTTTTTGTCCTCTGTACAAATGTATTCCTTTCAACGGATTTTCTTTTTCAAATAATGTATATGGCAATTCATTTCACTAATTAAGAACGGTTATGATTGGCTGTCTTAAGAATAAATACTATTTCACCAAACGGGAGCTATGTTTGCAGCCATTCAAGTTTTAACTTTGATCGCGTCTATTTGACTAATTACAATAACGATTCCGATTGGCAGGTTAAAGAAAAACTATTCTATTTAAGCAAGCGGGAGCTTTGCTTGCATGCTTTGCATTTATTTAACTATATAAACACTTTTTAATACATTTCATAATGATGGGGGTAGCGAAGCACACCGGGCTCAGCTTTTTATTCTAAAAAATATATATCATTGACACGAAATTTTTACTTAATTTTGTTATCTTATTTTTAATGTATTATACATTTCAATTATCATTTTTTAATTTTAAAAACGATCATAGACAAACTAAGGTCATCTAACTTATCTCAATGTAGCCAAAGTTTAATGAAAACTATAGTAATGAATGTTAAATTTATATGAAAATATCTGTGGGTAATTAAACTCGGCTATTTTTAGAGAAGTTATTAGGCTTAAATAAAATTTTAGGCAGGGCAACGTCTGCCGGGTCAGCTCATTAATACAAATAAAATTTGAAGGCAAAACAACGTTTGCCGGGTCAGCTAGTTTATATAATAATTAAAAAAATAAATAAATCACCCTGTGGCCGCATTACAAAAAATAAATCCCTCGGGATCTTTACCGGACCTATTTCCATTATCAGAGTGTAGTAATACTCCTGCGGAGGAACAATTTTGTCCGTGTTTCCCTATCACGATTAGTTTTTAATATACGGGACACTTTAAAAATACGCAATTTTATAAAACGGCTAGTATCTCAGAAACTAAGCGAGATGTCACAAAACAAACAAAAAAATTTGCAAACGCTGATCTACGTAACACGTACCAATAACACAAATGTGTAAAGTTTTTCCATTTCACTCGTTTCCCGTTATATTTCAGGTCGTTCCATTTGGACCAATGTTTCATTCTTTTATCGGAGTGTATAAATTTGTATTTTCATATTAGTATATGGGTAAACCAATAATTTAGACACCCTGCGTTAGTTTTATATAAAAAAGTTAATCCTTCCGGATCTTTCCCGGACATAGCCTATTTGTATTAATACGCCTGTGGAGCAAAAATTTTCTCCGTTTTCCATATCTCGTTTAGTTTTGGAGATTCCGTCCATTTAAAAAAACACCATTCTATAAAACGAAAACTAAGCGAAATATCGCAAAACGGTCAAAATGTTTGCAAAACTTATCTGGGTTAACTAACTCCTGTGGAGCAAAAAACTTTGTCCGTTTTGCCAATTTCTTTATATAAAAACTTTTTATTTCTTAAAAAATACACCCTACGATGATATACATACATAATCGGTCTTGAAAATAGTAGTATAATTTTTGAAAAAAATTAAAAAAAGAGTGTCATTTTATATTTAAGGTGTAGTAAATACTAACAATATATGTATGCATTTCCAACCTTTTTATTAGAAATTTATTATTTGGATCAAATCCTTGAACCGAGCTGTAAAGAGCCTATATCATAAATCATCTATGTTTTGAAATGTTATGTTAAATAAATTCACTCCTGCACCCATGAGGAGGATATAAATTTCGTGATGGCTTATGAGTAAGGATCTGATGACTCCATACTTTATGTTACAACATAAATTTTAAATTACATTGAGTTTGGACGGCGGTATTGTCGATTTATTTAATTGACCCCATTACCAGGAAGTAAATTTTTTTTACTTGAAAAAAATTGCAGTTAAAAGAAAAGTAGAGGGCCGATTGAAAAATATTTTTTTTTTTTTTTTAAAGAGAAGCAACACTCAGGAAATTCTTCCTATTAATTAATGTGTTGCTTTCTTTGGAAAGGGGATAGTGGAGAGATGAAATGTGGTGAAAGATGAAGGGCTTCAAACATGGCAACACTGTAATTGCGCGAGTAGATAAGTCTTAGAACAGTTGTTGCTCGCCACCTGATGTAGAGTTGACGAATTTATTGAAGCTTTTTGTTTCATAGCCCTGAATAATTATTTTACTTCGGTGGGGTTAAGTGCTATGGGAACACCGAAGGTGGGCGCAGCGATACATATAAGTGATAGAAAACTCATACATATTATTTTTCTAAATTGATGTTGTCGTCACCGAGAATCGAACCCGGGACCATCTGTGTAACAGTCCAACGCGCTAACCATTACACCACAGTGCAGTGCGAATAAATACCAAATTACTCTATTCGTGGATATAACATTTATTCTGATATTGAAATAAATAATTGGGGTAGATTTTCCAGCTTTTCTAAATTAATTATTATGACCGCAACTGTAAATGATACTTTAGTAATGGCAGTATATTTATTTCCCTAAGTGTATTTTCTTAAAGTTTGATCATAAACTAGGCAGTCATTGGAATTCGGGCACACACAGGCTTAATTCTACTGTAATTGACTTTTCAAAAGTGAATGAAATTATATTCAAATTTCATTCCGAAAAAGTATTCTTAAGAAATCAATTTTTAGCTTAATTCACAAACTACACAGACAAGAATCAGCTGACGAATCCAAAATCGTGGTAAGAAATTGAGTAAAATGAAATCTCAAAATAGTCATATCACATACAGTGGTGCCAAAACATTTGCAACTGCAATCATGATTTAGGTAATTATAATTTTTTTTGATTGAAAAGATTTGTGGTAGAAGTTTTTGTTTTTTTTTTTTATTAAATTCAGTTATAGCAATTTATTTTCAAATACAAAAAAATTATTCATAACTTCTCAAAAATAAAAAAAAAGTAATTTTAACTAAATAAGTCGATAGTGCAGCGTTCAAAACATTTGCAACTCTTAAAGTAATTAAGAGGAAATACAAGCAATGGTTTTAACGCTCAGTATTTTGTAGCGTAGCCATTACTTTTTATAACTTCTGAACACCTCTTAGGCATTGAGGCAATGAGCTTTTTAATATAATCGTCAGAAATTTCATTCCACTGCTTCTCCAACTCCATGAAAAGCTCATCATCATTTCGGAATACTTTATTGCCGATATTCCGTTTTACAATCATCCACATGTTCTCAATAGGGTTGAGATCGGGAGATTGAGCCGGCCATGACATATTAATTTAATTTTCCTGCAGCCAAACCTTTACAGCCCCCGCCGTGTGTTTTGGGTCGTTGTCGTGCTGGAAGGTCCATGAGAGTGGCATTTCCCATTCAGCATACGGAAGCATAACTGAACTCAAAAGATCTCTATAGATTGAGGCCGTCATTGTGCTAGTAATGCGGTGAATTGGGCCAATCCCATGTCCTGAAAAACAACCTCACACCATAATGTTTCCACCTCCGTGCTTCACTGTGTCGGTTGTGTATCTGGGATTAAACTTTTCGCCTCGTGGTCATCGAACATTGGCTCTTCCATCTGAACCCCGGAGGTTGAATTTAGACTGATATGACCACAATACATTTTTCCATTGCTGTTGAGTCCAGCTTTTCGGTTTTTATTTCCGACACAAACGGTTTTTTTTTTTGTACATATATAACTTCTAAGACCATATTCTCGGGCTCTTTTTTTAATGGTGGGAAGACTGGCATCTATTAAAAGTTCAGTTTTAGCTTCTCTGGCAACTGCTTTGGGATATTTTGTAAAACAATCCTTGATTTTCCGATCTTCTTTTACAGTTGTAATACGGGGTCTTCCACCGTTATGAGTTGTGTGGATGTTACCACTATTAACAATGCGGTAAATCATTGATTTTGGAACGGAGTACTTTATAGAAATTTCTTTTTGGGAAAGTCCATTTTGAAAATCATTCAAAACTTTTGATTTAAAATCAGAATTGTATTTATTTCCTGCCATTTTTTACAAAAATTATTCTTACGATGCTTTTGCTTCCAACATCTTATTACAACTATTAAAGAACAATAATTATAATAAATTTGTTTAAAAAATGTAACGGCCTGAATCTCATATTAAAAAGGAATGCGATTACCGTTATATCCTAGCATTTGTTAGTATAAATTGTTTCGTTAAGAGTAAGAATAATGAGAGTTGCAAATGTTGTGAACACCTGCATTTTTAATACATCTATTATTATTAATTTTTTTGTTGTTTTAATTTAACGGAATTATTTTTTTTTATTTGTTTAACTTAAAACAATGTTTGAAGAATATGTAAAAAATAAATTTTAGTAACTAAGTGTGATTTGAAGAAAATAAATCAATGAAAAAAACAAATGCAATCTCAGTTCGAAATGTTTTGACCACTACTGTATCATTGGTAACCTGTCTGTGTAGTTTGTGGCTTAATTCTCAAAAGCATTGATTACTATGAATGAATTCTATTTTGAATGATTTAAAAATGTTCTTAATTCATTTAATAAAATGGTGAATGAAGAAAGATCTATTTTCATTTATTAAGTCAAATTATTAAAGTAATTTGTCATCATTTTAACTGAAATAATTACACAAAACATTTATGCTTTGTTTTTGCTTGTGTGTTACGTCTTAAGTTGTGTGTTTATTTGAAAATTCAATTCAATTGAACGATGCTAAACTTCATCATTCAATTAGTAAAATGTTGAATGAATATGTAATTGAACTGATTTAATTTACAAACATTTTTTAATTCTGAATTGAGTTTTTTGGAAATTAAGCTCAAATTTAAATAATTCTTTCAGAGTTCTGTTGTTCCGTTATCCTCGAAATGTCGATACCTCACAAATTAAAACAACATTACACTGAAAATACCGTTACTGAAACAACTATAAAACCGTTACCGAAATAACTAAAATACAGTTAACGAAATAACTGAAATATCGTTACCGAAATAAAAGAAAATACCGTTACCTTTACCGATAACCGTATCGATTCGGTTACCGTTCAATTGCTAAAACTGGCTAGTTCGAAAAAATCGGCAACCTTAAACATGAGCCAAAGTTTTAGAGTTTTATATTGTCATAAAGCACCATAAATAGTGTCAAAATCACAAAGTTGGCATCACTGTTTGCAACACAAAATAGTTGTTACATGAATGTGTCGTTGTTGTAAATGATGCTGCTCCTATATACGTCGACTCGAATGGTGCCTCCATCTGCTTGTTCTTTTTCCAAGTTTTTGTTCAACAACAAAACTTAACACAAATATGGGCGGGTGCCGTAATTGTCACACAGAACTAAGAATGCACTACGCAAACAATCATTAAAAGTTTAAAAATCTTAAATATTTAATTCAATGCACTCGTTATGTTGCCCGCACACACACACACACAAACAATACGTTAAAGGACCGACCCACCCGCTGGCACACTCGCAAAAAAGGAGGGGGGGGAGAGACCATAAAGTAGAAGCAGCTTCGTTAAGGGCGGTGACGGTCCTTGATATTTTTGACACTTGACTACTACCGATTGCCTGTCCTTTTGTCCTACGGAACCCAAGAAAACGAGTTTAATCATTAATCGTGGGCTTATTTACTTTATATTTGCAATAAAATTTTGTTAATTCTTAAGATTTTTTGGAAAATTCCTTGACATCGACAGCACATACATTGCGCTCTCGCACCAATCAGTCAGCCAACCAACTCACCCCACATTAAAAATTGATTATTCACCGTTTTAATTTATGTTTTCATTAATAAAATTTCATTTAGTTAATTCCTTTTAAGTATTTATTAATATTTTCACTAACTACTTCTGGAATTTGTTGTTGCTTCGTAAGTATATAAACATTTTTTACTAGTTTTGTTTACACAAAAAAAAAACTTTCGACCGTGAACAACTAATACTCTCTGCGAGCATAGAACGAAGCCGATAAGAAGTTCTCGTCGCCGGCGAATCCATAAAAAACTTCATAGGCGGCTAAAAGCCGACTGTAGCGTAGAGGACTAAGCCGATACGAAATTGACTACAAAAGTCAACTATAGCCTATCAGTTTTAAAAGTGATTAAATAATTATTTTTATTTTAATTGATTAAATAATTTTTTACTTCACTTTGCAAAATAAACAAAAAAAAACTCGGGGGTATATTAAGGAAACGTTCGCTAATGTGCTCAGTTTGCTAAAGTGGATCATTCGTTTTTTCAGTGTTGTTGCATGAATATGTCATAACTGTCAAATGTCATTAAGTTTAATTATTATTTAATTAAAAATGGTACACATTTTCCTGCTTTAATTGCATCGGTGCAAAAACGCAATATTAAAGTGTTATTTTCGTCATGTACAAGGTGGCGCAAAAGTAATCCTCCTATTAGAAAATGCTATAAATTTTGCGATTGGCCCCTAATGTCAGTTCTGTTTTCACATTTGTGTAGTAAACACATGTGAAATACACGTTAATAAACAATGTTACGCTAAACTGCTCCAGAACGCGGAATATTGGTGACTATTTATTTGACCAATAATCGGTCGGTGACTTTGGCACAAAGTGAATTTCGTCGCAGATTTCCTGGCCGTCCAACGCCTACTGGTGAAACACTGCGACGTTTAGCCGCTCGCCTCGAAGAGACTGGTACAACACGAGATGCTGCCAGGCGTGGCAGACCCCGGAGTAGCCGTTCTGCAGAGAATATTGCTGCTGTAGCTGAGGATGTCATGGAAGCGCCGTCGACATCGACCAGACGACGTGCCACGCAAATGGGTATCACTCGGCGGTCTTTACAGCGAATTTTGGTACAAGATTTGAAGATGTTTCCGTACAAAGTCCAGACGGTGCATCAGCTGTTAGCTGCTGACCGCCAATCGCGTGTAACATACGCTCAATCCATCCTTAATCACCACCAAGAGGAAGATGATTTTTCATCAAAAATAATCATGAGTGATGAGGCATATTTCCATCTTAGCGGGTACGTAAATAAGCAAAATTTACGCTTCCGGGGCACTGAAAATCCGCGTGTAACCCACGAAGAGCCATTACACCCGCTCAAAGTCACTGTATGGTGTGCTGTGTTCGCTGGAGGAGTCATCGGACCTTTTTTCTTCGAAGACGTCGCGGGCCAAACGGTTACTGTGAATGGTGAGCGCTACAGAGCAATGATCAACGAGTTCTTTTTGCCGCAACTTGATGAATTGGGATTGGAAAACATGTGGTTCCAACAGGACGGTGCAACGGCACACACTGCACGTGCCACAACCGATATGCTGAAGGATGCATTTCCCGGGCGCCTAATCTCCCGTTTTGGCGATTTGCACTGGCCAGCAAGATCGCCTGATTTGACCGCTCCAGACTTCTTTTTGTGGGGCTTTTTGAAGTCGCGGGTTTATGTCAACAAGCCTCAGACTTGCAGCTCTTAAAGGCAATATCCGTCAAGAATGTGAGGACCTATCGCCGGAAGTTTTGGCCAAAGTGATGGAAAATGCCATTAAAAAGGGCTCAAATGACAATCAACTGTGGCGGCGGCCATTTACATGACATCATATTCTCGACTTGATGTAAAAAAAAATTAAATAACAAAATAAAAATAATCCACAAGAAGAATCAAAGTTTTTCATTTTTTTTTTTTTTTAATTACAGCCAAAAAACATCGGAAGGTTATTTTTGCGCCACCTTGTATATATAAAAGCTGGAACGAACAGAGTTGAGATGTTTTTTTCAATTAAACTTATATTTTTTCTTTTAACCAGATACTTAACAGTTAAAGGTTCGTTTTAGTGAAAACTCACTTAACTAAGAGGGTGTTGATAATAGGTCCATTCGTTTACTTTTCCAGTAAAATCCAGTAGATGAGTAAATTTTGGGCAAAATGAAAATTTTACTCTCAGAACTGGCTCTTGCACAAAAAAGTAAACGAACGGAAAAATTGCAAAAACTTGCAGGTTAATTCAAACATATGAGCGCTAAAAAGCTTAGCATTGTAAAATATGTGTTATTTAGACTACCCAGTATATATTGTTTTTGGTACTTGATGCATTGCATTTTATTAATTATAAATTCGTAGCAATTGTATTTATTAAATAAACTTTTGTGGAAGCTTTTAGACTTGTTTAGTTTGTACATGACTTTTAATTTTGTTTCTAGTTAAATAACATACGAAAATACATGAATACTTGATTTTTGATATTCGGTACCCTGAATTATATGCAGTAAGAAGTATGTATTCATATATTCATTAGCTTTACATCTCTAATAAATTAATGTAAATAAAAACAAATAACACAGATATTAGAAAACTGATAAATTGTTACTATAATAATTGTAACTGACTACTTTAATTTGTTTCAGGTTGAAAATAATTATTTTTAGTTTTTGCCGCCCTTTTAATTCAGCTTTTAATCTTTTAAATGTTTTTATTACTAAATGTATGCTTATTTTTGTTTGTTTACTTAATTTAATCATATGTTTTTGTTTGTTTACCTAATATAATCATATGTTTTTGTTTTCTACTGGATTTTACTGGCAAAAATTTGTCCAGTAAAAATTTGCAGCAAGATATATTGATATAGGTAGTTTCACTAGAACAACAACTACAACAAACAACTACAAACAATACAAAAACAACAGGGTTTTGACATTTTAAAATACTCAAGATACAGTCTTTGTTCTGTCAAAACCATGTAAGAAATGTCAAAACCAGGTAAGAGGAAGATAAGCAGTTAGGCTACTAAAACTAACTTATAAATATATCTTGATTTGCAGGTTTTTTGCTGACAACTGTCACTTTACTCTCTTAGTAGATGCTCTCTTTTGCAAATTTATGTTTACGCGAACGCATTTCAGTAAAATCCAGTACAAATTTGTACAAATTTGTGCAAATTTTGGTGTAAACGAATGGACCTAATAAAAGCTAAAACTAAAATCGAAAAAAAATTAGCATACATTTCGCTTGAAACACTTAATTTCGCCAGTAGTCCAGCAATTTTTGATTTCATACAAAATAATTGGGCAAATATTTCCGCCTTTAGTTTTAGCTTAACTGTGAACACTCTCTAATGTTGTATAATTGCAATATTATATACACGCTGGAAAAAATATGTAATATTTACAAAAATCGAGTAAAAGGTTACAATTTTTGTTGTTTATATCAAACTTCTTTTTATTATTAAAAAAAAGATACTAAAATTTCTTCATTCAATTAGTTAAATATTGAATGAACATATAAATGAATTCATCCAAGTTATGAATTCATTCAATACCAATTAAAGTTTCTGAATGAGGCTAGGAAATGGATTAACGGAATAATATAAAACATTTTTTAATTTCTAAATTAAATTTTTTGTGAATTAAGCCCAAATTTAATTAATTCTTTCGAAACTCCAACTCCATTATGCTTTTATATAAATATTGCCACAGTTATTTGTGTATGTCAAACTAAATTCTAAGTGTTTTTTGTGATTTTTCTTTTTTATTTTAATTTCCAAATTTCATCAATGTAAATCTTACATAGCATGTTTTTTAATATTCATCAATGTAAATTTAACATAGCATTAACTTGAAAACATTGCAAAAAAAAAAGCTGGCGTAACAACATTATGTAAACAAGAAAGATATTAATTTACTGGCGGAATACAAAATGTGCAGCCATTATAAAAAAAACAATGTTAATTTTACTTGAAAGGGTATTATTTATAGGGGATGAGTTCTTGGAAGAACAAATTGTTAGCACAAATTGTCTTCGCCGGAAACAAAAAGAAGTAACCGGATACTGAATTTAGTTTTTCGTTCAATAAAAAATTATATTCAGTTGTGTTTAACACCCGTATTATTTAGTTTTCTTAAATAAATAATTTTGTTTTATTTGTCCACTTTTTTTCCACAAGCTAATGACACATTTTGCAAATGTCTCTGCCAAAATAGTGGAAAGCAAATTGCTGTATCACCACAACCTTATTTTGAACGTAATTTTAAACCAGATTGCCCTACAATCTAGTTATGAATTTGTATGGGAAATCTCATTTAAAATTACGTTACATAACCATATTTTCGCCAAAATACGCTTAAAAAAAGGTTTGGGTTATAATGTTTTGTAAAAACACACTAATTTTTTTCTGCGTGTATGATATTGACTTCAATGAACGATTGAGAGCATATTCACAGCTCAAGCTAAATGCGAAAATATTTTTGCATACATTTAGTATTTAAGTATGTACATATGTGCTCACAATAATGGCGTTTTCTTTTCTGGCAAAAAATGTAACATTTTGTTTGCCCTTTCTAAAAAATTGCACTTTTTGTGTTCTTTTCTAAAAAATTTACAGCACTTTAAAAAGGAATCATGTTCTTTTAAAAATATGTCGCCCTATTAACATGCAAAAATGTTGCCATTTTCACCCTTTATAAAATGATGGGGTGAAAATGTTGCACTATAAAACAGCTGATTTTATAGTTTTGTTTTGAAAAAAAAAAATATTTAAAGACGAAAATTAACAAATATTGTTTTATAAATTATAATAATTTTAAAAAATATACAATTAAATTGCTAAAAATGGAAAAAGCTGCTGTAGTGATATTTTTTTTTTTTTTTTTTTTTTTTTTTTTTTAAACAATGTTGTTGGGGTACTAATGGATTCTTCCTCATCATCAGATGAAGAGGAAATGTGTGTTCTCCAGGAGCGAAATATTATGCTTGCATCAATTCCTGAATCCATTTTAAATAAAAAAAAAATAATTAATTAAAAACAATTTGAATGCCAATTTGCAAATTTGCCGCTTTTTTATTTTTCAACTTGTTTTCTTTTATACACAAATCAGCTGTTCTAAAGCAGGGCAGCATTTTTTGTATAAATTCATGTTTTATTGTGACTATGAATATGGTAACATATTAAGAGGGTTATGACAACATTATTTAAATGTCACTTATAAAAATGCAACATTTTTTTGTCAGAAAAGAAAACGCCATAAGAGAAAAAATACAATAAAAGATATAACTCATAACGAAAAAAAATCCCCATACATTTTGTGTGAAACTTAAACATTTTTCTGGCTGCTGACTAAAATGTGGTCTAAAGCAATTCTATTTCTGACTAGAAATGTATTACTCTCATACTCCCAGAGATTAATAAAGCCAGACTCTCAAATTTGTTTGCCATAGAGTTGCCATGATTTAACTACATTTTTTTGTTCTCTTGTGCATTGTTGTTTTTTTATGTACTTAGCTTACAAACAAAGAAAAGGAGAAACTTAATAAAAATAAGAAAACAACACATGCATTTCTAATATTTTACACATAAATGTATAAAATACAAAAAAATGTTTATAAATAAACGTAAAAAAAATTACAGTGCCGCAATTTTAATTCATCGCCCTCACCTTCACGTAAGTTATTATTTTTTGGCAATTGCTGTGAACACCCTCTAAAGACATAATAACTAAAGTGAAAGAGAGTTCGTTGAATTAAAATTGAGCCACTGGATATTGGATATTTTTTACATTTATTTACACGTTTTTTTTTTGTATTTTGTACATGCATATGTAAAATAGTAAAAATGTGTGTGTGTGATGTTTTCTTATTTTTTCTAAGTTTCTCCTTTTCTACTAGAAAATAAATGTTTTGTTTGTCACCAAGATAAATTTATATAGGTAGTGTTACTAGAACAACAACTACAAGCAATACAAAAACAACAGGCATTTTGTTGTTGCGTACAGTACAAAGAAATGTCTAAATCATGTAAGAAATGTCAAAACCAGGTAAGAGGAAGATAAACAGCTGGGCTACTAAGACTACCTATATAAATTTATCTTGGTTTGTAACCAAAATACAGAAAAAACAACAATTCACAAGAGCACAAAACAATGTAGTTAAATTATGGCAACTTCATGTCAAACAAATATATTACTCTCTCACAGAGTAATAAAATTATAGTCAGAAGTAGAGTTGATTCTACTCTGACAAAATTTTAGTCTACAGCCACTCATACAAAAGGTCTAGGGAGTTTATTTCGCTATTAGTTTTATCTCCTATTGTGCTTCTACTCTAATGCTAAAATTTGCCTGGCTCAATTAAACGTTTCATAGGGGACCATTTTTTTCGCTTTTAGTTTTAACTTTCAGAGAGTTTTCACAATGAAGCTAAAAGTAAAGGCGAAATATTTTCCCATACATTTCGTACACTCAAAAAGGTAAAAATGACAGTTAAAATTACTACAAATGTAGCCAAAAAGGCCATGACGATTTGGCGATTTATCATAAAAATGACTAACCATGTAGTAATTTTTAGCTATTGATAAACCAACTATTTACAATGGCAGTAAAAGTGGCTATCGAGCGGTAAAAAACAGCTAACCTTAAATGAATGCATAAATCATAGAAACAAGTAACAAAAAAATAAACACACTGAACACAAAACGACTACATAAGTTGTAAAAACTATTGTTTTTAACCGTCATTTTTTAGGTATTTTAAAAATATTTTTTAATAAAAATAATAGTTTTTTCTTTTTATTACAATAAGAATTTGTGTTTCCTACATCTTATTTAAAATGCTAAGTCAAAATTCCAAACGGTATTCCAGGTTAGGAATTCTGTAGGGCGATCGATGATTATCGTCCCCTTTTCGAAGTTCAATTACGACCATATTAAAAAACAAAAAAAAAAAATTGTTAAAAAAACAAAAAAATTCGTTTAGCATAACGTTTTCGTTAGTAACATCCTCAAAACGATATCAATTTAGATCTCGTCTTGAACAAAACTTTATCGTTTTTCTCAGAGATTCTGTCCCCAGTTATGACGGTTTTATGCATTGGAGATACAATGAAATGCTCTAATTATTATTTTTTGCAAACTATGAATATATCAACAATAACAAATATAAATGTACACTGGCAAATGACTGTGTCTGTAATTGTTTATTAAAATAATAAATAAAAATCTTCGAGCTCGAGGTCTAGTTTTTTATAATGATAAATTTATTTTTCAATATTTCGACATTCCTCGAATGTCATCTTCTGGAAAATATTTAATGTTTACATAAAAAACAAAAACAAAAAACTTAAAAAATCGTTGTTATCACCACGTCATATATTATTATACTGAGCTCGAAGATTTTTATTTATTAAATATTGAAAGGTCGAATAAATACAACTTTAAAATTTAAAGTTTATTAAAATATTAAAATAACTACTCAAACCAACTGTTACTGAAGTACAGTATTTTTGGTTAGTTATGTTTTGAAATGACTGCCTAAATTAGTCGTTTTTAATTTTCTCATATAAAAATTACTACAATAGCAGTTAAAACGACTACTGCTGTGTACTACCCGAATGACCTACACTCAAAAAAGTTTTACAGTAGAATCTACTGAAAATGACAGTTAAAACAATTGTAATTTCAGTTAAAAAGGAGACAAAGGTAATTAAAGTTGAAATAACTAAAAATTTTGTTGTTTTTAACTGTTAAAAAAAAAACTGACAATTTTTTACTACAAAAATTTTGAAACAACTGTAAAAATTAGTAAAAACTCCTGTTTTTTAACAGTTATTTTTGCGGCATTTTAAAAATATTTTTCAATAAAGAAAAATCTTTTTTTCTTTCAATTACAAAACAATTTGTATATCCTACATCCTACTTTAAATGCAGTCAAAATTTCAAACGGTACTCCAGTTATGACGTATTATTGCATTGGAGATATAATAAAATTTTATAATTATTATTTGCAAACACTGAACATTATAAAACACTGAACAAATATAAACTAAATGAGAATATTTTAAACTCGATATAATCTTCTATTTTTAAATAACTAACAAAAATTAACTGATTACTGTAAATTACTGTTTTGGTAGTTGATTGATTCAAGCAACTGCTAACAAGTTGTTTAAAGTAACTATAAAAATAGTTATTTGATATTATTTCATAGAAAAACAACTGTAATTACAGTTAAAAGCAACTACTACTGATTAATACATAAACAACTGTCCTGTAGTAACTCTAAATCTGTTTTGAGTGTACAAGTAGTTACTGTAAGAATATTCTGAATATTCTCAAAAATTTGCCTGGCTGCTGACTAAAATTTCGCCAGAATAGAATCAATTCTATTTGTGACCAAAAATTAATTTATTTATCAAAATATGGGAGACTCTCAAATTTGTTTGACATAGAGGTGATATAATTTAATTTGTGCGTTAGTACCTAAAACGTTCTTAAAAAATACGCTTGTACTTAAAATGTAATTTAAATAAAACATCTGAAATGAGCTTTCCAGGAAGAAGTGGACAACTTCTGGGAGCAAATGATACCCAAAAAAATATTTCCCGAATTCCCAAAAATACATTTCCTAAGACATGTCTGTTGTGAATGGATTTTATTCTAAATTTAAATTTGTCCATAAAATTCTATTAATAAATTATTTTTTTTTCAATTCCAAAAAAAAAATTTCACCGCATTCCCAATCCCGGCTTTCGACGCTGTCATGGCGGCGCTAAACTGGTCATTGTTAAAAGGTTAAATAAATATTAATTGGAAATTAAGAGCAGAAACATTTTAAAATGTTTTTTAACTTCTTCAATAGTTTATTCTTGAATATTTTTCACTTTAAATTCATAAACAATTATTATTAAATTAATTATTTGTTTTTGTTTACTAAAAGTATATACAAGTAAATTTTTTAAATCATATGTTTTTTTCTGCTTACAAATTCTTACTGGCAAAAATGTATTCAGTAGAAATGTGTAAGTTTTTTGGAATCGAACTTTCTCTTTTTTTCTTCTTCTTATTTTCTTACTGAGTATTGTGTTAACTAATGTGATCCAGTAAAAACTTGTACAAATTTGTAAAAATTTTTGCGTAAGCGAACAAACTTTATGTCAGTTAAATAAATATGAATAAAATCATGTAAATAGTTCATCTTAAAATGTAGCCTAAACTAAATTCTGAATAAACGTCACTACATTGCTAGGTCTGTCAAAAAAACAGAGTAGTATTTGGAAGATGACAAAGCCAATTGTGATAATATTTTGTTGTTGTTTTTGTTTTTGTTTTTTCATTGATATTTTGAATCTCGCTCCTAGACGAGGACAAGAAATTCTCATTGAGTTTGTGATTTAACATAACAAATATCTCTAGAAATTCTAATAACAAAGTCCCCTGAAGATTGGGCAGGAATGAAATCCGGATAGGGACACGCCTACAGCAGATTGTTTTTCACAATTTGTTAAATAAGTTTTAGGACTTTAGCACATTTAATTACTTTAAATAAAATTCTAGGTTTATTGTAAGTAATTGTAAGTTTATGTTAGTTATTTATTAAGCAACTGAACTCGAAACCAACTTTTACATTTTTCTAGCTCAAAGTCATTCCAGAGTTAAAATAGGATACTATATATTTTCTTGGTGCTAATTTGAAGGAAGTGAAGGAATTAATATTAATTCGAAGAGGTATTATCAGTGTGACCAGATCTAGAAAAATTTTGCAGCTAAATCAAAGTCAAAAAAATGCTAGAAAATGCTAAAAAAAAAATTAAAATGCTAAAAAATAATGCTAAAATTTTAAACATGTTTTTTTAATTAATATGTCTTAATAATGTGTTTATTTTTCAAAATTTTCAACTTTCGTTAACACATATATTTTTTTCTTTCATATAATTAAAACAAAATTGATTCAAAAACAACAAAAAATATTTTATTTACTAGAAAACTAGGAACATAAAGAGTTTTAAATTAAATTTAGTCTTTATACAGGGTGTCCGCCGGGAAGGTATACTACTTTGTTTTGCCGCCATTTTGGGCAACATTAGTCTTGACAGTTCATATTTGCCAGCCGTAAAGTAGACACGTGGCAAATTTATTATGTAAAAATATTCGATAAACCAACGTGTTTTATTCGTGATGAAATTAATGTAATACCGCATGAAATGTGTGAGAATATAATGAAAAATTTGCTCAAAAGGGCTCGCATTTGTGAGGCTAATTGAGGCGACATTAAATAAAACATTTATCAATATAAGATCCATTTTCTTTCATGTAATCAAAAATTATGAACAAGCAAAGTAGTATACCTTCCCGGCGGACACCCTGTATATACATATAAATACATACATTAAACGATTTAAAATAAAATAGCCGTTAAATTCAATATATCACTTATGTACATACATATATGTATATTTTTATATATATTATTATATTACAAAAAAACAACAAAAATTAAAAAAAATTCAATCATAAATGACTATTCAATAGTATTTACGTTTATAAAAAAAAACAAATGTTTAAAAATTATGAGATTTAATTATAAATTAAATACATCATCAAATGAGTATTCGTAATCAACTACCAAAGAATCGGTCGAAATATCATTGTAATATATCGAGGGCTTATATTCAATACCGTCTATCTACATTTTCACGAAATTTTTTTTTATGCCAAACTCATCTCTGACCCCATCTGCATGTACTGTAAAAATTTCAGTGGAAAAAAACTATTTTTAGTACTATATATCCTGTATTTTATCATTTGTCTATCTACAAAGATACTTATTTATGAATTTTATGACGGCAATACCGTCTATCTACATCATAGAATTTTGTCGTTTTATTTAATTTCAGGCTATTTCTCTGTTTGATATCTATTTATTCACTGTTCGTTTTTCGGAGACATACTTCTCTTGTCGAACGATCAATACCTACCATAATACGCTATGTATGCGGTGGTGTGCCCTTTATGTTCTTTTCTAGCTACAAATGAGTATGCAAATAAATGAATTCAAACGCAAAAACTCAAAAACACAAGCAAGAATGTACCAATTTGATACTGATTTGAAATTGACCACTTTACCTCGATTTAAAATCGAATGCCCAATTTACACTGTGATTTGTGCATAATGCACCATTTGTCAACACACTGTCTAACAGATACTCTACCAATAATAATTTACTCCGATGGTTGCGGTTACCAAAACCGTAATCACTTTTTGTCGAATGCTTTGTCCAATTTTTCAATAGAAAACAACAAAATCATAGAACAAAAATACTTGCAGAAAGGACACACCCAGATGGAGTGTGACAGTGCCCATGCAAAGATAGAGGCTAAGTTGAAAAATCAAACCATATATTTGCAATACGACTACGTCAGGGTAACCAAAGATGCCCGCAAAACAGTCAAAATCAAGAACAAAATTATTAAAATGCCATTTGATGCATTACATTTAAAGTATGATTTTTTTAAGAACTATAAGGATACGAACCTTATTCGATTTTCCAGTATTAGACCTGGTCGAGCAAAAAATGATCCGACAGTATCCCAACTAAGATCTCTCTTATATTCCCCAAGTGGTACCATTAAGTTTAAAGTGAATTTTGATCATAATTACACTGAACTACCTATTAGAATAAAGCAATATGAAGGTCACATAGAACCAAAACAATTGTATACCGGTCGACTACCAATTCAGCAAAACAAATGGAAACATTTACAGGAGTTAAAGGCGGTAATTCCAGAGGAGTATCACTACTTCTATGATAATCTTAGCCACGCGCAGTAAAAATTATAATAAAAAAAATTATAAAAAACATTGTCTTTGAATTTAAACTGGTTAAACAATTCTTCTGAACACACCTACCCTCTATCTGACACCCTTTTTGAGACACCCATGCCAAAAACAAACAAAAACTAGTCAAAAACAACCCCTAGCTCCCTGAAGGGTTCAAATGTTAGAACAGGTCCTGCTATTTTTATATCCCCAACATTTATTGTAAACGTATCTCCTACCTTTTTCGGGGTCCCCATACAAAAACCGTAATACAAACTTAATTTTAAAATAAGGCAATACCGTCTATCTACATATTATTTTCCTACACAATGATTTCACTTTTGAGGCAATACCGTCTTTCTATCATAGAAGCTAAAATAACGCGAATTTCAAGAAACTTTTTAGTTAGAACGTTTGTTAAACACATTCTGTTAATATTGTAGAAAATGAGTTCATCGAAATTGTTGCTTATTTGCGAATAAAACAGTTTTTTGGCTCTCCTGAAAAATTGTGTTTTTGTAGATAGACGGTATTGAATATAAGCCCTCGATATGTTTTTATTACATTTTTTATGAGATCATTCGTTACTTTAAATTTTTGGCAACATGTATTTAAACGAATTCATAGTGTTCAATATCATTCTATTTCTTATTTTCGTTTTTATAAGGTTCATTCCACTAAAAACCCGTTCAACTTCCGCGTTACTAAATGGTAAAACCAAAAACTTCATTATTAAGGAACACGGATAATAAAGTTGGTACAATTGTACTTTTTTTGGTACATTTTGACCTTCTAAAGTACCGTGGTACTACCGCGACTCATTTAGTACAATTTATCAATTTTTAATTGTTCCCCTTTTTAAATTTTTATTATAGCAAATAAATTGTTATTGTGTCCTTTTTCATTGCATTTATTCGTTTTATGTAATGAGCGCCTAAAATATATGCGACCATATCCGATTTGACGATTTATCATCATTTTGAGGATTTTGTGGAATAAAATTGTTGATTTTTTTTTAAATAAATTTATCTGGCAGACTGGTATTGTGGTGTATAGAGCACTTACATATATTGACACTTGTTGCAGCCAACTGCACTTTCATTTTGAATTTATTAAAATTCTGAAGAAGTGAAAATTAAATTAAATTATTGTTAAAGAAATGAAAGAAAATGCCACACAATCTTATATAAAATTATGCGAAGTTTTGACAACCAAAGTCAACTTTAATAACGAATTATTAATGGGGATCAATAAGTTTACTCTAGAAAATGTTATTTCAGGTAAAACAAGTAGTATTGTAGTAAAAATGTTCCCGAATAAAATTGCAAATTTTGATTCAATAAATAATCAATTTAGAGCTTTCGCTGTTGTTGAGCAACTGAAGTCGTTAAAAAATTAAAACATTTATAGTTTTTGATCGGTAGTAGCTAATTTTCAAAATGAACTGAATTTTAATATGTTTCCAGACATTTCTAGAGTCGTTGCTGGAATTTTATCTATTCCGCAATCCTCTGCAAATGTGGCAAGAGTTTTTTTCTTTTCAAAATATAATAAAAACTAAGAAAAGAAACAAACTACATGTGCATTATCAAGTCTCATACAGACAAAGTATTGGTTAAGATCGACAAATTCGTGCTGCTATGATGTAGAAGTTCCAAATAGTTTATTAATTAAACAAATAATTCCATGATTTTGATCTCATACTTTTTTGTACCTTATGTTATTGTTAAGTTTTGTTTTTTTGTGTACAAGTGAATTTTTATGTACATTTTTGGTTGTTTTAATAAATTAAAAAAAAATGGTACCATGAAGGTCCAAAAAGTACAATTTTTTTTTGGAGGTTGGTACAAAATTGAAAACCCCATTTAACATCCCTGTAAAGGAAGGAAAGGATTTTCATTTAATGCGTTTTTATACTCGTATACATTTACCCATACATTTGTACATTTCTCATTTTATCCATACATTTATACCCATATTGAAAGTACCTTGAACGTTTAAGCACTGTGCTGCCAGATTTTATTTTTCAATAACTATGCACATGGTTGACATAGCTATATTTAAATGAACGAATATGTAATGTAAAATTATAGCATATTTAGTTTTAAAATAAAATAAATATATTTGAAATTTATTAAATAAAAAAGCTAAAAATGCTAAATGATCAATACAAAAAATGCTAAATGCTAAATGGAAAATTTGCGGCTAAATAAAAAAAAATAAAGCTAAATCTAGCTGCAAAAATGCTAAAATGGTCACACTGGGTATTATTTAAAACTAATGTCCTGGGGGGTTATTATGTAATTCGATTCGAAAATTTTTGTTCGAATTCGGAAATTTTAAAACTCTTGTAGAATGATACCCGTACTTAAAAGTCCAACTTTTTTTTACTTTTCGCACTTACTAGATCATTGTCTACACGTTTTCAACATTTTTACCCATAAAAAATACTATTAATTACTTTATTTACAATGTGAAAATTCTGTTCGAATCGAATTTCTTTTCGAATCCAATAACGTAATAACCCCCCTGTTTCTTTCATATTTTATAAATAAAATAATTTTTAATAAAATAATAAAAGAACAGCACATTTGATCTAAATATATAGGACAATTTATGAAATGTAATGGATGATTTTACTACGATATACGGCTTAGTTGTCATAAATAAAATAGGGAAATTACCAAGTTTTAGTTAAATGACATCATATTTTTATACAAATCATTTTCCGAAGTTGATTGACAAACTTTATTGAAAATAGTTATTAGTTCAAATGCTCCTACTATACTTGGTAATATTATACCTTTTTTTGACAAACGTTCCCCTAGATTTTTTGTTAATTTTTTTATATATGGGGTGTTTTAAAAACACGGGTTATGAATAAAAAAAAAACTTATTTCCACATTTAAGAAACTTCGCAGTAGTGGGGTTTTGATAGAACAATTTAGATTGTTTTGAGATTTTTAACGTGCAAGTAAAAGATATTTCTTATGCTTACTTTCAATATTTTTGATCATAGTACCAATAAGTTAGAAAATTAAAATTAATTTATTTGATTTTTTATAATTAGTACGTAAGTTATTTGTACCACATGTTATACATAAGTAATTTTAAAGCAAATTTTATAAGAAAATTTTCGATTTTAATTAAAATTAAATTTAACTAAAATAACATTAATTATACTGAAACATAATCAAAATGATAACTTGATGAAAAAAATTAAATAATAAATACATGATATATCTTTTACAAAGTTTTTTGGATAATTTTAAGACTAAGTTTTCCTTTCTTTAAAAATAGATATAAATTATCAAAATCGGGTTTACGGTTATGAAATAGCGAGCATTTTACCTTATAAGGGACACTTTGATATAGACATTAAATAATTTGTGGGCGTTGTGGTGTAATGGTTAGCGCGTTGGACTGTTACACAGATGGTCCCGGGTTCGATTCCCGGTGACGACAACATCAATTTAGAATAATAATAATTATGAGTTTTCTATCACTTATATGTATAGTTGCGCCCACCTTCGGTGTTCCCATAACACTTATCCCCACTGAAGTAAAATAATGAATCAGGGCTATGAAACAAAAAAAGCTTCAATAAATTCGTCAACTCTACATCAGGTGGCGAGCAACAACTGTTCTAAGACTGATTATCTCGCGCAGTTACAGTGTTGCCATGTTTGAAGCCCTTCATCTTTCATCTCTCCACTATCCCCTTTCCAAAGAAAGCAACAAATTAATTAATAGGAAGAATTTCCTGAGTGCTGCTTCTATTTAAAAAAAAAAAAAAAAAATGTGTATAATATTAAATATCTTTGGAAAGCTTTTTGAAATTCACTTAATAAAATCGGATTTATAATACAAATATAGTTGAATATAAAAAAACAAAAAAATCTGTAAAAACTCTCTATTTTCATAAAATTTTGCATGGGAGCATGTCTTAAAACAGAGATATTTGAAATTATATCAGATATGTATTTTCAAAAATATGAAGTTTGATACGTATATTGCCTATGTTTTGGCCAAAGAGTTGCCACCCTGTGGCAAACACGTGTAAACTAGAACTTAATAAAGAATAATATATGTGAGTTTGGACCTGAACCGGATGTACCTCCTAGTACAAAACCCCCCAAACAAACATGCTTGAACATGCTTATGCGTGTGATGCGCATTGCAAATAATTTTAAATCGATACCAAATTTATATATCGTTTCTTTGGAAGAAATATGAAAAAAAAAATGCAAAAAACAGAAAATGGAATAATATTTGACCCCACTTTTTAACTCCTATAATTGAGATTGGGCAGATAAATATGGGTGTCTTAATTTTTGATTTGAACGGATTCTCCTTGTTAGTAGTTCTATCATTTAAAAAAAAAAAAACAAGCGTTACCTTTTTTTAATTTTTTAACCCCCTGTTTAACCCCTAAACGTAGGGGTTAAACAGGGGGTTCACAACAACATATTCAAATTTTGTTTTAAACTGCAGATTCTCCATTGTGTAGTTTCCATGCTAGTTCTTTTCTATGTAGCCCAAATACCAGGTGTATAGGAACATTGACTTTTTTAAAGAAAATCTATGTTAATCCAATTACAGTTAAACATTTTTTTAACAGACTTTATTAAATAATTGAGCTCTAGGTCACGTTTGTATTTATAAAATATCCTTTATTATTTTATATATCTCCAATATTTCGTCATTCTTTGAATGACATCTTCAGGGAGTATGAACAACAACAAACAATATTAAAAACAAAAACTTTTTTGCCGCTGCCCTCCACTGTGGTCAACACAACATTTACAACTTTAACAGTTAGTGTTAATAATATTAGCGGTACAATCGAACGTATGTCAAAAGCTTTTCTGGAAATAATGCGAAATAATTACGCTAGACGTGAGAATGTATAAACGTTAGGCTCCCTCAATGGTCCAACTTAAATCTTTTTATTGCCCTGTAAAAATCTTAATGACACAGTAACGTAGCAAATCGAAAGGTTAAGCTAACTGACTATAATATGCTCATTTGCAATTGCACAAGTACATACTTACGACACCAAAGACGTATCAGGCTAGACGGTTGCGCATCGTTGACCTTTGTAATCAGCGACATAGTTTTTTTTTTTTTTTGTTTTTTGGGAAAAGTTTTTGTATTCCATAATGATTTCAAGACAAATTGTTTCTTGTGTGCGAAAAGCATAACAAAATTTATTTAAATTTAAGTTTAACTAAATCAAAATTGTAGTGTACGAGGGTCGAATGACAATTACCCAGCCTCGTACATGAGGAGATGTTGTGGAGAGAAAACAATTGTTATTGTAGTAAGTAGATATTGTGGAAGTCCAAATCTAAAATTTCAACAAATTTGCTGCATTCGAAGGATTTATATGAAGCTTTAAAGACTCGAAATGTAAAAACTTGACATTTAATTATGGAAACATGACTTAAAATAATTATCAAAATGTTTTGCAAAATACAATAACTTACAGCAATCTGAAATAGAAATGGGTTTAAATGGCGATTTTGTATTCGTCCATGAGCACGACCCAAAACATTCTGCCCTAATCGGACTGGGTATTGAATAATGTCAACATGAAATTGCCTCGAATAAATATCTATGGTTCTCAACCGTATAACGTATAAATAAATACGAGGCTGGGCAGGTATCGTACGACCCTCGTATTTAAGTGAACATAATTATTTGAAAATCATTTACATCGTCTATGTTTGTGTTCCACTGAGAAATCCAAAGCCTCCACTCATACCAAATTGTATAATCAAGAATAAATACGATATAATTGCGGACAATATTAAAAGAATAAACTGATTGTTTAGGGTGAAAAAACCCAACACTTTGATTTCAAGATTTTCCACTTTACGCTGGTTCAGAAATGTTTCCACCTGACAAAACAACAAAAAGAACAAAGTGAGAAGAACAATTACACTCATTGGCACTCGCATATGTACATAGACAAAAAGTTAACATTATGCTAATGTTGGTCATTTACTTACGCTGGTGTCCCATCGTATATCAATGTCCGAACAGACGACATCAAGATTCAGTTGGTTGGGCATTTCCGATTTTTCAACAGCATAATTGGCGCACATTATCAGCAATGCCAGGTTGCCAATCTTCACAGCTACCATAAAGATTTCAATGATATCAACATAACCGCTGCGTATATATTGCCAAATGCAATGGCTCAGCAGCAAAAATATCACCATGAAATTGTAGTAGATATAGTACAAGATATGCCATTGGAAAATGTATGCAAAATCCTTGGTGATCCTATACAGACGACTGTAGATCAAACTTATTTCGTCCAGCTTCTCCGAATAGTCGCACAGCAGCTTCATGCGATGGTATGGTGTCAGCGAGGATCCACGATCACTTCCCGATTCTATATGCTGCATATTATTCAAAATGGTTTGCAAATATTTGCCCAAGCTTCCATACATTAGCGATATGATCAGAAAACCCAGATAGCTGGCATCCAAGACAAACATGGAACCCAGCCAAAGAAAGACACCGACGGCAATGCCGAACCATTTGTTTAAATTCAATGTCTCAACGCTCAGTAAGGTCGGTAATTCGTTGATGTAGCCCAAAAGCGTTATGCACCCTTTAAGGCTGGTCAGTATTAAAAACTGCTGGCATAATATGCAGTTTGTGTTTGTAATGCCGGTTATTTCCCTGTTCAGTAGTATAACTCGATTTACCATCTCAATTAGGGACACTTCATCCAAAACTTTCATTACGAACAATGCGGTACTAAAAATCGCCACTGAGACTATCTGCTGCACCGAAAATAATTGCAGAAATTCGCTGGGTTTCGTTAGAAAATCAATGTATAATGCTGGTATGACATCCCAATATGCAATTATAATGCATAGACGTATAGCTGCAGATCCAATGTTATACCACTTATTGGCAGGATATACTAGCGTCCGTTGTCGATCGAGTCGACAGTTAATTACACCCAAAAAACGCGCATACTCAAATATACCCATTAGGATCCATCGTGAATAATGTTCTATACGTTTCACTACTTGCTTGGGCATTTTTCAAACGTCCGTCATTTGAATAAGTCCAATTGTAATAAGTCTTTTCGATGATACTGAAAGTGTTGACACTAATGATTGTCCACATACATTGTGCTACAAATTCACACTCAAAATAATAAGTCAATAACACCCAAAAAAAACTGTCTATGAAATGAAATACATATTTTTTTTTTTTTTAATATATTTTTTATTGTTTTAGCAAAAATAAAATTGAACCATGAAACTAAAAAAAAAAAAAAATTCAACTCCTTTGCGATACCACTAAGACATATTTATGAAAGATAATTTTGTGTTCTTTAAAAAAATTTCTTGTTTTAAGGTTTGATCCCAAACAATTAAGCAAAATATGAGCTTCTCTGAAGCCAATTGAGCCAAATCCCTTAAAATAATTTTTGATAAAATGAATTAGAAAGTTAAACGTTTAATTGTTTTTTGGAAACCAAAAATTAAATATTAGAAGTTGTAGCAAAGATTTTTTTTTTTACATCCGAAATATTTCCCTAGCTAAAAAAGTGAATTGCATTAAAAACGCATTTATACACGAAATATATATTTTAAGGGGACATAGACAAAAATTAGACACTAGTTCAAATAAAATGAGCCCTGGATCGTTTAGATGCGATAAGAAATGACTGAGATATAGCTGATCAAAGTTAGACTAGTATTGAAGTTGTCTCAATTGGCTTCTGAAAAATCTAAAAAGAATGTCTGACTAAATTTTTTTTTTTTTTTGGTTTTAATATTTTTCTAAAATTTCTCAAAAATATCTGTTTTTTGGCAACTAAAAAGTGAATATTGGAAGTTGTAGTAAAGATTCTTAATTATACTAATAATTATTATTTTTGAAGTTGTAAATATTTCATGAACTAAAAAATGCATTTTAAAAATGCAATTGCATTAAAAATGCATTTATACATGAAATATATAAATTTAGGAGACATACTTAAAAATTAGTACCACTACCATGAGATAAGAAATGACTGAGATATAGCTGATCAAAAATATACTAGTATTGGATTTGGCTCAATTGGCTTCGGAAAATAATAACACAAATTATGAAATCAAAAAGAAATACTTTTTAGAGGTTAAGTCAAAAATATAATGGAAAATGATTTTGCACATAAAAAGTTTGTTATAAATAGAGCAAACCTAAGCAGTAAAATGGAAATCTAAAGAAATTGGATTTTGATATTTTGGCTTCTGAGAAGCTCATACACATACAAAAAAATGGAATGAACGATGTAAATAAAAAATCAATTGAAACTTTTCATTAATGTAATGTAAGTTTTCATAATAGTTTAATGAAAATATATTTTTATTCACTCAATGAAAACGTTTCATTAAGTTTAATTTTAAATAAAAATAAAAATCTCTGTCTTTTGAAGTCTATTACAAAATATGTAAAGACAGATTCAGCAAGAAGCTTAAAATTGTAGAGTAGTGTAATTAATAAATATGTGACTTGAAATCACTCGGTAGTCAAAACAGGCGAATCGTATGCAAAGAGTATTGTTCGTAATTTTTATATTTGGAAATTTTCCTGTTTATGTGAGGTGTAGGTAGACGTTTTTAAAGCGTTTTTACAGGAAATTAGTTATAACGATTAGAATAGAAATTTAAGTGTTCGTAATTTTGATTTTGAAAAATTTTACAGATTTCATAATCAGTGGGATTGACAAACTGTATTATTTTGAGTGTGAATTTTCCTACAAGGGGTTGTAATTATAGTAAATTTTTATTTCGTATTTTATTTTATTTTATTTGGATGTATGTTGATAGAAAGATAAGAAAATGTATTAGCTAATTGATTTGTTAGAACTGCATCGTGGCATAAACGATTGTAATTTAACAGAAATATTAATTAAATTATTAATATTTTTAGTTTTCCTTTTTCAAGAGACTTTCAAGTGACCGTATTTCTTGTAATTAATTATTATTTATTTTTAACCCATTTCAAACCCATTGGTTTGCATATCATCCACATATCATTAGGGTTTTTTTCAGTAATGGTTACCCTGCGCATTACTTTTCTGTTAAGAGTAATGACAACATGTTTATAGTCAGTAGCTCAAATTAGATTTTGAACAAATACTTTTCGGAATCGAAGAATTAGTTATAAAATGGGATCGATTTGTTTTTGCATATTTGTGCATATATTGTTTATATGCATATTTTTGCATATTTTACTATAAATACCATGGTTGGCAAGCGTTTCACTTTTCAAGGAACTATTTTTAACCTCAAAATAACACTAACGAAATAGATTGAAATATCGAAACCCATAAAATACCTTAAGGAAATAACTTAAAATACCGTTAACCTTAAAATACAATAACGAAATAATTCTAAAATACCGATAACTTTTAAATATCCGAACGAAATACAAAATTGTTTGTTTTTCTCTCACAAAACGTTATTATTTAAAAATTCTAAAAAAAAGTCATTTTGGTCAATTTTGTTAATCACAAATACTTTTTTCATATTGTGAACCGGAAAACTCTGTGGAGCAATGTAGACATTCTCGTTTTTAGATCTCTAAAATTTTAAAAACTCCAGATTTTATTTACGGTTTTTAAATTTTAAAACACTTCAAAAAATGTATGACCTACTGATTTTAACTGGCTACTTCAAAAATTTAAAATGCTTCCGAAAGCTGCTATTGTCTACTATTACGATCTGTAATCTAAAAATAACATAACTGTTTTCCAAATTTTTTCATCACGTCTCAATTTTGGGAAAACCGCGATTTGAAACCCAAAAAATTGCGCTAATAACCATTCTTGTGTACACAACACATCCGAACAGCTTAAGCATTTTTATTACGATGGTAGATATATTGAACTTAATTCACTATAATAATGAGTTACGTTTAAATTGTTTGTTATTATAGGTATTAATCAAAAAAATTATCAAATATTACATTTTTTAAAAAATAAGTTAGTAAAAATGTTTGTAAAAAGTCTTGTAAGTCATGTATACTATTTTTTAAAGTGAGCTTCATCGCTAAACAAAAATTCGTGCGCGATACGTATTTCGAACAGAACCATGATTTTCAAAATAAATTTGCACAATTTGGAAGCGTTGTTCGTTCAGTCGTCAGTCTAGTCATGTTGAAATGCCAAACCAAACTAACCATAAATTACGTGACAGCTGACAAAATGGCCGCCAGTTAAAAAAGTGTAGCCAACTTAAAGTTCTATAACTGAATAAAAAACACCCTTTATAAACAGGGTTTCCAAAAAATATTTTAACCACAATTCAAATGATTCGAACAAAAACTATATTATTATTAGGGCAAAGAATTTCATGCAACAAAAAAAAAAGAAAATAGGCGTCTATAAAATACAGCTAGACTTCAAAAATATCCATTAAAAATCTGAAAAATATGCACTTAAAAGAACAGTTTTTGCAAATATCAAAGCTTGAATACTGAATAGGAACATAATCTTACACTTTTCTTCAATTAAGCAAGATTTTAAAATGCAAAAATGATTTTGCATAAATGAATATTTAAAAATGCATCCATATTTTTTTTTTTGTCAAATTATGGAAAATATGCACAAATATTCATTAAAAGCTCAAAATATGCATTGAAAGTCAAAATATGCAAAAACATTCCTAAATCTGCAACTACAAGTCTATGCCACTTTGTTCTTAATTTAATGATTCGGAAAATATTTAGTCAATATGAGATGTCACGAATATTGTATTCGGTTCTTTGTCGAATATTCGGTATTGGGTTTAAACCGAATTTAGGGAACATTGTGAAAATTTTACTTTTAAAATGTTTTTGGTATTTATTAATTTTTTATATGAAATCAATTTGTTTTTTTTTTGTAAAATTGTAATAAAAATTGTAAATAAAATTCTTACCGTTTAAAAAAGTATGATTTGGAAAAATGTTTAAAACTTTTTTGTTATTTAGATTTTATATTTACGAAAAATTACACTTTATCTGCACAATAACACCAAGAAGAGCGTGTGAATTCACGTCGAAACTTTTTTGAAATAGTGATACCGGAAATTAAACTCGATGATAGTTGAAACAACGCGAAAAAACGGAAAGTCCACTTGAGGGAACAGGCCACAATTGAAAACATTCAATTAATTTTTATTTTTATCCAATTAAGTACTTCATTCATACTTCATTTATAAAACATATAAATATTAATTTAAAAAAATTATGTTAAATCTAAAAATTTATGCTTTTTATGAACCTGAAGTTTCAACATATAATAAATTTAAAAAGCTAGGTAAAAAAACAACATTTACCGAGGAAGGAAATCAAGCTTTTCGTTCACAAAATTTTCAAGTAGAACATTTTTCAAGAGCAGAAATACAACAGCAAACTTTGCACGTCCTTGTTGTACAAAATAATACGTAGGTCGGTATTATGGATCAATACGATATTTTTTTATGAAGGACAATGTTACTTTATTTTGAACTTGACTGAAAACTTTTGTTTTACGTTACAAACAGTAAACTACATTATATTCTGAGTGTAATCAAAAACCTCCAATTTACAATAATTGTAAATTTTATTGATATTAAAGCACAATTAAGTAGTTTTTTTTCATATTTACGCATATCGTGATTCTTAAGGATCAAAATATGAACAAATTAAAGTTATAAAAATTTGTATGCGGTGTGTGGATCGATTAATTTCCAGAATATTTTTCAATAAATACTTTTCGGAAAACGGTTAATTTATTTGGGTTTTACAATTCGATATATTAACTATTTAGCCTATCTGAAAATCTGCAAAGGTTTGTATATGCATTATTTAAACCTTTAATGCACACAATCATAAAATCAACATATTCACTTCAATAAGGAGGCGAGCAACAACTGTTCTAAGACTTATCATCTCCAGCAATTACAGTGTTGTCATGTTTGAAGCCCATCATCTTTCCCCACCTTTCATCTCTCCACTATCCAATTTCCAAAGAAAGCAACACATTAAGAAATAGGAAGAATTTCCTGAATGTTGCTTCTCTTTAAAAAAAAAAAAAAAAAAAAAAAAAAAACTAGCATGACGTTACTAAACTTTACTCAACATATTTAGTTTCATCAAATTTAAAAATTGATTGCATTTAATCGAATGTATTATTCTGTGGGTAATTTTTGACCTCTGGTCAGCATGGGTTAGCTCTACTCTTAATAGAGAATATAAAAACCAAATAAGAGCAATAAATCGAACGCAAATGGTAAAAAACCAAATAAATTTATAATATTCCGAAGAGCATTTATTGAAAAATATTCTGAAAATGAATCGCTCCACACATCGCATACAAATTTATATATATTAAATACAAACTTACAATTATTTCAAATTAGAGGTTTTTGCTTACATACAAAATTAAAGGGTGTTCTTCAGCGTAAGATTTTAAACGGTTACAGGTAGAATGACAATATTTTGTATCTCAATTACTATGATTAATTAAAACATATTTAATGAAGAAATATATCAGTTTAATTTTATTTAAAACTTACAAATTTGTGTTCACTAACAAGGGGAGTCTCCCGTTGGGACACGTATTTTTGTTTAGGGGCCCAATATTATGTTTAGGGGTTAAAATTATGGTTACAAATATGGTTTTTTCGGCTTATTTCGAATTGTTTTATAAAAATTTTTAGACTAATGGGGTACCAAATGAAAGAGCTGTTGAAGACGCTTTAACTGGTACAAGAAACATGTCCGATAACTTTCAAATATTTTTATTATTCAAAAAATGTGTTTTAAGTGATACTAAAACTGGCATATTGTTTAAGAATTATAGCAGACTTAAGCTAAAAAAATATATCTATTAATGCCTTTCAAGTTTAATCGAGGGGGTGTCTGAGGTTTTTCCGACATTCGTAATTGTTCGGCTTTTATGCGATTTTTTCCGAAGAGCTTTTTAATCTAAATTTTAAATATTTTTAATAAATGGCAACCTTAACACACTACATCAAAACTGCGTGCAAAAAGATCTGAATTTCATTAGTTTCAGACATATTTCCGTACTAAAATGTGTAACCTTTGGCTCCACCTTTTAACCCTTAAATTGGGCCGTTTAAAAAAAAAACGTATCAATTATTTTTTCTTTCTTCATCACATATCCAAATTTCGTTAAGATCGGAGAGAACCCATCGGGAGACTCCCCTTGTAAGCTATATTTTTGAGGATGAAGTGCGATCTGTCTAAAATTTCACACGTAATCTTTTATTGTCTGTTTCAACGAATCCCGCCTATCGCCGAAGTCGAATTCCTATTGTTTTTTATAGTTTTGTTGCTCGTTTTTATGGTTGCCCCCCTCGATTTTGAAAAACAATGCATATTTGCAAAATATGTAATTTTTGGCAAAAAGTAACACATTCACTTTTTCGGGTCCCGGGGTTTAACTATTTTTAATGATTTTTTGACAAAAAGCTTATTACATTTTTGCATAGAAAAAACGACAATTTGATATGTTTTTTTATTTCTCTGATTTATTACATTTTAAAATGTAGTGTTAAGGCGCCCCTTTCAACGTCTCTGTTTAACTATGCATTTAATTTGTAAGATTTTTCTCTTTACGTGAATGATAATGGAATTTACTAAAATATTCTGTTTTAGGAAGTTAATATTTTAACCCTTTCAAGCCCACGTATGCGATAGAATATCAAATTTTTTAGAAAGAAACATGGTGTGGCAGGGTTAGAAATCTAGTTTTTAAAACATAATCGGCCTAAATATATAAGGCGCTTTTGTGTCGTTTTTCAAAAACACAAAAACCACATTTTCAGAAAACGGTGTTATGTAGGCGTTTACAATATTTTTTTGGTATTATGTAACAAAATCGACAGCATTGTTTTTTTATAAATTACTAGCTGACCCGGCAAACGTTGTTTTGCCTTCAAATTTTAATTGTAATTAATTCTTTAAATCAAGAAATTTTTTTTACGCAAATAAATAATTAAAAAAATAAATTCACATTAGTAAATCATTTTAAAATTTGTAATTTCTTGGGAAGCCCAACGCCTCTTTGTCCTTCTATCGCCTTTATTTGCTGAAGTATAAAAAATGAATAGCTGAAAACAACTGCCGTAACAACTGCGACGTCACCTATCACCGGTGCATTGAAGCGCCGCTCATGCTCACCAGCCGTTGTTTTGTCAGCTCTTATCACAACCATACAATCATCTGTCGGCATCTGGTCTAGGGCTGTTTTGAATAGACGGATGAGGTTGTTGTGTTCGTGTAACATAACTTGAAGATTAACATAGATTTTTTGTAAATATTAAAATAGGTTTTTTGTAAATATCTTCGGAACTACATAACCGATTTAAGAGTTTGATATGTCGTTTTGAAAAACATGACAACGGCTTTCAAAAAAAAATAAAATAAAAAAAGCAAAAAAATAAATATATGTATATGTATATGTCATTGGTGGTACAATATGAAAATTGGATTTTGCCACGCCCCTCCGCCCACAGACCGAAAATCAAAAATCAGACTTCACAGTGTCACCCGCCTGAATATTCTGAAGATTCTCTTAAAATTTCATCAACTTTGGAGTCCATACGTTACATACATACACACATCCTGTTTTATATATATAGATAGATAGAAGATAAAGGGTCCGCCAAATAATTTTTTTTTTTTTTTTGAAAATGCTATAAAAAAAAACTACTGAATATTTTTTCAAATTTCTTTTTTTATTTGAAAGTACAATCTTTCCGGTTAATAATGGAAAATAATTTCATTCAAATGGCTGCCTCGGCTGGTCATGCAGTAGCCTACACGATCGGTCCAATTTTTAAGCACATTATCGATTGTGTGCAGCTGTATTTCACCAATGGCTTCACGAATATTGTCCTTTAAAGCGGCAATTGTCTCTGGCTTGTTGGCGTAACACTTATCTTTGACGGCACCCCACAAATAATAGTCCAACGGTGTCAAATCGCAGCTCCGAGGTGGCCAAACGACATCAGCTCTGCGGCTGATAATGCGATCTTCAAAAACAGGGCACACATTCTGCAACATTGCCATGATTTTCAAAGTAATGTCGCAATATTTCCCAGCGTTGTTCAAGCGTATACACAACCATATTCGTTCAGCGGAAGGATAAAACTAATTATCTGTCAAATCAGACATGAGCTAAGAGTTACCATTCACGAAATAAGCACTAGTTGAAAAAAAACGTTAGATGGCGGACCCTTTATATATAAATATAAATTAGTATTTATCTTCAATTCTTTTTAAAACCATTGGTGTGCAATTATATAGATTTTTTAAACACAAAATTTATTTTATTTAAAACATTTTTCTACATCAAAAATTTTTTTCACCTCAAAAATATTTTCTTGTCAAAAAAATTTTTGTTAAATACTAAATTTTTTCACATCAAAAAATTTAACTTAAAAATATTTATTACATCAACATTTTTTCAAATTATTTGTCTCAACATTTTTTATCAAATACCGAATATAACGCTCCTAGATGTTGATTATGCATTTAATTGCGTTATGTTAAAATTTTAATAGCTGTCGTGAAAAAAATCGAGAAAACTCCCCTTTTTGGCCGGTCTTCGGTGGAATGGCCAATATATATTTGGAAAGGCCAGGTGATTTTATATTAAAAACCGTTTAAAAATTCAAAACCAGTTAAAAACGACTGAGTTACAAATGTTTAAATGCGTCAGTCGCAAAAAATACTCCTTTACCGTTATCGCGAAATGTTGAGTGTATATCGCAACTTCTCAAACCGGTTTTGTAATACACTCTGCTAGACTTACAACCTACACTAGGTCACTTACAAAGTGATTTTGCAGTGTAGCACAGTGTTATTACTTCTGCCAAATAATTTAAAAACTTGAAGGTTTGTGTTATGTTTCAGTAATAATTTATTTTCTTAAATTTTTCTTTTTTAATATCAATTTGATGTAAGAATTTCTTTCATTCTAAATGACTTAATTGAGAAAGGTATAAATATGGTGAGCGATGTTAAAATTCCCGATATAAATGTCAATGTTAGTGTGTTTGTTATATCAAAAAGTCCCAAGATATTTAGCTTGAAATCATTTAGATTAATGTGATATAAAAACAGTTCCATCTGAAACAAAGCAAAAAGAAATAGTTTATTGAACCTGGAAAACGTTGTAATATTAAACAAAAACTTTGATTTATTGACATGTGTAGGGGAAGATGGGTTTATTTGGGACAATTTTTATTTTAACTCCTAAGAAGCACCCACCTCTATTTTTGTTAGTCTCTTGATAGAGAGTTAGATAGATAGATAGATCCTCTCCAAACACTGAGAGAATTAGCTGCCTGATATCAATGAATTTATGCATTAGACATAAGAATTGTCACTGGAAATCGTACAGTGAAACTTTTCATTAAATTAATGCAGTTGTTCATAAAATTGAATGAAACATTTCATATTATTTATTAAAAATTTCGTACGACTAATGAAAAAGTTTCATTAAAAGTATGAAGCTTTTTCATACATTTTATGAAAGCTTTCATTCACATTGTGAAGAAAATTTTATTAGTTTAGTGAAAAAATTTAATCAAAACTCGTCCAAGAAATTCTCTCTGTGAAGAATGGTGTATCTTCTTATTTCAACAGAACACAACTAAATTATTCGTTAATTGGATTTTTAGCGATTTTTTCAATGAAGAAATGTGTGGTGATTTGGAAAGTTGCGGGGTGAAATAGGACTCCATAAAAAATTTACTTAAATACAAAAAAAAAAAAACAAAATACTCTCAGAATATGTTGTAGGTAGAATCACGACGTTGAAAAGGTGTACTCGACATTTTCAGTTAAATCAACTGCAATGCGTAGTTATTTTTAACTATTAAAAATTAACTGTCGAATGAAGTAAAAACAATTACAATTACAGTTAAAACAAGATTACCAGCATCGGAAAAAGTTCCGATATATGAAGAGCTTATTGTAAAAACTTGATAAATCACATGTATTGTTTTATGGATTTTCGCTATTTTCTAAACATCCATTGAGTAATATTTGGTAGAAGTCTTGCTTCAACACTTATTACAAGTACCTAGAGTATAAACGTCCTACACAAATCATACTGGCAATAAGATGTGGCTTATTAAGTTTTTACTATGTATACGCCCTTCATATACATACATATATATTAGGGAGGCATTAAAAAATAAACTTTGGATTTCCGGTTATTTTCGAGCGGATTGTTGTGACAGTTGTTATAAAATGGTTATGGTCAAAATTTGAGTAAAATCAGACAATTATAAGCAGCTCCCCAAAGCGGTCAAAGGTAAGTTTTTAGTGTTCCTGCATTATTATTATTTTTTGTTTATTTGTTCTTGGATTCTTTTATAAATTGCTACACTGCTTCTTTTTAATGTTGCTAACAATTTTCTACAATATTTTTTGAAAAATTTACCCTTCTGTGCTCATAGGGCCGAACTGGCTTACTTTTTAACACTTTTAAAACTTTACATGTGCAAATTTTTATTTGGTAAATATTTGTCTATAAATTCGTCTAAGAAATGTAATATCGAAAAACTTTACAATAATTATTGTAAAGTTACTATTTGAAAAGCGTTTTCCCAAAGCGTAGCGATGACAAAATTAAAAAAGGTATTGTAGTAAATTTAAAACGAATTTTTGTTCACCTAATTGTACTATTTACACTATGTTAATGTTTTCTTTTCTGTCTTTATTTTTTGTTTTCCTTTAACAGGCGTACTTAATGGCCCTGACATTAGAAAGCTATTCAAGAGCAACTTTGATTCATCGCCTGATGAAAATCATTCAATGGCATGGATTTACCTTCAGCGTGTATGCACCAGAGTCTTGGGAGGGGATCGAGACGCGGAACCGGAAGCAAGAGAATGGGTGAAAGAAATGCTGCATTATTTTGAGATAATCGGCGCATCGATGACATTAAAGCTGCATTTTCTTCATTTTCATTTTGACGATTTTATCAAACAACTCCCTACCGAATCCGATGAGCAAGGAGAACGGTTTCACCAAACCACAATGCCCATGGAAAAACGGTACAAAGGTAAAAACCTCGACGCATTGCTTGCAGAGGTAATATTAATTTTATTGATGCATTGTTTTGCATTCCTTTTTTGATTTATTTTCTAATTCATTTCAGGTATGTTGGTGGAGTCACAAGATCACCCTGTATGATGTTAATGAAGTATTTGAAGAAGAAAGAGCTGATGATGGAGGGCAGTCTGGAAGCAACGTGCCATAAGTTCTGAATCAGAGTCAGATTCGGACGATTCGGACGACGATTTGGATCCACAACTTAAGAGAGCGCGATTTGCAAGTCCAGGGCCATCAACATTATAAACATAATACGAATACTTTTTTTTTAATATTTTTGTAATAGATAGCATAGTATCTCAATGTTGAAGTAAATAAAAAACAAATGAAATTAAAAAACGGTGTTAAGAATAATTCCCAGGAAGTTTATATGTTCTAGAAATTTGTTTATTGAGATCTTAGGTAAATTTTTGTAGTTGATTTTTTCCTTGAATTTTGAACGGTTTGCTACCTATGGACCTAAACACGGGAAAAAAGGTAAAAAAAAATCGAATTTTTTTAACTTTTTTGCGATTTTGATCTGGAAGGTGAAGTTTTATTGATTTTATATGTTCGCAATTTTTGTTCTTTATGACAAGAGCTACAACTTTGCCTCAGAGAGTAAATCGAAATTCTGAACGGTTTGCAAGATATGAGCCTGAGAAAATTATCACTTTTTTGCAAAAATGATACCAAGGCCCCAAATCTTTGGCGGCCCATAAAAAAAAAGTGCATGACTCTGGGAAAAATTGGGAGACACGGGTCTTTTTTTTAGTCTTTTATCATGTAGTGGTGTCCGTATATGGTTATTTTTTTCGTGTTGCACTGTGTAAGTTAACATTCACGCTGTTTTTTGTGGTCAAAACTAATCATAATTTATAACATATTAAAAGTGTTAAAAGCTGTAACAATAAATTTAAATTTTAACAAAAACTTCCTGTTTTTTTATAATATTTGGTTTTATCTAAAAAATTTTGTATTTTTCTGTACCAAAACTAACCTTAAAAGACGACTTTTGTTGAATATACACAGAATAAACAGTTGGCACCAACAATGGGATTTATAAATTCAAACACTCTAATTTATAAATTTAAATTTATTTCCAACAAATTTTTTGTTTGAAATGCTTGTAAATTGTAGTTTTTCATATAAAAATTTTTTGAAAACAAAAATTAAAAATTACAAAACAGTCAACAAAAGTGTGTTTATATTTTCAAATCATCATTGTTGGTGCCAATTTAAAAAAACTTTTTGTTTGTATTTACAATAATGTTCTATGACACTTGTTTAATATTACAAACAGAATTTTGTAGTATTTTTAATTTCATAAATTAAATTCAATTTAAAGAGTAGACTAATGTATTTTGCAGAAAAACTAATGTTTATTTCCCGGGTAAAGATTTTAATATGAAGCTTAATATAATTATATCTCATTTGATAAGTTTCCATGCATAAACACATTCAAATTGATCCGAAAAATGGGTCAGCTACAAGTATCTAATTATATCAAATTAGATATAATTTAATACAATTTTATCCGAGATTTGTTCATATCCGGGACAGTAAATTATATCTAATTGGATATAAATAGATCTTATATAATTTTAGCCGATGGTGGGTGTGCTTTTTGTGATTTGAAGTTATGCTTAAAAATATTTCAGTTGAAAATTCAAATTTATAGAATTCAACAATTTTAAAGACCCAAATTTTTTTTAATTAAACAACGCACAGTGTTGTGTTTTCAAAAAAAATGGTAATAAGTATAAAACTTCTATACTGCTGGCCCAATCCGCATATAAATTGTAGGAGTTATAGGGGAGCACCTAGGCTTTTAGAATATTTTCATTTGAGACACCCTGTACTTACATAGCGTGATTACTATAACACCAAAGTTGACCACCTCGCCTATAAAAAATCTTTAAGTGCATCTACTTTGTCAAATGTGAACCGATTTGAAAAAATCGATTTCTTAAGTTTGATATAATTTTTATTAAAAATAAAAATTATGTTTTTTTCGACCTTAAATTGTGCAATGAAAATGAAAATTATTCAAGTTCGAGGCCATACTCTATATTTCTTTATTAGGATATTTCCCTAACAAATAATATATAGAGTTTTTTGTTTTAAAATTTATTATTTGACCCTTTCAGGAATGTGTTGATAGATCTATTTTGGGAATTTTCTAGGTTCCCATCATCAGAACACGTTTTGAAAGCGGTAACAATCCCATGCCAAACATCAAACATTCATATAAACTAGTTTACTCACTACATGAGAACTAATATATGAGCTTGAAGTTAAAGATTATAACCATTGATCAAAAAATAAATTGAAAACTTGTTTGTTATGTGCAAGGTCCACCTCTGGTGGATATTCAATACATGTTTTTTGTTTTTCTCTCCTTTTTATATTTTGTTTAGTTTATAAACAACACACGGGGAGTAAACTAGACAGTACTTTGTCTTTTATACAAGTTTGATATAATTTTTATTATTTTTTAAGATAAAAAAATAGTATCATAAAAAATAACTTTTCACAAAATCTGCTCTCTAGCTCTGAATTATGCGTAGGATCAGTTTTTTTTTTTTTGAAGAGTTGCTCAAAACATAGTGAACAATTATTTCAAATTAAAAAAAAATTCAAAATCCACAGGCAAAATGGTGGGCACCCTTGCAAAGTCCAATTTTCGTTTAAAAATTGATAATTTTCGACCAATGATGGGTGTAGAGTGCATGTCCAGAAATAAACAAAATTACATTCACAGCCTTTCTTAAAGTCAATTTTTAGAAGCGTTAAAAAATAATAATTATTATTAACAAAGTTCTGAGAAAACGTAAATGAAATTAGGTACATTTTCGTAGAAAATTGCCGATTTTTAAGAGTTTTTTTAAAACATTGATTTTGATAATTTAAAAATCCTTTCTGGAGTTTGATTCTGAATGTGTTAGTAATCCTACATTTTTTTTTTTTTTTTATTTGGTTCGGTAACAAAAAAGATATTGGTTTAAATTAACATTACAATTTTTAACATCAAATATCTTTTTAGTTATAAGAGATATATTACCACCATAAGCATGTTTTTGTTTATCTTGTATAGGAGATTATCTCAGTCAAATTTTCAAATCGTTTCACATTTGCCAAAGTAGCATTTAAAGATTTTCTATTAGCGAAGGGGTCAACTTTGGTGTCATAGAAATCACCCTGTTACTTACACAGGGTGTCTCAAATGACAATATTCTAAAAGCCTAGGGCCTCCCCTATAACTCTTACCTTTTTTATACGGATTGGGATAGTAATATAAAAATTAATTTATGTATTGCTTTTTTTGCTATGCGCATTTTTACTGCAAAAGCAAAAGCTAAAACTGTTTTGTTTGTGTTATCTGGTTTGCAAATTTTAAATCAATTTAAATAAACAACCTCATTGTTAAAAAAGGATTTTCAGAAATGGTATTAGAAGCTGTCAAAGTGTATCGAAAATATAACAATGAAGGTACATATATTGATTAAACTTATAATCTTTGATAAGACTACTTAATATAATCTTTCTGCAAAATTTCATAAAAATTCGTCCATTCGTTTTCGAGTTAAGATGATGTCCTTTACAGGTATCCTTTTGGCATCCTGTATGTCCTTTGGCCAAAAACTAGAGCCTTTTTAAGTTTAAGTTTCAATCTTACTCTGTGTTTAGTATAAACGGTTTCTAGTCAACATAAATATATTTTCAAGATTTTTGAAAATTTTGTTCATTTCAAAATATTTATTTTTTTAAATTTTAAGAAAATTTTAATTTTAACGCTTTCTCGTTTACAAACCGTATCACGAACACAAAAAATTACGTCACAAAATATTTTGTAAATTTTGTTTTTCATTGGAATAGCTTAAATTCTTATTATAAAACACTCATTTGGTGCACTTATGACCAATTTAAAATACCCCGTCTGGAGGCGGGCTTGTCGGTTAGAGCTTTAAAAATGGCCACGTGAGTGATTTAATTTTTTTTTAGTATAATTAAGTAATTCATTTTTTTAGTATAATTAAAACAAGTTTTCAAAAATTTTGAATAATCGATCACCCTACACTGATAGAAAATTGTGCGTAGTATTAATGAGTTGCTTCATTAATTCAATGATTTTTTTTATAAAAACTCCCCTAAGAAATGTTGCATTAAATCAATGAATCATTTTTCATTAAAACAATTTTAATAAATGGTTTCATTGACCCAATGAATATTTAACAAAGTATATGAAATTTTTTTCATTAATGCTGGAGTAAACGTTATAAAAGTTTCATGTATTTAATGAATAAAATTCATAGTTTTATGAAATATTTTCATTACTTTTTTTTACAAAGAAATTTTCTTTATAACACACTTTTTTAAGAGGTTTAGATATTAGCCAAAAACTATTTTTTCATCAATTAAATATAAAAATCTGTTGACTTTTTACAAAAGCACTTAAGAACACGTTTTAAGAAATTTGTAGTCACTTCACATTATCGCTTTATACAATACGCTTAATTTTTTGAGAACGCCTCAAATTAATTTTTTCAAATTTTTAGTTAATTCTGTTTAACAAAAAAATGTTAGGCGTTTAACTTCAGCGATTATTTTTTTTAATCCAAAATGTACTATAAGAAAGTAAAAATTTGAAAGTGTTTTGTTGATTTAATGATATTTTTTAACGAAATTATAAAATAATTATAAACAATTTTAATGAAAAAATTAACAATATTAATGAATTTTTATTCGGTTAATGAAATTATTCATTTAATCAATGAATTCATTTTAATCAAATCGATTCATTAATACTATGAAGGAAAATTCTATCAGTGTAGTATTTGTACTGTCCGGGTTTCAGTGCACTGTTAACCAGTTTTCCTCAAATTATTTGGAATATCTGTCCAACGCCTAAAAGTACCTTTCAACTACGATGTCATTACAATCTGAAACAGTGCGTTCAACTTACATGCCTATGCCATTCCTCGTTCTCCGACAAGATAATATTTTCCAAGCCAATACGACGAATTATGTGGGAACTTTTTATAGCTTTGTGGGCCGTCAATGACAACAACACAATATCAACAGCCAATTTCAGCATGAAAGGAACATAATACCAAAGTATTAGATCCGATTCAAAATACCTCCAAATCATGAAGTAGACAATACTTATCATTCCGGTGTATGTGAACAGTATCGTATTTACGACGGGAACTTGAAGAGTATAGTGCAATTCTTGTCCCACCCGATAGATTTCCTGATATAACTGTAAACTTTGCTCCAATTCGACAATTAATTGTTTCACTTTCAGTGGCGACACTGAGATATGAGCGAATGTCTGTGCTCCTCGGAGTTTGTGAAGAAATGTAGAGCTCATGTAATTATTGAATGTCCCGTAAAGCGCCTCTATGCAAATGTACAATATACAAGCAATATGCAAATTTAGCCATACCCCTATCATCAGATATATGTTTCCCACAATCAAAACTGCATCCAATAAAGTTGTTTGTTGTAAAACGCCGTCTACGATGCAGCCAATTTCGTACAAGAAACACAACAATTTCACTGTCAGCAATAGCGCGTGAGACCATTGGAACATTTGATAGTTCGGATGCAGTTGTCTAATCGAGTGTATCAGTTGGAATAAGTTATTAATAGCGTTTACCGTACGCTCTCTATACCAAATTTGGGTAATGGCAAAGGATATCGAACAGAAGAATATCAATGTCGCATGAAGTATAGTCAGACTATTAAAGTAAGCATCTTCGGATTTCCACAATATAAATGAGCCATAGTAGAAGATCACACCGCAGAGCATACGTTGGCCGACTGTGAACCACATCAAATACTTTTGTTCGTATGCATGGAGTGCAATGCATGTTGGTGTTTGTCCACCGCTGGTGCTATTCTGTTTGGTGTTTCCATTTTGGCGATTTGAAATACAATATGAAATTGTTCCAAAGAAACGTGAATAATAGTAACATATCAGGAGTAGTTTCCGACAAATGGACGTACAAAGCGTTGTTTTTTTTGTTATTTTTGGCATGCTGAAATAATGGAAACACACTAGTAGAAAAAAATTAGTAAACATTTTTGCTAAAGCTACTAAAAATTAGTCAAAAATTACGTTGCAGAAAAAACTTTTGTTTGCTAAATATTAGTAAGATTAAAATAAATCTGTTGAATCTACAACAGATTTTGTATTTTAGTTAATTGCAAGTGACAATTAGTTTTTTAGCAAAAAATATACTGTTATTTGCATTCTACTAAATTTAAGATATAGTATAACAGACATGGGCAAAATGCGGCCCCAGAACGAATTGCGTGCTGTCGTAAGACCAAAACAAAAAAAAAAACCCAAAAGAAAAATTTTGATTGCAATTTTTTTATCAAATAAAAAAAAATATGTTAAACTTGTTTCTTAAAATTTTACGAAAAGTTTGATGTTATTTATGTTAACTACATAAATATGACAATTCTACAAATTTTGTTAAGGACATTCACTAATATTTGAATAATGAGTCAACATTTTTAGATTTTTTTTATACAACATAAGCTCTATATTTCATAAGATCGATGCAATACAGTTTTTGGCTTCAGATTTGTATTTCCGAGGCCTTAATACTTTGAAAAGCATTATTGTGAGTCAGTGCCAATATTTTGTATTCGTGTGTACACACAGAGAAACATTTTGCAATTTGATAACTGAAATTCCGTTACTACGATTCAAATTCGGTTATTACGAAATTCAGACGGATGGTAAAACTAAACATTAGTTTTCACAACAAAATTCGGTTAGTTCAACTAAATTTAAGCAGCAACACTCAAAATATTCTGAAATGTAATGTAATTTGTTGCACTAACTGAATTTATTAGTTCTTACCATTAATATACACCTCTTAATTCGGTTGGCACTGTATTTCTATGTGTGTAATCTAAAAGTTTAATATATGGAATTTAGAAGTCCATAGACTTCTAATAAAACAAACAAATTTGGTTCGCAATTATGACTTGTTGTTTGCAAGTTTTTCTCCGAGATTTATTTATTGGTGTGTCTAGTAGCATCACGATACATTCAGACAATTAGGGGAAAAAAATTATTAAAAATTGTTTAAAGCTCTTTACGTTGCTATTAAGTTGTTGGTTGTGTGGAAGAATATTCCAAAGACGTGAGTCACTTATATAAAACTGACACTCAGATACCAGGGAGCAATGGCGAGGGATTATAATTTGTTTACCCATTCGGGATCTGGCAAACCTAATTTTGGGGTACAGATATTGAGGCTTTTGTGGGTAGATTAACTTATGCATAAAAATAAGAAGACGAATTTTTAGCAAAGATGCAAAAGATACTCCATAGAGCTTACTTGATACATGTGAAACCTCCAGGCATATATTTTACGGTTGGTATGAGGATAGAAGATTAGTTGATGTTTAAGAGAACTTAAATAAGTGTCGTAATTTCAGGCAGAGTGTGTTGTGATCTACCGTTACAAAGGCCTTTGAATGATCAAGCACCAACAACAAAATTATTTTACCATTTTCTAATTCCTGTCGAATATTCTCAAAAACATCCACCAATGCAGAAACACAACTGTGTTTAGATCAAAACCCCGATTGCATATTAGTTGCCAAAGAGCTTTCATTTATTTGTCCATGTGAAACATGTAAAAGCTTCTCTAAAACTTTAGAAAGGAAATATAAAACAGCTACTGGCCTGAAATCCGGGCTAGATTTTGGCATCATAAAATTTCATGATTTCATTAATTTTCATACATTTGAAACTTTGGTTTTAAGATTTATTTCTCAGGTGTTTAACATATTTTATTAATTTTTGACTTTTATGAAATTGTTTAAAAAAGCGGTTCATTGACTTCGTTCCAATGCATTTTTCAAGACGTTCCTAAAGAGTTTTATTAATTCAAGGAAACTTCTTAATATTAAACAATGTTATGAAACTATTTCATAAATTCTATAATTCTTAATTGTCTGAATCATTCATTGGTTTTATGAAGATTTTCATTCATTTCGCCAAAATTTCAAAAAAAAATTGACTTTAATGAAACCTGTTTCATAGATTCTATAAAAAGTTCCAATGGAAGAGTTCCAGTGACAATTTTCATTAAAGCTATGAAGAAATTCATTACGGAAGTGAAGATAGTTCCAATGGAAGAGTTCCAGTGACAATTTTCATTAAAGCTATGAAGAAATTCATTACGGAAGTGAAGATAGTTCTCATTGCAACGGGGTCTTTTAAACACGCTTGAACTTTTTCCGATAAATGTAGTTTTATGTAAAATTTTATATCCATAAAAATAAAAAAATTGTTGATTTGCTTCTCCAAAAAAGTGGAGTTAAATATTTTCCCTTTTATGAGGGAAGGGCTAAAAAAAGAAAGACACAAAATTAAAAAAGCAAAATAAGTTAAAATTGTTTTTTTTTTTTTTGCTTTAAATTTGGGTTTATGTAAGTGAGCAAAATTCTTTAAAACAAAAATTCATCACTTTTAGTGCGGATTTTTGCTGATAAGTTTAATATATTAAAATATATAATATATTAAATCCCAAATTTGGCCCAACAAGCCATTTACGTGCCCACCCCTGGTATACAAAACAAACATTTAATTGATATAACAGTTTTTAGTCTACATATATTTAGTAAACGTTTTGCTAATTTTAGCAGAGTAAATTGCTATTTTGAATTAACTAAAATTCAACTTGAATAAAAATAAAATTTTGTAAAGTCAACACTTTTATTTTTGCTTTCTTATTTTATTAATATTAAGCAAAAATAACTCTGCTAAATATCTTATCAGATCTTTCTGCAATGTAATTTTTAACTAATTTTTTTGCTATTTTTGCAGTTTTATTTCTATGAGTGTATGATGACGATGATGATTTATTTAACCCTTTCGCGGACACACGAAAATTAGAAAATGTTAGCAGAATGACACATGCAGATAATTGAGTTCGGATTTTCACTCACGAAAATTTCCGTTATAGTTAAACAAAAAAAAATCAAAAAAAAATCGAATTGGGACACTAACTTAAATCTGATTGCTTCTGCAGTGGCACACAATATGCTACTACATATAAAACCAATGCAGTTGACGTCGCATATGTCCGACGTGTTTATATACGATTTTTTTCTATGTCGACATATACCGACGTGTCCAATTTAGGCCATTCGTAGTGTCGGCTTATGCCGACGTGTCCGCGAAAGGGTTAACAAAATATGCAGTTACAATTTATATAAATATTACAAGGGATTTTATGTGATTAAATCATGTCAAGACATAAATATCATTTAATGTTGTGTGTCTGATTGGCATATATCTACAAATAAAAATATATAATTATATTAATAATTTAATTATTTAAAAGAAAAAATATTAAAATAAAATGGATTTAAATATTAAATAAAATGTTAAAGCATTTAAATTTATAAACTTATTATTATTCTTTTTTATCAACGAAATTTATATATTATAAGATTTCTATATTTTAAACAAATTAACAATTATTTATAATGTAATCTTTTCCGTTTAATATCCCATAAACTTCATCAATTGACGAAAATCTTTTTACCCCAAATAAGTTAAACGGTAACTAGAAAAAATTGGGATTCTGCCAAGAAAATAATGGAGGAGTTTCCATCGAGAAAATATGGAGGAATATTAGTTCATTGCAATGTAGGGTACAAATCATGAAAATGAAATCTCGGACTCCTGCCACTTGCACTAAAAGATTCTCAAATTTTCAAGAATAATATCGTGATGATACAGAAAATTCCCCATCCAGGTCCCAATATCCAAAGTAATCCCTATTTCTCTACATAGAGACCCCCAATGATAGAACCGAAAAGTATTCCGTCGAATGGTCTCCTCCGCCAATATTCGTGGTAGTCTGTCACTAGAAAGATTGAGCACTTTTCTAATATAACTAAAATGTAATCTCAGTGTATCCAAGTAAAGTGATGGCAAACCGGTTTCGATATATGGGAGTATTTTCAGGGAGATATAACATTTTTTTCAAGAAGTACCGCAACAACTTCTCTACTTCATCAAAAACCATAAATCCCCAGACCTGCGCACCATAAAACATTGTTGATTTTGCTGCCGTGTGACAAATTTTCAATTAGTTCGAAAAGCTTATTTTTGGATGGCGAATGTAGCTTAACCATGTGGAGTTTATTGTAATCTTGTCCGACCCCAAGTGTTTTCTAAATGACAAATTGCAAGTTATTTTTATACCAAGATACTTATATTTGTTAACCACCTCAATCTGCATGTTGCCATACCTCCAAGAAAGGCCACGACAGATTCTCGTACACTTTCTGAATATTATTATCTTAGACTTGTCAGGGCCTATTTTCAGACACCACTACAAACAGTAGTCATATAAAACATCGATCATCTCCTGCAAACCCGTTGGAAAATCTCACAAAAGAATAATGTCGTCTGCATATAAGAAGACTTTGACAACTGTACTCGCAACATTGACGCCACCCTGCTAATGGTCGTGAATGTCATTTAAACAAATCGAGAACAGCAATGGGCTCAGCAGACAAACTTCTTTGACACCATGTGTGACTGTAAAAGGCTCAGACAATGCGCTACCGTCCCATACTCGGCTAGTCGTATAGTTGTATAATTTCCGCAAAAGGAGAACCATTTTACGAGAAAGCCCTGCAGAACATAGCTTGTAAAAAAGCGAATTCCTGGCAATAATGTCAAAAGCTAAGAAAAAATCAACAAAATAAATAGAACATTTTTGGTCTTCAAAGTTTAGTGACTAGTACCAACCAAGCTAATATGTTTGATTTGCTTTATTTTTGAAAATATACGGAGGTTGGAAGATCGTTATAAATTAAAAATAAAAAAAGTTAATTCCATGCGTCAAATATCGCATATTATGTGCTCTTTCAAATCTGATTCAGTTTTTGTGGCCATAACAATTTAAAGATTTAAAATAGCTAAGATAAGATTTTTGGGATTTTATTTGATAAGATTTTCTGACTTAAAATCCTTTTTTTACTCATTAAATATAATTTATTCTATTAACTTTTTTAAAAAAAATGTACGGCATTCAACCCCTTTTTCCTATATTTTATTAATTTTTTTTTTAAATTTTATCTCAAAATCATAAAATTTTTTGTAAGAATATAGATCTATAAAAAAAATTGTATTTAATTTGAGTATAATCATGTCGGTGTTAGATATCAGGACATCGCACTTATATTGCAAGCACTTATTGCAAGGAAGTAGAAAATTAAAATTTTTTAGTTTTATCGTTATACATTTTATGCGTATTAAAAATTGTTTATTTACAAAAATAAAGCAAAACAAACATATTAGCTAGGTTGATACTAGTATTTTGATCTGGTTAAAGATCTCATCAGAACCCGAAGTTTTAGAAAAGCTACAGCCTCCATAATAGGCAGAACTTTAGCAAAAAAAACCTATTAATCATCAATTTTGCTCCATTTTTGTCTTCTTAGTAATCAAGCACGTGGGTAGGGTCTTTTGACGTTACTAAACTTTGAGGACCAAAAATGTTCTATTTATATAAAAAAATGTTAGTGTTTACTCTTGCACAAGTAATATTTTTTACAATTATATTATATTTTTTGTTTTTCTATATATCGAGATTATTTTTATGTTATTTTCAATTTATAATTTCGCGTCACCGCAAATCTTCAGAGGAATAATGTAGAAAATTTACCCAAATTATAATTTCTGAAGGAAAAAGATTAACGCTTTACCCGAAATTTTTTAATTAATGAATAAACATTGCACGGTTTTTTTGTTTAACAAAAAACAAATTATTTTGAACTTGAATAATCTTGCTCACATCACAATTTATGATAAAAGATCAAAAAATAAACTTCTGGTTTTAATTTTTTGAAATGTAAAAGTAAAACATACACACAGAGAAATTGAGTGCCAACCGAATTGAAAAGTGTATTTTAGTGGTAACAGCCTATAAATTCAGTTACTACAACGATATTTACTTTATATTTCTGAATATTTTGGGTGTTGCAACTAAAAAAAAATTTTTTCACTGTGTGTATGCATATTTTTATTTCATTTTGCTTAAAATGGATATTTTAATTGCATGTTCTTACTTGTTTTGCTTTAAATGCATATTTTTATTGCACTTCTCTTAGTTTTTCGTAAAATGAAAATTGGGATTAAGAGAAATAGTTTTAAGTGGGTTTTAAATGTGAATTTTTTAGTGTAAATAATTTAAGTGTTTTGTTACAACAATACAAATTATCTTATTAAAACCCAGCGAAAAAAGAGCGGAAAAAGATGTAGTTAAATCATCACATATACGAATTCAGATGTAGTGCAAATTGAGGTGAAACACGCATGATTTTAACATGGGGTTGTCATAGGACGGAGGTAATGCAAATTCCTCAAACTTCACTTTATTAAAAGTACTATGTGTAAGGTTATGAAAGATTGTATTTTTGGGTGTCCTTTTTCAAAGAACTTAATTTGTTATTTTTAATTAGTGGTTAAGGTCTGATGCCAAGTCACATCTTATTTACCGAGTGATAATATGGATTTGTAGGAGTGCTTAAACGGTTATAATTAAAAAAACTTTTAAACAGCTTTTCAGTTTTAAAAACAAAGCGAAATAATAGTTTTTCATTCAACTGAAAAGAAAGAAAACTATTGTTAAGTCTGATATTTTGTAATCATTGTTTTTCAAATTTAAAGGTGAGAAAACTCTAATTCAAAGCCACATCTAAATTAAAAAATAGTTGTTAAATTACACAAACTCTCGGTTCCATTCGAGTATGTCAAATACCGAATTGTAACCGAACATTCGTGACATGTCTACTAGTTAGCCTTGTATATCATGACATTATATGCTAAGTTTAGGAACTGATCTAAAAGGCCAGCATTAGATCAGAAAAATCAGTAGTAGTAGCTACTTTGTGTGTAATGAAAATGTTGTTTCTTTTGAACTACTGCATTATTTTTGCTGGGAATTGCCTAAAAACATGTTAGTTTAAAAAAATTTTAAGTGCATATTTTTATAATATTTAGTGCATATTTTAAGATTTATCATGCATATTATAGGCGCTTAAAACACACTTTTCAAGTGCATAAAATTCCTCTCCCTAATTATCACCTATTTTTTTTGTAGATTTTGTCTCTTCCTAAATTCTAAATTGTAAAAATTATAATCAAAATTTAAAAAAAATATGCAAAAAATTTATTTTTATTTTTACGAAATATTCTACAGAATTGCGAATATCGAGAAAATAAGCGCTAACTTTTAAAAACGGCTTGCCCTATTGAATTAAGCACACTCGACTTAACAATAATTACGTGTTCCCAGTTGCATATTTACGAAAAGCACTACACACAGTGCTGTGTGGGTGGCCAAAAATAGTATATTGCAATGTTAGAAATTTATTGTTAAAAATTGATAGTTTTTAATAATATACACTTTAGCTAAGCAGGAACAGAAAGTATTAAACAAAAATACTGAAGTTGAACTTCATGAATAACTTCAGTTAATTCAATTGAAATATTCAAAGGTGGCATGAATTTTCAAGGGGTACGAAAATAAATTTCATAGATTTAGGAATAAAATTGTACTAGATTGACCAATACGCTATTTAAGCTATTCAATATCACCCACATTGTCAATTCTCTATTAAGAAAAATAATAATAAAATAAAAATTATTTTTTTCCAAAACCAAAATTTTTGACAGATCTAATGTACGCACAATATAAAAAACACAATTTTGGGTGCCTTTAGGTGCCTCTCTTTAATTTATAGCATTTTCTTAGGACCGACTCCAATAAAAATATGTGATTATTTAAATTTTTTATTTGAAAGACCAAGTTATGCTACGAAAATAAAAAATAAAATAGAATTTCCTGTAAAGTAACATTAGGACAGACGAAGAACACACAACAGGACGTCAAAATTAATCTGTTGAAATAAAAGTTGTCATAAAAACAATAATTTGAGCACCAAGAGTGGCTTGAAATCGAGTTAATCTTTTGTCGATATATTATATATATTTGTGCAATTTCAAAAAATTAATACAAAATTCTAAAATTTTCAGAAAATTTACAATTTTTTTGTTTTTTATATTTAAGGATATATCAATTTTCAGGACATATAAAATACTTATTATTACCCAAAAGGATTTATGGAATGGAATTTTGCTCACATATTGGCTGCTACATACCAAATATATACATATACCTATTTTTTGCTAGTTTTCACGAAGCCCTAAACTTTATAAAAAAAACCTTAACATTTGGTTCTAGTATATACGCCCACCGTTTCCATGCTTGGAATTTAATAAAATCAACACACTTATTTTGAATGACATGTTTATTATATATACATAACTATTTTCGTAATATTAAAACCATTGCTTTAGATTGTATGTATTTTTTTTTTTTTTGTTCAAGGATCATGCGAAATCTTTTTTAATTAAGTCCAGACCAGTAAAAAATTTCTCATTTCTAATATTAATAAAAGCATTTCAAAGGGTCTATCTACTAATGTTGCTTAATTTTAAAGAAAAATTCGGAGCTATCTACTGTAACGACGCGAATATGACGAATTATTAAAAAAAAAATTACATTTAGTATGAAGTAGCAGTTTTTAATTAATATTGTAGAATTTTTTTTACTCTCCTGAACACTTGTATAAATGTAGATAGCTCCGTTTTAATATAAGACAATGATGAAGTTTTTTAATATACCTACATATTTTAATCTTACCTAAACTTTTGTATCTTTTAAATACTAACGAAATTCAGCAACCGCTTAGCCGAGTTAAACAATTTGTGTATATTGAAGTGTTCTTTCTCTGTGCTAGACTATTTTATATTAATCGTTAACTTACTTAAGTTCACCGATTCTATTACAGCTGAACAATTTCAATATTAAAACATACTAAGTCTGTTCTTTTACTCAAAATTCTTAATAATTTTATTACACCCATAAAACTCTATAGTTACGTAGTGATAGAAATACGTAGATGTTTCAAATATATTTGGCTCATTAAATAAATACACTTCATAGATCCGCTCGACATATTTTAAACAAACTTTGCAGATATATAGAGAACAATGCTTCATTAAGAAATTTTTGAATTGATTTACTTAAAGCGACCTCTAGTGGATTTATTAGCAGCCAAAGTTGAAACTTTGACAGAATATAAATCCTAGACTGTTAAAGATATTTTCATTCATGGTTAGCATCACAGCCCGGTGTGAGCCAACGCTTCCTCTACGATTCGCCTCCAAGCAGTACGATATTTTGCCAATGCTTCATAGTTCGGAATTCTTGAATTTTTAGATCTTTCAGTACACCATCAATCCACCTTGATCTAGGTCTACCCCGAGTTCTTACAAAATGGGCATCTTCCATAAAAAGTCTTATATTTGGGGCTTCTTTCGTCATGCGGATAACATGACCAAAACTTCTTAAACGCTGCGCTTTTATAGGTCAAAGCTCAAAGCAATATTTAATATTTAAGTTGCTTCTGTTTCTTTTCGCCTTGATGTGAGCTCGTTTAAACGTAAAAAGGTTTCTCTTAGATTCCTTGTAAATTATCTAATTAAAGATTTAATTTAAATTAAATTTGTTTCAAAGCGGATATTTAATTGAATCAATTAATATTTTAATGAACTTTTAAATATATAAATACATATTTTATTTTAGACATAATTCTCAAATGATTTTTTCATACACTGTATGTTTAAATCGAAAAGTTTCATTATCAAATACCAAATGCATTTTATATTTACAAATAAAACAAGCACACACACACAAACAGACACAGCATTACCAAAAACACATATTCACACACTTTTTTTTTGTGAGTATCATGATATTTTTTGTAGATACCCGATGATTTCTATATACTCATATACAACTTGATATCATTATATATGCTTATATGTGTGGCAATATATTACGATATATGTTCATATCTTATACTAAGTTTACGCAAATTTTTTGATATCGCGTAATTTATCACCATATAACATTGTATCGTATGTTATATATTAGCTTAGCATAATCATTATGTGAAATTGATATAGATCTATACATGACCGTATATTCTACCATATATGAGCAAATGTAAGTGTATATGGTACTTATATGGTAATTATATATGGCAACACATATCATTATATATAATAAAATTAAATGAAAAAATCTATAACTTTTTTATATTTTTTAGCATCGTTTAAAATTAGAATATAAATGGTTTCAAAATTTAATGCAAAAAGAATTAAAACTCCGAGTTTTTGTTTTTTAATGATTACACAGGTCAACAGCAAAAAAAGGCTTGACTAACCACTATATAGATTTGATGCATCATGGCTGCCTAAGTACAAAAATGGTAAAATTTTTCAATTCTATGGATAATTTTTTTTTAAAAAATTTTTTTTTTTAAATTGACAATATTTTGAGCCATTTCTCCACTTATGTTGTCATAACTCAAAAACAACTAGTCCGATTTTGTCAAATTAAATTTACAAAAATTAAGGTTTACAATATCTTTAAAGAACGTGTACAAATTTTTTTAATGCGATCAATAGTTTCAAAGTTATGAAACAAATTGTTAGCAAAAAAAAAAAAAAAAATGCTAAAAAAAAAAAAAATTTGAAAAACAAAAATCTGGAAAAAATCGAAAACTGCAAAAAATATTACTTTTTATTTTTTTGTAGTAAAGCTACATATCATGCGAATTAAACTAGATATGGATCATAAAAATCGATGCATGCTTTACATTTTTATTTACAATTAATTGAAGGTATCGCATATTTACAAGCACTGTAGAAAATTGTACCTACTATATAATGAAAATGCAGAACATAAAAACTCAGGTGCATTTTACGACACGCATTTTGGCAAAACCCCTTTGGGAAAAACCTCTATGACATTTTTATGATTCTAATAATTAAAAAAAAATAAGTAATAAACAAAAGATTGTTTAATTTTTACGATTGCGGTAGGATAGTAATAAAACGCTCATAAATGTGCGTGTACGCTGAAGTGCTCTTATTTTCCGTTAGCTACCTGTAACGGATAATTTTTTTTTTTTCATAAAAGTCCTTAATGTTTTTTAGGATTCTTGGGAATAATAAAAAATTTGCAGCACACACAAACTGTATCCACACAAAGGGTTATCCCAAATTATAGTATCAGTATTTATAAGATCTCCTTGACCCTTTTTATTTCATTCAAGAAGTGTTTGCGATAACGCAAACATCATTTAATACCTACACAAAAATTAGAGTCATACAGCTTAGAAGTTAAAAACAATTTTCAAATATTAATAAAAATGAGCCAGAACATTTTTATGTAAAAACGATCCAGATTTATTTTGTTATGTGTGCGGCCAATATATCACCGGGAAAAAACGGAAGTGCTTCTTAACTTCATTGCAAAAGTCATATCAAGATTGCTATAATATCTATCCGCACAATTTGAACCAGCATTGGACACCGAGTACTATATGCATTCCATGTCGATTGAATTTATCTATGAAGTCTTCTAACGTAAAGTAAGTATAAATTAATAGATTTGGAATATTTTATAATTACAATATTTCTTAATTAAAATTTGAATTCTTCATATTCCTGATTTCAATTTTTTTTTCATTTTACAGACGACACTTGGAAATTTTGAAGCCTATGCTATGGAGAGAAACAGCGAACCACGCATCCGAGTGTTATTTTTGTTTAAGTACAAAAAGCGGTTTTGGAAAACATATGCGATGGTCTTACCCCACGAGGTCTGCTGATGGGTTTACACTTGCAGTTGTACATTCACAAGAAATAGAATATGATCGGGGTGCAAGCTGTAGTCATGTGCTTTCATCTTCACCAGGACACTCAACCTCAAGTATGTCTTACCAATCAGATATGTCAGATCCAGCACTACCATCTACAGCTGAAAATGACGAGTTCATCCCACACAAACATTTCTCGCCGAGACCATGGAATCAAGATCAGCTTAATGATGTAATTAGAGACCTTGGATTGTCGAAAAGATCTTCTGAATTACTTGCGTCCCGGATGAAAGAAACAGGTCTCATAACTAAAGAAACTAAAGTTTCGTATTACCGTACTCGAGAAAAAGGCTTACTTCATTATTTTGCTGAAGAGGATGACATTGTGTACTGCACAGATATTTCTGGTTTGATGACTGCCATGGGCTTACAGAAATATGATTCAAACGAATGGCGTTTATTTATCGACTCATCAAAACGCAGCTTGAAGTGTGTCCTTTTGCATAATGGAAATAAATTTCACTCCTTGCCGATCGCACATTCAACCAAAGTAAAAGAAGAATACTCTGTAATTGCATTGGTCATGAAGAAGATAAAGTATGATGAACATAAGTGGGTAATTTGTGTTGATCTTAAGATGGTAAATTTCCTCTTAGCCCAACAAAGCGGCTTTACAAAATATCCTTGTTTTATATGTTTATGGGACAGCAGAGCTAAAACAGAACATTGGAAGAGAAAACAATGGCCTTCTAGGGAAACACTAGTTCCAGGTACGCCAAATGTTATAAATGTGGCTCTAGTGCCCCGAGATCGCATCATATTACCCCCTCTTCACATTAAACTTGGTCTGATGAAACAATATGTTAAAGCACTTAACAAAGATAGTGAATGTTTCCAGTATATTTCAAGGAAGTTTCCCAATCTAAGTATGGAAAAGCTGAAAGCAGGCATATTTGATGGCCCACAAATTCGCAAATTGGTGAACGATACTGAATTTGGCAGTTCAATGTCAGAAATTGAGAAGAATGCATGGGATTCGTTTGTATGGGTTATTCAAAATTTCTTAGGCAATAACAAGGGTGATGATTACGTTGCGCACGTTGAAGAGATGTTAACTCACTTCCAGAATCTTGGATGCAACATGAGCATCAAAGTACACTACCTGCACAGTCACTTAGATCGTTTTCCTGAAAATCTAGGAGACTTGAGTGAAGAACAGGGCGAACGATTCCACCAAGATATCCGGACAATGGAGGAACGATACCAGGGTCGCTGGGATGCACACATGATGGCTGATTTTTGCTGGAGTATTCAGAGTAACACTTTGTTATTCAACAATAGTAGAAAATCGACTAAAAGAAAATTTCAGAGTTTGTAGTTTATAATACATATTTATTTATTTATTTTCTTGTTTTATTTATTATAATAAATGTGAATAATAAAATATAAATTTTCTACTATTTAATTTATTTATTTATTTACATTTAAGCTCATCCAACACAAATGTCTTTCCGAAGAATAGAATCAGTATATTCTAGGTAGGGTTTTGCCAAAAAATACACGAATGTTACTATGTAATGCATTTTTGATGTGAAAATTTGTACATAGCATGGGAAAAATGTTTTCAAAATTCAATCAATCGAAAGAAGAACATTAACTACTCAATTTTATGTATATCAGACAAAAAACTAAAATTTGGTGAAAATGAGCGAATTCACTTAATTGTGAATAAATTCGAAAAAAATCAATCGATTTTTATGATCGATATCTCATTTTGTTCCTATTACATGTGGCTTTGCGATAAAGCAATAAATCTGAACGATTTTTGACGTTTTCGATTGTTTATGATTTTTTTAAAACAAAAAAATTTGCTATTTTCACGTAAAAAAAATATTTTTTCCCTCAATTTTTTATTATAACTCCAAAACTACTGAGCCGATTGAAACGCAATATATTAACGGATTAAAGGCTATGTAAATTTCAGTTTTTCTAAATTTATTTGAATAATATCGGACTAATTTTTTTTTAGTTATCATTAATTATGTGGAGAGACGTCTAAAAAAATTTATAATTTTAATTAAAAATTTTTTAAAAAAAAACCTCTCCATAGAATTTCAAAATTGAACCATATTTGTACTACTGGGACCACAATACATCAAAATTGTATAGTGGTTTTCAAAGCCCCTAAAATTTTTTCAAAATTGTTGCCTTGTGTTATTAATATATTTTTTATTAAAGTACTAAAAAACAACGTTATAATTATTAGATTTTAAGCAGATTTGGTATTCAAAACCCTACGGGAATTTGACCAGTCACTGGTATGGTCACGTCGATAGAACTTTGTGTTTATGAACATGTCGTAGTTTCGGTTCTGTTGTATGAAAGTGACCGGTACTTTTATCATGGGCTTGTCATAGGAGGTGGCAATTTCAACTTTGAGCTATCATATCACCAAACTGTCTTAAGTGAACACGAAACAGAACGAGTTGAAAGTAACTAGTATGCAACTAGTCTCATGTTATTCATTATTTGATATGTAACAGGACTAGTTCGAAATGAATTAATACGTGACTGGTTAAAACACTAGTTACAGAATAATCGCAATGCCTTATGTTACGAAGCTTGTACAAAATTAATTTTTTCGTGACATATTATTAAACAGCGATAGCCAAACAAGTTATAGGACAAATTAAAAATAATTTACCTGTTACTTTTTATTCCGGATTACTGAAAGCATCCGATCGGATCCAGTCACTGAACGTACCTAAAATTTTTTGCCACATTACCTGTTTTTAATATTACTCAAAAAATTTATTTTTTAATAAATAACAGAAACATGAATCGTCCAAATGTCGTTTTTGAGCCGAACTCTTTGGCCGGACTCAATAATTTTATAATTTTGCAGACTCTACCCTATGGGAAATTAAGACGAAGTGAAACCGATAACTTTATATGGAACGAGCCTGTCAATTTAACAAGGTGTTATCATGGAAGAGGGAAACTGCCCTCATATGACATATCCCCGAACGTTGTGTGCCATATGGTAACGCTGACATTATAGTCTTTTTATAAGTGTAGTAGAGTGTCCCTTAAGGTGTTCTACAAGTTTAAATGTTAGAAATGTTGAGACGCTAACCTCTAATTATTTTGTATTTGTCTTGAAAATAACTCATGTGAAATTTTACGTCCCTACGACCACGCCTTCCCTACCCGATAGGGCATTAAAGATCAAAACTTGCGTTTATATGGGAAAAAGGGATATTTTTTTTAGTTTTTGCAATATTGCAATAGTTTTTACTCTAGATGATAAATTAATCGAGATTAAGATAAAATTATGTATTCAAAAAGGTATAAAAATCCAAAATCGGTGTAGAATTAACCCAGTAATAAATAATGCCCCAGACCACTAATGTGCCAAATACCACTTCAGCAAGAAATTCGAGCTCAAATTTTAAACGTTTTTAAAATTGATTACTGAAACATAATTTTTTTATTTAATACACTCATAATTGTGAGCCATAAAAGAAGTTTTTTGTTTTGGGTGGCGTTAAAGAAGTTTTTTGTTTAGGTGGCGGTGATGTCAAAAACGAACAACATTTTTGGGGTGTTTTTCAAATCTCCAATTTCAAATTTTAAAAAAATTTCTTCAACAAAATCGAAAAAATTTAGATTTTTATTGCTTAAACTTGTTTAAAACATCTAAGAGATTAAAAATAAAAAAAATTAAAAATATCCCCCAGTACACTTGGACCCAGTACACTGCGACCCCAAGTGACCCCAGACTTATTTATTTCAATTTTCAAAAAACGTTAAAGATTTTCTTACTACTTTTGAGTTTTAAGAAACGTGATGTAAAATATAATAACAGAATACTTTTAGATTAAGTGCCAAAAATTTTGGACATATTGAACAACATTAACTCGTACCGTGCCGCATTCAGATATACAGGAGATATACTGTGCGTTTTTACATATATTTGAACAAAAAGTATTTGAATTCTTTTTTTTACAAACCTGGCTAAAACCATTCGATAAATCCATAAATCCACATTAGTGGTCTGGGGCATTATTTATTACTGGGGTAATTCTACACTGATTTTGGATTTTTATACCTTTTTGAATACATAATTTTATCTTAATCTCGATTAATTTATCATCTAGAGTAAAAACTATTGCAATATTGCAAAAAAAACAGCAAAAACTAAAAAAAATATCCCTTTTTCCCATATAAACGCAAGTTTTGATCTTTAATGCCCTATCGGGTAGGGAAGGCGTGGTCGTAGGGGCGTAAAATTTCACATGAGTTATTTTCAAGACAAATACAAAAAATTAGAGGGTAGCGTCTCAACATTTCTAACATTTAACTTTAAGGGACACTCTAAAGTGTAGTAATAATGTGTTAACAAAAACTAGCAGTTGATTATGTTTTTAATTTTGGAATATTTGTGTATTTGAAAAATTCACTGTCAGATCGGTCAGATTTTTATAAATAATATTATATAGTCGATGAACTAGTATTTAGCAGAGAAATACATTTTCTTAGTTTCGCATCAACATAACAATTGAAATCATAAAAGATAAGCTTTTTTATACATATTTTAAAAAAAAAAAATTAAAAAGGTGGATCAAAAATTGATTTTTTTAAATAATTACTTGGGAACTCTGGATAGCATTTTATACAGGTTGGCATCTTCTGTAATCGTGCTTCTGCGAGATTTAATTTAATGTATTTGTACTCAAATTTCGTCAACGATTTGTTGGGTGGCCACCAATAAGTGGTCACGGAATTTACATGGTCGTGCACCCATAGTCGAGGATGTCTTGAAGACAGAGCCAACGGGGGGCTTCTTCATTTTAATTACGATAATGAAGTTCGGCTGTTGTTTTGTTGCAAATGTAATAGCGTGTGTTTTTTCCCAAAACTGCACAGTAGGCAAAGCCTCATAGATAAAATTGTCTTCAGCGATTTCTATAAGACTTTTTAAAGTTTTTCACTACAATTGTCGCTGAAATTGTCTTAAACGACGATGTAAATTAAAAAGCAAATGTTTTTAAATTATATTTCGTTTGCTTAAATGAATTTAATTATTTAAAAAATAAATTAAACAAACAAAAATTGTACCTTCCCTGTTAAAAATCGACATAAATGGATCCATACATGAGAACACACGCTCTATACATGCCCACATGCATCCATACATGATTCATGTGTTCATATATATTTTTGTATGGTACTTGATATTATTATACATATGTCTCCAAATATATGTAGTGATCGATATGACATATGGCCCCATGATAAGTCTTATTAAACTATATGTGAGGCCATACTGAAAGTATTTTCCTTATAATTTTATATACCATTATACATATTTTGGTAAAGTTCAATATCAAATTAAGTTATACGCAACTTTAGATTTTCTTACATATGGCTTCACATATAAGCATACTAATTTTATAACGAAATTATTTGCAAGTGATTTATTTTATATAATTTCAAAATGAAAAAAAAATGTGTTAATTTTTTAAGACAATACCACTTAATTATATATTTTTGAAACACTAAATTTGTCAATGATAAATACTTAAATACTTTTAAGCAGAACTTCAAGTTACTAAAAGCATACCTAAATCAGATGTATTTATATCTAATTAGATATAATTTAATATTGTATCTAATTATATCTAATTTGATATAATAAGATGCATGTAGATTACCCGTTTTTCGGATCAATTTTTATGTTCTTATATATGGGAACTTATCAAATGAGATATAATTTTATTGGACTCGATATTAAAATCATATTGCGAATAATGTCGTCGATATCCTCGTCTACGACAAATTGAAGTAAATTGTCGCCCAAATGATCATACAAATTTCAATGACGATTTAAGCGCAAGTGTCACTCAGTTGGTCGTGCTTGAGTTTGCGGACATTGGTACTAAACATTTGTTAATGATTTGTATGGTCTGTCACCAATATGTGTCAAGGAACTTGCATGCCATGCACCCAGCGTCGAGGATATCTTAAAGAGACAGCCAACAGGGTATATTAGGAGCTGTATGCAGTCAAAGTATTCATAATATAATTGTAATGGGTTGAAACTTTCAATGATTTCTCTTACCCCCTCTCGCGTACCACAAATGTTTCTCCCATCTATGTATATGTGAGACTGATATCGACGACACAAACCTAGAATAGATTTCTCGGGTGTTTGTAAGTTTAACGGATATTTGTACTAACTTTTTTGTATGAGTGCACCTTTTTAAAAACTGTTTATAATTTTTGTGATTATAATCGGTATCCATTATATTAATAGGTTTAATACATTTACATTAGGGTGACAACGATTTGTATTAGAATAAAGTTTTAAATTAGATTAGATTAAAGTTTTTTCTTAGCAAAAGGCTAAATATGTTAACATTTAACAATCACTGTTAATTCAGCAATATTTTTAAACATTTATTTTACTAAAAACAACTCTAAATATTAAATTTTAACAAAATTTAACATGAATAAGTAACAAAAATTTTAAATTTATTAGGATTTTCAAAATTTTATTTGCTCATTTATTTAGTCTGTTAGTTCAGCAAACATGGTTGTTTAAGTGTGTTTTTTTAAATTCCCGGAATCCGGACCAAAATTTTCGGAAATCGGGAAGGGAAAAATCAACAGAAGTCCCGCGTTAAAAACACTATTTGCACAGTAATTGTTTCCGCATAATTTTCTCTTTAAGTTTGCCAAAACGTTTTAAATGGGTCTAAGTTGGGAAACGTTTGGTGGGGTTCTTTTTTAAATTGTCTATTGATCTTTAATTTTTCTAGATGCCCTCCACAGGCCCATCAGGAGCTAAGGCATAGGGCCCCAAAGTGAGGCACCTCGTGTATAAGAAACCTTTAAAAGCTAACCAACGTTAAAAATGTGATCCGAATTTCAAGACTGTAACATATTATAACTCCACTAACAAATATGAACAAAAAGCAAATATGTATGGTAGGGTGGGGTGGGGCGATTTGAACATCTTAATGGGCGCTTCGCGTTTGTGATTCTTGGGATTGTACTGAGCAAAAAAGTCCACTAGACCATACGTCTACGGTGAAAATCGAGCTTCCAGATTTTGACTTGCAAATAGATTTTGACTTGCTTGTAACAATCTGTGGGATTGACATATCTCAGGAAGTAGTAGGAGCTTATCCAAGATTATGGTAGCAATCTCTTCTTTGGAAGATTCTCTAGCAGATTAATGCATCAATCATATTTGTGGGTGGGGTTTAAGGGGTTAATTTTTAATTTCAAAATAGGACTTTTTTGCCGTATTTTGTGAAAGTAACAATGTGTGGGATGGACATATCTCAGGAAGTAGGAGGAGCTTATCCAAGATTATGGTATCAATCTCTTCTTTTGAATATTCTCTAGCAGATTAATGCATCAATTATATTTATGGATTGAGTTTAAGGGGTTAATTTTTAATTTCAAAATAGGGCTTTTTGCCGTATTTTGCGAAAGTAACCCTGTCCCTTTTTGCAATTTCACAAGGCCAAATCTGCCTGAGGGAGCTTTCCAATGCTTTTGCGATGTACTAGAGAGTTCTTAACTATTGTCTTGTTTGTAATTTTTTGTCTTAGTATTGGATCGAAAATCTCAATGGTTTGGCTGACAAAAGTCTGAGAAAAAACTGCAAGTCAAAATCTGTAAGCTCGATTTTCACCGTAGACGTATGGTCTAGTTTACTTTTTTGCTCAGTACAATCGCAAGAATCAGAAACTCGAAGCGCCCATTAAGATTTTTTTCTTTCCATACTAATCGCCCCACCCTTATGTATGGTCTATTAGATTTTTTTTTTTAATTTGAATTTTTGCCTTACCTTAGGAGGGAGTTTTGCTAACTCTGGCCCTAAATAAGGGCAGGTATTTTTTTTTAAATATTTGCAACGTTAACAGCAATTTTATTAATACACAAAGAAAATCTGAAAGCGAAATCTTTGTTGGTTAAGAAACGGAACCTGTTTTATGTTGAAAATTGCAAAAATCATAATTTTCTTTGTTATTTTGTTAATAGGGTACCGACATTCTTTTGCCTCCAGAATTTAGTTTTTTTAAAAACATACAAAGTATTTATACTTTTCGGAAATATAACGTAATATAGATAAGATTAATGTGAAAAACGTCGCCGATTTAACTTTAAACAGATGCCGTGTTTAAACCAACCAACATTTTTCATACCAATTTTCTTTAGTGTATTAATAAAATTGTTGTTTACGTTGCAAATAATGTTCGAAAAATTCGGCCCAAATTTGGGGCCAGAGTTTTCAAACCCCCGCCTAAGGTAAGGCAAAAATTAAAAAAATTATTTTCAAAATTGAACAACTCAGAAAGTGTATGAGATAGACCGACCCATACATGTAAGCATGTTTTTTGTTCATATTTGCTAATAGAATAATAATATCTTACAATCTTGAAAATCGGATCATATCTATAACATTGTTTAGCATTAAAAGTTGGGCCCTATGAACATCTCGAAAACTTAAGCTCCTTAACAACTTGTTTATCACTGTATTTAATTAGATGGCAATTGAACTACCCAGTAAATCCCCCACTGTGAGGCCCAAGGCTTTAGCTTTTAATTTGGCGTCCAGTTGTTAATCTTGCAGCCGACATTTTCTGTCCCGGCCCGGTTTCTTTCTACACTTTTATTATTCTTGATTACTTTTATTGTCTTGAACTGAAGTACGCTGAATTCAAATCTGGCAAAAATAATGTTCGCTTTTGCAGTATTTGAAACATCGCAGTTTTTATATTTACATCATTCACCTCATTTTTTCGTATATTTTGCTTAATTTTTCAAAGTTTAACCGCAAAATCATGAAATTTTTTTATAATATAAATCTACACTGAAAGAATTATCCGTCGTGATATTAATGAAATAATTTCATAGAATTTTGTCGTAGATTCAATGAAGAATTTCATTATATCCAAGAAATTTTATTAATATTAAGAAGTTTTTCATAAACTTTTTTTCAAAAAATTTCATAGTTTCATAAAACAAATTGATTCGATTTCATAAATTATCTCTTCATAAATTTAATGAAATTTCTTTTTAGAGCTATGAAATTATTTCAAAGACTTGTTTTTTTTATTTCTTCATAAAATTTCATAATTTCATTAAATTTCATACATTTCAAACTTTAGTTTTAAGATTTAATTCTCAAGTGTTCAACATATTTTATAAAGTGCTTTATAATTCTAATGTAGCCTTTCATTAATTTTGGACTTTTATGAATTTGTTTGAACCACCATTCACGCGAAGCATTCCGTACGATACATTGAAAGAATATTTAAATCAAGAAGATCCACCGTTTTTTGATCCAAAAATTCCATCACACATACAAGGGACGGAACGATTTTTGTTTTCATGTTTTTATTTACATATGTTCTGACTAAATAAATTTCTAAAGAGAAAAATAGCCTCAAAAAAAAAACAGCCATTTCGCTGATTTTTTCATGTAAAGTGCCAAAAATGGTGATTTTTTTAAATGTTTGTATGGGGAACCCCCAGGGGGGTTCCATGGGGTGTGCCACTGGCATAGGTGGGTCGGCCCTCCAAATCGCACATCCCTAGATTATTATAAAAAACAATCTTGCTTTGAGTGTTTTTTCTTTTACTTTTTTATCTTCTCTAGTTATAATTGTTAAATTACGCAGAAATATAAAAAAAACATAAAATTTCACTGACTGCCGATTAATTAACCCTTTCGACCCCAACTTTTAATGGCTTTGAATTTTTTGATCAAACTTTGTGGCAACATTGAGTTATAGTAAAGTAATATTTTGTATTAATTTCATGGCTTTTGCAGCACCCCTAGCGGAAATATTTGTACCTAAAGTTAGAACTTTAACAAGATGCCGGTCCCGAACGGGTTAATATTTTTCCAAAATTTAAATTTTTTATTTTTTTTTTAAACTAAACTCTACATAAAATTTAAAAAGTTTTTTTTAATTTTGTCCATCATACGATTTTAGAGTTTTTTTCAAATTATGTATATATTTTAAACTATTAATAAATCACTAATTATCGCCGATGCAACTGCACATTATTGAAAATAATTAAAAATGTAACTGTAAAATTTTCGTGGTTTGTTTTGATTTCACTTCTAAAAACATTAATTTGTAAGCAACTACTTAAACAAAAGAAATATATCAATCACAGCTTGTGCTAAATGACCACAAACAGTGAAGTTGCCCACAGGCAACTTCGGGGTCGAAAGGGTTAAGAAAATAAAATAATTTTTAAAAATCTGTCACGATGAACCGATCTAAAATTAAGTCAGCTAATTTTCCTAATTAAATTTTTTCAGTTTGAATTCAAAAAAAAAACCACATGGAAATTAAATTTTGTTTTAAAACTTTATTTGTTTTTTTTTTTTTTTTCTTTGAAAAAATATTTTTATTTGTATTTTCCTATTTTTCAATAATTTAAATAACATTAGTTTTCTTATCAATATATTTTCTATAAAATTATTCAAAATTAATATTATGTTTTAATTAATCAGCATGTTTTTTTTATCCGAATATACATAATGCTTTCTTTGTTTGCTTACAAGTAATGAATTGTAGTGTAAATCGGAACTTTATGATTATTTACTTGAACGTAAACGTAAGCGTTAAAACAAGATAGAAAATACCACTGTTGTTTTTTGTATCTTTGTACTCTTTACACTCCTTGATCTCTTCATAAGATGAACGTAACGTTTTCGTAACAAGGTAATAAAGCATATTAACAAGTACGTTGAACCTCGACTATCCGCGTCGCTCGGGACCGGGCAATTTTATTTCTTTTAATAGTTGTATTATTTTTGTTTTGCATTTTCTTACAGCTTGAAAGTTTCTATACAAAAAGTGTATAACTTTCGAATGAATTCGAATAAACAAACAAACTGATATTTTAAAACAGATTTCGATACCTTTTTCGAAAAATATACTTTAATCAATATAAAAAAAAATCGTTCGAATATGAATACAAAATATACTTAAATTTATTTTAGTAGTTTAAAACAAGAAACATTGCAGAAAAAGAATCACGTAAATTAAAGCAGAATATACAATAGTAAAAAAAAAAGAGAAAAATTTAATAAATTACAATAGTTAAAAGCAAAGTACTTAGTGGTTAGAGAAAGCTACACTAATGACCTCAATTAAATAAGGCTGCGTTTATATTGTGCGCGTAGAAACTAGTTCAAACTGGTTAAGATCTTATATACAGGTGTTGCCAAAAATAATAACGATACAATTTCTTTGTCGAAATATCATATTTTTTGTGTTAACGGACGTTTAAATTAAATTTTAAATATTTTTAATTTTGATTTTTACTCTTAATATTTTTCTAAGCATGTCTCGATCTATTGTTATTATTTTTTTAATTTTCTTTAAATCAAAGAAAGAAAGAAAAAAAGAAAGAAAGAAATACAACTATTTAATATTTAACCATTTTTTAAATACATGCTAGCCTTTCTATAGTTTTTTGTAACACTGTATGTATATGGAAACTGTGCACTGAATATGAGACCAATATCGCACTTTCAACTAAATTTAGCGATCAATGTAAACACACACTTAGGCATACCATATTTTTCTTACCTATTGTAAATAAAATGTTAAATAAAATGTTAAAATGTTAAAATGTTTAAATAAAATGTTGTTCACAAGTTTGTTTTAACTGTTGTCGGGGTTATATTGTCCTATCAATTAATGGTACAAATGTTGTATCTATAGGTATATCTATAGTTCAAGTGCTCTATCCTTTAATAAAAATGTTTGCCAGCACATTCTTGTAAAAACTACCTAATTTAATTTAAATAAATGTATCACTACTTTACAATTAAATTGATATGCCCTTAATACAATTAAAGTTTAAAAATGTTTTTTAAGAAGAATAACATTCAAACGAATAGATGAATGTGACTAATATAAGAAAAAAAGGAACTTTAGTTTCCTACCAAGATGCAAATTGCTGTGAAAAATATTACTTAATAGAACATGGGCGTCTTTTGTACCAACATACATGTTTTTGGGCTTACTTTCTTTAGAAATCAATATGAACAACAATATTTAAACAGTTATAAAAAAAATAAAGAAATACTTTATTATAAAAATTATGTTTGCGATAGAACGACGCAATATTAAATATTGTTCCGAAAATTATTATTTAAAATTCGAACTAACAACCATGGTGGCCATTTCATTATAGAACTTTTTTTTAAAGGCAAAATCGTGGAGCCATAAGTACTCATCTGAGAATAAAATTCTTAATTTAGTTTACAGACTAATACATTTTTTAGTCCCCAACGTAACCGGATTTTAAAATTTTTGACTTGCATTAAAATGTTACAAGGGTAAACTTAAAAAACCAAAAAAAAAAAAATACAATCGTTGTTTTTTAAGGTTTAAACAAAAAAAAAAAAAAAACAGGCAAAAATTTTAAAATATCTTTATGTTAGGGACTTCATTTTTTAGCACTCTTCAAAACAAAATAAAAAAAAAAACCCGATTGGAAATCGGTTCAACAGTTAGTGCTGCACAGTGGCACACGATTTTCAATATGTTGTTTTGAGAAAAAGTCATTTAAAGTAAATATCGCACAAGTAAAATATAGGGCAACGAGTTTGTTTAACAATCTGTAACTTTTTTACTTCTTCGAATTTTTCGCCAAGATTTTTACAGTCAAGAAATCAAAATGTGAAATAAAAAAAATCACAAAATAAAAAAAAATCTAAAGAGAGTAAACCCCTTAAAAAGGAATACAAAATGGGATAGCTCACATATTATGTATATTTAAAAAAAAGTAGCAAAATAACTAAAAAAATTTATCTAAAGCTATTTTTTCACTTTAAAATTATAGATGAATAAAAAAAAAAAATAAATAAATAATAAGTAAACTGAAAGCATTTGACATTTTTTTTTTCGTTTGTTAAAATATGTAAGAAAAACAATAATGGTAATATTGAGATGGCCCAAGTGTAGTTGCATTAGGTTTGAAATAATATTAATTAAAGTCATGAACGTGTATATTTAGTTTTGTTTATTTAATTTTTGTTTGCGTATTTAAGAAATATGTAGCTTTTTTTATCGTAATCGTAATAATATGTTTATTAAAAATAGTATTTTTTTCATATAAATGAGATCATTTGAAAGTCTACTTCAAATGTTAAAATTTGAATTTTTGTTTTCAATCCTTCTTTTTATATTAGTTATAATAATAAAATTGTTTATACTTTTATTTTTTTTGTTTAATTGGCAGACAAAAACTCAGTGTCCTGACACGTTTCGTTTTTTTACATTTCCAATAGTTTGGTTTTTGTAAAAAACAAACTCGTCCCACTCAGATATTAGTTTTATTATCGTTAAGGCAGTTTTTGTTTTTTTTTTTTTTTAGCACAAAACACTGTAGTTCCTTCAGACACTACATCTAAAGGAACTTTATAAAAATGTGGTATTGATAGAATGCTGTTTAGGAGAAAGAAAAGACTGTCAGTAATGTTTTTCAACTTTTCCGAACTTATTGGCAACACTGTGTAAATTTTAAACTTTTATATTTTAAACCATCACTGATAATGACTTTAGCCCAATTTTAAACGAAAAGTTATGTCACTGACAACTAGCTAAGGCAGGATTCCAATTTCGTGACAAACTCATAAAATACAGCTTATCGCAGAACTAGAGTCCCAGACACAGTGGGGAAAGTTGGATTTTTTTAGCAACATTTGTTTTAAACGAATTTAAAAAAAAAAATTAAATTTAAAAAATACCTGACTAAATTCCAGATTGATTCCTCATAGCCAATTTAAAAGTCATTTATTTTATATTCTTACTACATAATTTTTTTGTAAAATACCTAATATTTGTAATAAATTTGATTATATTTTATTCATGTTTTATAGTTAAAAAAGTTTAATTAAAATTTGAAATTTTCTTTGCTCTCGAACAGCACTTTAATCATATTTCTTAAATATTGTAAAGATGCATGTCGATGAAGCAGAATATAAACTCTTTAATACGATTTGTAAATTTTGATGTATTAAAAATTAAACGTCTCTATTTCCAAATAAATGACTTTTTACATCGGCTATAAGGAATCGAACTAGAATTTAGTCAGTTATTTTTCAAATAATTTTTTTTTTCAAATTTAAATAAAACTGTAGGCTGTATGCACTTTTTCTAAAAAAAACCCGATTTTTACCACTATCCCGGGCCTGGTTACGAAAATGTTTTTAGACCTTGAATAATGTTAGCACTGAGTTTATTCAACATTATACTTTTGTTGATTAAGAGTTGGCACATTTTTTTATATAACTGTTATTCAGCGTTCAGAATCTTATTTTGAATAAACTTTATGTTAAATCAATATTAAATTTATGTTTTTACAACACGAGTATGTTTATCGACCTGACTGCCAAGGAATTCGAAAAATTTGAAAGCCACCAGTGAAAGGCCCTTAAACAATTGTTCCTATCAGTACTACATTTTTACATAGTTCGTATGGATGAAATGCAAAAAAAAAAAAATAATAAACAAAAAACTTCCCTAACTATTATTGATTCTTGCAAATAGGGGACTAATTAATTGATTTAATATTAGCGTTGTAATAAAGTATTTTGACATTACAATGGTCTCAATCAATGCCAATAACAAGTGCAATGCCTAAAACAATCAATAATAATGAAGGAAAATCGTATTTGTTTACAAACAAAAAATCATCATTTCTGGAGTTCCAAACTTATATCACCATTTTGCCAAGTTTATACTGGAGAGGTTAATCCAGCATGACCAACCAGTGATCAAACAAAAATGATCGGTGTATATTTGCGATCAAAAAGTGAATATTTATAGTTTGTAAGCAAACATTTCCATATTAATACGATATTTTTCCAAAGCAACATTGTTTTAATAAACTAATGCTTTTTTAAGAATTATATTTGGTTGTTTTAGGCATTTCATACTCAATAGCAATTGAAAGTATAATTGTCATTAAATTGTATTGAAGTTTTTATGTCATTCATTTGTAGTAACGCCAAAAAAATTCCAGTGCCAATTAAAAATTCCCATGTACGCTTTCTTAAATATCAAAAGTCTACGCATGATGCGTATGCGCGTTGGACGCACTTGAGCACGATGCTGACGATGAGTTTTGAGATGACACAACAACTTTGAGTGAATATGTGGAGCTGTTGCTGCAGTTACTACAGCTGCTGATGTTGTTTGTATCGTCGTTATAGTCTTCATCTTTCCTATTGTCATTTGTTGTTGTTGATACGTTTTCATCTTCTTTGTTAAGATAACACGACTGCTCTTGTGCAGCTGGTATTGCATGAGACAACTGTATTGCTTGGAGATTTCGATGTGACTTAATTGTACTGCTCTTCATACGTAAGTTGAAGCTTTCTAAAATGAAATCAAACACAAAATTAAATACAAATTAGTACTTTTACTATATAAAAATAACAAAAAAAAAATATTTAACAAAATGTCTTATCTTAATTTTGGCCACTATACCTAGATAAGAATCTACGTATTGTGTATTGTACGTACATTCAAAATTAATAAACACAAACATAAATGCAGTGAAGAGGTCAATGATTTCTTTTGAAAGGCACAAACTTAAATTAGCCTTGAAATTATCTTGAAATCCGTATTTCAGTTTTAAATGAGATTTTTTAGGATTATATCCACATTCGAACCATTTGTATTAGTCATAAAATTTCATTGCTACAGCCAAAAGATTCTAAATAATGCCGATTAAAAAAAATTAATATGATGCAACAAAGAAATGTATCCAATTTGATATAGCCTTATATCTAATTGAAATACAATTTGATCCGAAAAATGGTGGAAGGTATTGTATATAAATGGATTATAAAGGGTCCGCCATCTAACGTTTTTTTTTTTCAACTAGTGCTTATTTCGTGGATGGTAACACTTAGCTCATGTCTGATTTGACAGATAATTATTGTTATCCTTCCGCTGAACGAATATGGTCCGTATGTTCGTTATCTTGTGAAAAAAGTGAAAGAAACTGGCATCCTCATCGATAAACCAAATCGTGAAAAGCCAAAAACAGTGCGTACACCCGAGAATATTGCTGCTGTGGCAGAAAGTCTGCGTGAAGCGCCATTAACATCAATTCACCGTCGTTCTCAACAATTGAACATTTCGGAGACGCCATACAAAGTCCAATTTGTTCAGGAGTTAAAAAAAAAAGTTATTTGGCGGACCCTTTATTACATTGACTTTCATAGTATTTGATACGATTGAATCCAGTGAAAATAAATTTTTTATATTGAATACAAGGGGCTAGATATTATGGTCCGATTATCAAGAGCCCAATTTAAATTTAGAGTAAAGTTAAACTAAAATTTTTTTATGTTTAACAATTAAAAATTTTTATGTCAAACTAAAATTTTTGAAGTTTGATATTTTAAATTGTGATGTTTATTAAAAAGTCTTTTAATAGATATTTTTTTACTAAATTAATTCTGTCAATTCAATTATATATTGCCCGTCTAATAACGCATGGTATAACATATTGTAAGATATATTTTAATATGCCGTTTTACGAAAAATTACAGGGGCAAGTAAAATTGTATCCCACAATACATAATGTCATACTTAAGTATGTCATTGTTCAAAACTGGATCACATTATACAATATTATTTATTATTTTTACTCGGGATACTGCAAATTCGAAAAACTTTCTCTATTAAGGTCCATGATAAATAATTCTCCGTTGACTATATTTCTTAAAAGGGAATACTCCCCAAAGTTTACCGGCCGATTTGGATGATACTCGGATATGTGGTAGAAAATAAAAATCTAAGGTTAATCGGTTTTTTATCTGTCATTTCCAATGTTTAGAGGTAACAAATGGTGCCAACAATTTGTAGTTTTCGTTTTACCATTTAACACAAACAAACTGTACAAAAAAGTGATGTTAAAGGGAAGAAATTTCAGGAAAATTGGCAAAAAAAACGTAAAAATTTGCATAAAGTGTCGATACAAAGTCGCTTATAACTTTAAAACTGTACAACTCACAATTTTCCAACTGGTACCATTTTACAGGTGGGAACATTACCTTCAAAATGGCGCCAAAATTTTTTTTTAAATTAAAAGGTCAGAGGTAATTTTTTTAGGTTTAATGTTCAAACCCCAATATCTCAAAATCCAATTTTTTTTTAAATTCTTAAAAAATATATGTTAAAAACTAAGGCCATTTGTGGTAACATTTTAAGGTGGAGACGTTTTCCTACATAACTCCGGAACCAAATGAGTCTGCACCTTAAAATTTTGAAACAAACGTAGGGAGGCTTTGTTTTTAACATATATTTTTTTCAGAGTTTTAAAAAGATTGGATTTTGAGATATGGGTCTTTGAACATTAAACTTAAAAAATTTTCCTTTTGACATTTGAAGGTAATGTTTTCACCTTTAAAATGGTACAAATAGGAAAATTGTAGGTTGTATAGCATAGAAGTTATTGGCGAATATGTATGGACACTTTTTTCATATTTTGATGTTTTTTCCAATTTTCATGACGTAATATTTCGAAAACCGAAAGGGTTTGGGGTCGAAAGGATAATGATTTGATAAACACTACACATTTACAATATTTGTAGAGAATTTCATTAAAATCGGAGATGACAAATCCGAATGCTGTGCGGTTTGACCTGGAATTGCCCCATATTATTGAACTGTTACAAAACTAATAAAAAAAATTGTGATGTAATTTCTATAAAAAAAAATTTCCATAGAAAATTGGTTGTTAAAATCAAAGAATATTTTTTTTTTACATGAACGTTTTTATGGAAATCTAACGTATTCAAAAATTTTATGAGAAAAATATGTTCGAATATAAAACATTAAATAAACTGCAAATAACAACTTGTTATAGTTTCAGTTTCTACTTACAAAGGACTTTCATTATATGTACATATATGACTTTGTTTTTAATTTTTGAAAAGATAACAGATATCCTTGCAGTTGAACTAATTTTGACTTTTGTTTTGATTTTTCACCAATATTTAGCTTAAAATTTAAATTTATTTATTAACAAAAAATCTTATCTCACATAAGAGAATGTTTCACAGAAATATATTCATGCAAAACATTATTTTTACAGCGGTAAATATTTCCAAACTTCTTGATCAAAGTTGAACCTTTTTTTGTAAGAAATTTCCCAATTTCGCGAAATCCGCTACTCCGATTTGAATTTCATTTCATATATCGCACTTGATCAACAAGAGGGTATTAACTCAAAATTTTTAAAATATCACTTTTTTTCAAGAAATCAACTAACAACATCAATATCTATCTATTGTAAAAATTTCAACGTATTCCGATTACTCTTTCATCTCGAAAACCACTTTTGAGACCATTTTCATGATAATGCAGTGACTACCTTTATTTCAAGAAAAAGGTATTATTTCGAGTTAATACAAAAGTTCAAATAGAAATGAATCGTATATTTTCATAAAAAAATGTATTATTTTGTTGAGCCTTTATTTATGTTAAAAATAATCAAACTGTTTTATTTATATTTGGTTGTATTTTGAGTTGATACTGTTTTGTTGATAAAATTTGTTTTATTCTATAAATTTAAATCGATAAAATTTCAAAAAAATGGTATTAACTCAAAAAATTGTTTTTTTTTGCAATGAGTGGTAAAATTTAAAATAAAAACAATGTATATATATTTTCAAATGGAATTTGCTTGTTATGATATGTTTGAATTTTTAAATTCTGTTAAAATGTAGCCATAAACAGTTTTTTTACTCTACTGAAAATTTTAAAATTATGAGTTAATACCCTCTTGTTGATCAAGTGCGATATGTTAGTACAAAAATATATCAAATTTGATATTTTTATTTTTTTCTTATTTTTTAATTGAAATAAATCCTAATAGAATGTTCATAAACAGCAGTAAAATAAAAAAAAATTCTTAGAATTTTAGAAATTTAGAAATTTATAAAGTTAACAGTACGAGTGAGGGGATTTCCAAATTTTTTATTAGTGCCGAACGAAGTCTAAAATGAGCCACATTTGTTGTGTAAAAAAAAGCCTATTATTCAACAATGCAAAGAAAATATAATTTTTATTCTTGCTTTTCTAAGGAAAATTTATATCTATATACTCAATTTAAAAATGTTTTACTAGAGATGTCACGAATAATGTATTCGGCATTTTAAACATAAAAATACACTGAACTTTAAATAGAACCATAAAACATTCAACCGAAAAAGTAAAAACATACCAAATTTGCCGAATATTCGTGATATCTCTAGTTTTATTCGGTCAACGGTATTGGATAACGGTATTTTGGGATTATTTCGTTTTTCAAGGTTAACGGTATTTTAAGTTATATCGTTATGTTATTTTAAGGTTAACGTTGTTTTAAGATATTCCGTTAGGTTATTTTAGGGTTAACGTTATGTTACGAAATTTTAAATGACAGCTACATCTAGCATTGAAATAATATAATATTTGTTGTTTAGTTCGTTAAGATTCGATTTATTGTTAAATATTTGTATATCAGTATATTTTTAGTGAGCTGTATATGAGCCATATTTCGACCCAAGGGCTTGGTTTGAAATTGCATAATAAAATAAAATAAATAAATAATATAAATGCTGAAACGCCCAACTGCGTATCCAAAAAAAAAAAACATTTTTTTTTTTTTTTTTTTTTCTTAATTAATAATCATATAATTACAAATTATATACTATTACCCTAACCGAGCACTAGCTACTATGGCCTTCGGCGCGTTGTAGCGAAAACAGACCAGTGCCTCTGGTGGGAATCGAACCCACGACCCCGCACTGATAAGCCAGCACGCTACCAACTGGCCTACCGGGGCGCACCCAAAAAAAAAAAAAACAATTTCGTAAATTTTATGAATGATTCTATTATTTTCAAAAATAAAAACTGCTTACAAATCGAAGGGGGAACAATCATTTCTTGTGCCAAAAAAATTTAAGTTCTATTTTCCAAATATATTTTTAAAATTGAAGGGGCCCACTCCCCAAAATTACAACAGTGAAATTTATTTTTAGAAAGAAGAGGTTATTTTTTGGATTAAAGATCGTAAAAGTAGACAATTGCAGCTTTCGTACGCTTTTTTAAGTTTTGAAGAATAATTTTTGTTTTTTAAATTTTTGTTTGTTTGAAAAGCATATAATTTGTTACATACGAGCAGTGTTGCCATGTATTTTTTTCAAAAAACTGTAAGAAAAAACTGTTTTTTTAAGAAAAAACTGTTTTTTTTTTAAATAAAAAACAGTAGAAAAAACAGTTAGTATGTGCATTTTGAATTCAATTGCATTTTATTTAAACATAAAACAACATAAAAAACATTAAACACATAACATATTTATATACACAGAAAAAAAATATTTTTTGTTTTAGACTAACTTTTAATTATACTAACAAAAAAAAAAAATATTTTCAAATTTATGTTATTACTGATCACAAGTTGTGCTCTGTTATAAACTACATTTTAATTAACAATAGGAATAATATGTTTTTTTTCTGTGTACTTGTTTAAAGTAAAAAAAAAAATATAATATAAAAAAACATATTTATATTTATATTAATTATTTAACATATCGTCGTATGAATATTGGTGAAACATATAGACCATTTCTTTCAAAATTGAGTTAGGAATTGATTATATATGATTAATGTGTCCTCTTTCTAAATCTTTAATCCGTTTTTATATACCTCGTATCAATTAGGAGATATCCAGCCCCATATGTGCTGCGTATCCCTATTTTTACAAATTTCTTAACATTGGTATGGTGTATTGACCACTTTTTGGCCAATGAATCAAACTTTCTATAGAAAAATAAAAACATTATTCGTCAATCTTGGTTTGACACATTTGAAATAAGCAACGCATATAAAACAAAAAACAATAAAAAAGTTTAAGCATTGGTTTGCACTATGACAACCTAGTTTTATAATGGTTAAAAAAAAATAAAACTTTTGACCTAATTGAAAGAAAAACAGTAAAATTGTGATAAAAACGGCTTATAGGCCATATAATAAAGAAACCTTTTTTTAAAAAATTGTTATCGTTTTTCTCGCAAAAATGTTTTTGGTCGGTGCGGCTCTCCAATAATCAATCGGCGATATAGCAAAAAATAGCTACAAAACCATAAAAAAACCAAAAAATTCATCACATTTTGAGATCTTACTTAATTACATAAAAATATCAGTTATACATTTTTTGATTAAATTTGATTTTCATTTCGTTTGATTCCACAAATTTTTAACACAAACAAATGCTAAAAAGGGAATTAAAACTTACTACACAGTTGCATTCAATGCGTAGTATTATTTTTTATTAAAACATTTTGTGCAACTTTTGTATTAAATTTATAAATTCAAGTAAAAGAAAGTAAATCGAGCAGGTAAACTGTTAAAAACTGGAAAAACTGGAAAAAAAAGGCTAAAATTAAACAAAAACTGTTTTTTTTCATGAAAAACTGGAAAACTGTTACGCATCCTAAAAAACTGGAAAAAACAGTTAAAACTGGCAATATGGTAACACTGCATACGAGAGCCTATATTTAATATTTTGTAGTGTCCGACCAAGTACTCGGCTTCGGCTTCGTAGTTCGGCCAAAAAGTGAAGTTCGGCATAGTTCGGTGTTTGGCCAAATTTTGGCCGAATTTGGCCGAACTACCGAACTTTTTATGATTATTTATAAAAAGCACAAATAAATAACAACTGCGGTTATATTTACTTTTCAAAATTTACAAAAAAAAAACTACATAAAAAATACAACTTTGAATATGATAGAATACAAAAAAAAACACCAATATTTAAACATCAATGTGTGTGAAAAAATTTCAAAAAGCCAAAAAGAGTTTAAAAACAAAATTCCAGGAATATAGCTACAAGACTTATAAGCGAATAATCAAATTTAATGCGATATAATTAAATATAAAAAAAAAAAAAAATTCGAGTGGTAAGTAATTCTGAAAAGAGAATAACAGGTTCATCAATTTGGGATAGACATGATGCAGTACCAGACTTAGAAGTAGCAGAACCAAACGAAAATTTTATTGAAAAAGAAATTAAAATGTTTATTACGGAGCCTTTAGGTCCCGAAATATAAATATATTTGAGTATTGGAATTCAAGTCCATTTACAAATATAAAAGCTGTAGCAATAAAATATTTATCAGCCCCCCCCCAATTAGTGTAGCTAGCGAACAGTTTTTTAGCGCTCCCGCACAGCTGTATTCTGATAGACGAAGCAATTCACATGGTGTGAATGCGGAAAAATTGCTTTTCTGTCATGACAATATCAAACTTTTTAATTTTAAATATTAAAGTTTAAGTTTTTTTTTCTATATCGACTTAAAAATCGATCAACTATTTTTCTTTGACTAAAAAATATAGTACAATACAAATATTTTATTCTTTTTTTGTACTTAAAATAGTAAAACTATTTTCCAAATATGATTTTTTTAAAAAATATACCTATAAATTTGTATTTTGTTTATGTTTAATAACTTTTTGGTTTAAATTTATTGATCTAAAAAACAATTTATAATTTTTTTTATTAAAACAAAAAGTTCAGCTTCGGCCGAACATTGATATAATGGCCGAAGTTCGGCTTCGGCCGAAAAAAATGAGTTCGGTCGGACACTAATATTTTGTATCTGTTAAATAAGTTTTGGATGGAAAAGTTACCATTGACGTTATACCCAGTTATGATAGCAATTTTGAAGCAAAAATGTTTTGACATGTCTTTGTTTTTTTAGTTTTCTTATATCTACAAACAAGTTTTTTTTTTTTTTTTGAAATATTAAACAAATTTATGTATCAATTAAATAATTTTATTTTGAATTTTAAAGTGAGCTATCATATTAATTAAGATCCTTATATACTATTAACAAAATTCTTAAAATTTAATTCAACGATTTTTTTTCATAAAAGTGTCAATGATTTTGTCAGGTTCAACCTTTTCTGGATACACTGATGCAAGAGCTAGAGCACCAAGTCTAGCTTCACCCATAGAATTCCTTAAATATGTTTTCACTCTTTTTAGGATGGAAAAACTTCTCTCCGCGGATGCAGTTGTAACAGGAATTACTATCAGTAAATGTAAAAACATGTAAACGTTTGGAAAAAGCTCCTTGTTGCAATCTTGAATAGCATCTAGCGGATTTGATGGTCTTTATGGTAGTGTTTCCATAGATCGATTTCAGTAAATATAACATTAGTTTGAAAAATTATAGTCTCAAAAAAATATTATAAATTCATTTATTACATACTAACCAAAACAAAAATAAAATAAAAAATCGAAAATATTTCGGGGGGGGGGGGGGGGCATTGTCCCCCAGGGCCCTCCCTGGGTACGCCACTGATCTTGAGTACAAAGAAATGTCAAAACCCTGAAGATTTTGTATTCTTTGTAGTTATTTGTTGTAGTTGTTGTTCTATTAAGACTACCTACATACATATATCTTGATTCATCCTTACAATTTTGTTTTTTTTTTTTTTTTGTGTGATCATTTTAAAGTTTTGATGTTTTTGAGAGAAATACAAAATAATTTCTTTCGTTAGGATATTTTTTGGTTATATAATATTTTTTGCATAAACTGTATTCGCCGGAAACAAAAATAGTCTTTCAGTAAAAAATGGCATTGGTATCGAGTTTAACACTTTCTTTATTTAGTTTTCTTAAATTAAATATTTTTTTTTTATTTGTTTACATTTTTTTCGCAAAGTGATGCCACATTTTGGAAATTTCTCTGCCAAAATAGAGTATAACACAGTATGTATGTATGTTGTATTTTAAAATAGATTGTCCGATAATTTCGTTATGAATTTGTATAGAAAATCTGGTTTGAAATTACGTTTAATAACCAGATTGTCTCCAAAATCCGGTTTAAACGAGATTTCAGGTATAATGTAAATTTACTATTAGATTTTCGTTGACCCCATTGTTTGGATTATGACTGAAAGTTTTACGGACATAATCTCAAAACTGGATATTAGGATGATGTCCGTTGGCTTTTAGATCTTGAAGTGTTCAAAAAATTACTGTGTCTGTTCAGGGTTAATACAACAATTTTTGGCGCAAAAAATAAAATAATTCTGTTATACAGTTTTACAAAATTATTTCAAAAGTTATGTGTGCATTTATTTTTGTTTAATGTATATATGTATATATTTATGTTATATATTTATATTTTCATTTGTCAACGAACTAGACAAGAAAAATAAACTTGAGTATATGCCAAAAGTAAAGACAAAGTGGCGTCAAAAACAAAAATGTACTTATACAATAAAGTGAAATTTAATGAAATCTAAAAAAATACAAAAAAGCAGTGTACTTCGTCGCAAAAATCCTATTTTTTCTTGTAAGTTATATTATATTGAAGAAAAGTACTCAAACTTCTTATTTTAAAAGTGGGGCTACATAGTATTTAATGGATTCACTGCACAAAAATTTGTTGTCAAAATTTCAAAAATCTTTAAAATTTAAGCGGTACTCTTGTGTGACAAGTTATATCGAATAACACGGATATGCTCCCCATAACAGTAGTGTCTGTGTTTTATAAACGCTGATCTCTAAATTAAAAATCTGATTTTCGAGTTTTTCCACCAACAGCCATTTTTGCAAAATTCGCAATTTCGTTACTTTTTGTAAAACACATTTTTCAATCAAATTGGATTATTAACAGATTATATGTATGTACATATATAAACTAATCATATAAAAAATCCCGCTAATTTTCGAATTTCTTAGAAAGTTTACAATAAAACTAAAAGAAACGTATGTTTGTGTACAACACTTTTGGAAAAGTTTTTATTTGAAAGTCCCTTCAATACTGAAAAATATAAATTTTCGCAATAACTATGTAATTTCTTCACAGTGGAAATGAATTTAAATGTCTCCTGTTGCGATTTGTAGAAAAACTTTTTAAAAAAAGTAGCCAATTTCAGTCCCAAACACATTCAAATGCAAAACCCTTTATAAATCAAACTAAAAACAAATGGACTCATACCACTTTCACAATAAATAGTTCATACATATTGCATTTGCAAAGGGGATAGGAAAGAGAAGCAGGGAAGGACAAAAAATGTACAAAGTAAAAATCACAATTTTGAACTTTTATATATCAACCTTGGCGTAAAACTTGGTATTAAAGTTAATCATTTTCAGAGAATAAATATCATAAAGTTAGAAAACAAATACATTTACATATATAAATTTGTTCTTTTATATAGACGAAGGTTTCATGTACCGATCGGTAAAATTTTAAATAAAATCTATTTTTAACAAACCGTTTTTAATGTTAGTTGTGAGCGTTCTTAACATTGGGATCCCAATCAAATCCATATATTGTTGTTAGACTAGGTTCACACACGGCAATTATAATTGCGCAATTCTTGAGTTTATAGAAGAGGGAGGGAAAGAGAATGATAGGGGGTACAGAATTGCCCGTACTCCAATTCCGTTTTGTTTTGTCATTCGCAATTTTCAACACTGCAGGTTGATATACGAAAATTGCTGAAACAAACTTTTCCTGTGTGAACACAAGAGCAAGTTCAAAGGAGAATTGAAGAAGAATTGGGCAATTATAATTGCCGTGTGTGAACCATGACTTATATATGATTAAAAATTTAAATTTTTTTAGATAAAAAAACTATTTTTTTAAATTTTTAAGACAAATTTACAAGTTGTTTAGCATGATTTCAGGTGAATCTCCAAGAAGTGCGTATGACATTGGGGAGTAAGCCAATATTGCTCAGAACCTATTTTACATAATTCAGATTTCTGCGGTGGTTTGGGCTGGGCGCTGATAAGTCAGTCGTTAACCTTATTTATAATGTATTGAAAAATATAAAAAATGTCGTGTATGCGAGGGCAAATAAAATTTTTTTATTTATTAATAATCATATAATTACAAATTATAACCTACTACATTAACCGAGCACTAGCTACTGTCTTTCGGTTCGTTGCAGCGGAAACAGACCAGTGCCTCTGGTGGAAATCAAACCTAAGACCCCCTCACTTATAAGCATGCTACCAACTATTTTATACATAACTTCTAAAAAATGATGTGGTAAAAAAATTCACGCATTTCTCATTAATTTGTTTTCAAAAATTTTATTTTTATGCCCGGTTCCGTAAATCTGGGATTTCTTATAGGGCCGACAGAGAAATATATATGTCTTCACACATTTTAGAATTAATCATTTCTTATTTAAAATTTTGTTAGAACTTTTAAAAATTGTTTGACTTTGAAGATCGAACAAGGTCAAATTATACGGCTCCGTAAATATAGTGTTCTTTGTAAATGCTTGTAAACCCCTTTAAAAAAATATTATCAATAAAATTCAAATCGTTTCTCTGCTGCGGAGATTGAGAAAGATATAATATAACGAAACGGCTAATCAAAAACAAATTTTTAAACTTAATACTTTCGTAGTCCACGTCAAATAGTAATTGTATAATGCTTGTTTTTAAACAACAAATATTAAGTTTACTGTGGTCTAACAAAAACATAAAAATAGTAACAAAATAAAAAAAAAAAACATAAATTAATAATAAAAACAAACAAAATATTGATGGAAACAAAATATGTGTCACCGTTCCCCTGAGCATCACAGGCAAACTAACACAATATTAATATGTAATGCTAAACAAAAACTAAAATATTTATAATAATACGCCAAAACAGTACACTAACAAAAATCACATGCAAAATGATTATTTTTTAGGCGCGAAACAGAATGTTGTTCGACATTTTTGGTTTTCTTTTTTATTTATTTCGTCACACGAAAACAAATTTTATTATATGTATTTTATCTTGTTTGTTATAAATATTTTTGTTGATTTTTGTTAAATGGTGAATGCTGTTTTTTTAGGGGAATCAAGAACGCGTACTCAAAATGTATGTTAAGAAATTATTGGCGCCAATTTCATTTGATACCCATACAGTTTCGTGGTTTTTCTGATTTACCGATTTTTACATGATGATATTTTGTTTGATATTATTATATGAAACAGTATAAGGGTATTTTATTTTACCATATTAAATTATATCTGATATTTTGTGTTCTTACATTTTTGATATGGTATCATCTAGCCCATATCATAATACATATTTATATTTTTATCCGACATATATAAAAAGAGTTAAGAGATATAATTTTGTAGGGCAAAAAATAAAATCGTTTATTAACAAATATACTCAACAAAAACCTAAAAAAAATGTGGTTTTATATGTGGCTTTTTTCAAAACCCAAAAAATAACTTGGATATAAAAGCTCCTAAAAAAATATATCGAAATAAAAAACATTAAATTTGGTTTCACAAAATTTTGTCTTTATACCCTCCACAATGAACCCTTACAAATGAAACAACAAAAAATATTTTTAAAAATATGTTAAAACAAGTTTGATATAAGTTTTAGTAGTTTAATTGTGCAATGAAAATGGATATTATTCAAGTTCGAGGCCATACTCTATATTTAGTTATTAGGATATTTTCCTAACAAATAATCTATATAGTTTATTTTTTCTTATTTATTATTTGACCACTTTCAGGAATGTGTTGATAGATCTGTTTCGGGAATTTTCTAGTGACAATCCCATGCAAACAGTCATATAACGCAGTTATCCCACTAAATGAGAACTAATATATGAGCTCGAAGATAAAGATTGTCACCATTGATCCAAAATAAATTGAAAACTTGTTCGTTATGTGCAAGCTCTACCATTGGTAGACATAAAGCGTGTTTTTATACAGGTATAGAACTTAAAGTTGGCAACACTTTTTTAACTGGCGGCCATTTTGTCAGCTGTCAAGTGATTTATGTTTAGTTTGGTTTGGCATTTCAACATGAATAACAACGCTTCCAAATTGTGCAAATTTATTTTGAAATCATGGTTCTGTTAGCGATAAAGCTCACTTTTGTTTAAATGAATACGTCAATAAACAAAACTGCCGTATTTGGAGTGATGAAACAAATATGATGTGCAGATCGTGCCCCAACTGATTTATTGAAGGAAACGTTTGGTTTCCCGTTTCGGACCCTTGAATTGGCCCCCAAGATCTTGCGATTTAACGCCGCTTGACTATTTTCTATGGGGATATGTGAAGTCGCTAGTCTACGCCGATAAGCCCCAAACGATTGACCACTAATAGGAAAATATTCAACATTCATTTAAATTATAATGCCAGAAGATTATCTTTCGAATAAAGTAAATTTCATGTCAATTTAAAAATTCATCTTTGTTTTATTACATTTTTTATTTTATTTTTATTTATTTATTTCATTCATTTGCAATACAATAAGCCTTAAAGGCCAAAGACGTATTGCTAGTGTGCTACATAAATTCAAGAATATATTTACAAATAGCTTAGATTAAATTCAATAAACAGTATATATATATATAAAAAAAATACGAAAATATCCTTAGAACAGGATAGCAATAGCTATAAAATTGTACACTTTATTTTTGGATATGGTTCAGCTGTTTCAACATAACTAGGAAAATGTAAAAAGTCCATACTGGAGAAAGCCTGACCTAAAACAATTTAAAACCACTCATTCATACAGTGTCCCGGAAATGTGACAAAAGTCTGTTCCTAAAAACATTATACGATAATGTAAAAGTACGTAAATTCAAAGGCAAAAAATTCCAGCTTCTAGCAGTTCTAATAAGTAAAGATCGTTCAAAGATTGTATAATTTATAAGTGGTTCAACTATCTGAGGGTTTCTCTCAGACCTAGAAAATATAAATTCAGAACGTAAGTAATTGGGTACACCAGATCTAATGACCTTATAAAAGAACAATAAATTGCGAAGTTCTATATACTGTGTTAGGGGGCAACCGAGAAAGTTAATAACTGCACTAGATACGTGATCACGAAATCTAATTCCATATACAAACCGCACAATTCTTTTCACAATTAGCTCAAGCCGCACTATATTATACCCAAAAGTACCAGAATCAACCTCAAGGCAGTAATTAACATGCGACATCAACAAGGTGTGAGCAAGAATATATTTCACCCTTACAGGCAAATACAAGCCACAATTGTAAAGTTTTCTGAGTCCCAAAGTTACCCTAGATGAAACAACATCAATTTGTTCACTAAAATTTAGATATTGGTCAATTACAACACCCAAACATTTAAGCGATTCAACATATTCTATATCGGTTCCACAAATTCCTATCCGAGGGTAAGCAATTCTGCGATAACCCGTTCGAAACATTATTGCCTTTGTCTTAGTAGCATTTATCGAAAAATCGTTTAATATTATCCAATCATGTGATGTAAGTTCAGATCAAGAATGTGCTTTATTTAGTAATCAGTATATGGTTACAAATTATAGATCTTATTAGGTATATGGTTACAAGTTATAGATCTTACAACTAATTGTTATAACAGGGTGATTCTTATATTTAAAATAATATATAAGCTATTTACACAACATCTTCCCTTTTTAGGTTATATAGTATTCAGATTTTTTTTTTTTTTTAAATTATATATAATTCATAGATTAGTTCAAACTTTAGTAACTTAAACGAATTACAAGCTAGAGTGTGTAAATCTAACGGGTGGTACTACCTTTCTACCGATACGTGTTACATAAGTGTCATCAGAAGAATTTCTGTTCTTTAGAATTGGATTTTGGTTATATTCTATATCATCTAATATTACCTGGCCAGGGACTGCTAAGGCATCTGGCTTTCTGATTATATGTTCCTCGTTTCTCCTATACAAAGAACCATCTTCATCTCTAATCATAAACGACCTCGGCTCTTGACAATTATCTACAATTTCACCTGGGAACCAAAAAGAAGTTGGATTTCGCTTAAACATAATTTTATCGCCTGGTTTTACACCACTATACTTTCTAGCATGATTATTATAATAATCTGATGTTTTTTTAGTTTTGCTATCAACCTGTTTTTTATATTTATCAAAATCAACTAATTTTGGTTGTAAATTCAATGAAAGACTTGGCAGTTTTGTTCCCAATTTTCTAGACATTAAGAGCTCGGATGGACTTGGCAAATTGCCTTTGGGTGTAGTACGGTAATGCAATAAAGCAATATAGGGATCCGAGCCACTGTCAAGACACTTGTACAACAATTTCTTTATTGTCTGTATTGAACGTTCCGCGAGACCATTTGATCTTGCTAAGTAAGGACTTGATGTTTTGTGATCAATACCCCAATCATCACAAATTTTCTAAATTCATTTGAATTGTAAGGAGGGCCGTTGTCCGATATAAAAATATTAGGAATGCCATGTCGGGCAAAAATAGATTTTAATTTTAAAATAACTTGAGCACTTGAGTATCCTGAATTTAAAAGTTCAATTTCGATGTATTTAGAATAATAATCAACTACTAATAAATAATGTTTTTTATTAAATTCAAAAAGATCACATCCCACTTTAAACCATGGTATATTGTAAACCTCATGGGTTAAAATTTCCTGTTTTGACTTCGAGTTTCTGTACTTCATACAAATATCACAATTAGATATCATATTGAAAATATCGTTATATATATTTGGCCAGTAGACTGATTGTCGAGCAAGACTTTGGCATCTCTGAATACCCATGTGCCCTTCATGAAGATTTTTCAATATTAAATTTTGAAGACTTTTGGGAATCAAAATTTGATTGTTTCTTAGAAGTAAACCATCAATAATATGAATCTCGTCTTTTACCTTAAAATAAGGCATAACATCTTTATCAATTAATTTTTTGTATTTTGGCCATCCACTCTGAGTGTACATTCTAATTTTCTCAAAAACTTTATCAGCATTACCATGATCTTTGATATCATGAATATTTGAAAAAGGGATTTCAAGATGCGACTTGAGAAAATTACAATGAAGTGTGATATCATTTTGAATTTCAACTAAAGCATTTGTCTTCAATGGACATCTAGATAAAGTGTCGGCTATGTATAAATACTTGCCGGGTTTGTACACCACTGTTAAGTCATAGCATTGAAGGCGGAGCATGAAGCGTTGAAGTCTTGCCGGAATTCTATATAAAGGCTTGTTAAAAAGTGAAACTAACGGCTTATGATCTGTTTCTACCAATACTTTTATACCATACGTATACTGGTGGAATCTAGTGCAGCCAAACAAAATTGCAAAAAGCTCTTTCTCTATTTGAGCGTAGTTCTCCTGAGCACTCGTTAGAGATGCAGAGGCATAAGCTATTGGTTGTCGACCATGTAAAATTGAGGCCCCAACTGCAGATTTAGACGCATCTACTGTCAAAACTAATTGTTTGTTTGGGTCAAAATAAGTCAAAACTGGGCTTTTAGTAATTTCAAGTTTCAAGTTTTGAAATTCATCATCATGAACTTTATCCCAATGCCAAAGAACATCTTTTTTCAATAAATCTCTAAGATGTTTATTCTTAGCCGATAAATTTTGAATAAAGTTTCCTAAATAATTCACCATACCGAGAAATCGTTGTAATTCGATTTCAGTTTTAGGAATTGGCATATTTAAAATAGCATTAATTTTATCATTATCAGGCTTAACGCCGGTTTCATTAAAAATGTGACCAATGAATTTAATTTCATTCATCAAAAATTTGCATTTATCTTTATTGAATTTAAAACCTACTTGCTCTGCCCTTTGCAGTACTTTCTTTAAAATGTTATTATGTTCATCTATTGTCTTCGCAAAAATTAAAAAATCATCAATATAGATAATCAAACCCTCAATATCGCCAAAAAGCTTTACTATTTCTGAATGAAAAATTTCAGGGGCGGCACTAATGCCAAAGGGTAGCCGCAAGAATTTGTACCTACCGAAGGGTGTATTAAACGTACACAATTTAGATGAGAACTCATTTAATGGAATCATCCAAAATCCGCTGTTGGCGTCTAAAGAACTAAAATATTTTGAGCCACTTAATTTGGCTTTGCAGTCATCTATATTGGGAAATGGGTAATGTGGACGTAAAATTGCCTTATTTAAGTTTCTAGGGTCTAAACAGATTCTTAACTGACCATTCGGTTTTGTAACCAACACTATGGAGTTTACCCATTCTGTTGGTTCCATAACCGGTTCTATTACGTTTAATCTAACCATTCTTTCCAACTCAGTTTTTAAATTATCATGGAGACTAAAGGGAATTTTTCTTGGTGGATCAACAACTGGTGTAATGTCAGGCTTAATTTTTAAATTACATTCCGTTTTAATATGACCTAAACCATTAAACACGTTATAATATTGTTCAGTAATTTTATTTGAAGATAATACATTAATATTTTTAATTAAATTCATTTTGACTGCCAACTTAAATCCAATTATATTTTTGCAGTCTAAGTTTAATACAAAAAATGTGCTGGTATAATTAAAAACCATCAAAAGAAAAGTTTAAATCTACTTTTCCCAATAATGGGAGCTTTTCACCACTAAAGGTTAAAATGTTCGTCTTACTGGATTGTAACAGATGGGTTAAATTTAATAATTTTGATGTCTCTCTTGAAATAATGTTGGCCTGAGCTCCAGTATCAATTTGACATGTGATTTTCGCCTTGTTAATAATTACCTGAATATTCCATTCATCATTCTCTTCAATATTTCCACTTGAAAAGAGAGTGCCAACGAAAATATCTTGAAAGCTCTCATTAGTTTCTTCAACTTCTTGTTGCTGTATTTGTTTTACGTACTTCATTGTTGATTGTTGTTGCGGCGATTTCAAAAAGCACATGTTTGCAAAGTGACCTCTCTTATTGCAAATGTGACAATTAAGGTTCTCTGCTGGGCATTTTTTTCTATGTACTTGACCGCAGCGACTGCATTGGTGTTGTTGTTGTGGTTGTTGAGAATTAAACGGTACTGGCTTTCTTGGCAGTGGTGGTGGCTGCGACTTAAATGGATATGATGACTGAGTGTAATTTTCAGCTGGCGGCGGTGATAATTTACTTGATGACATCGACCTTTTATAGTTATTGTTGTAATGATTATTGGTTTTATTTAAAGCTCCAATAAAGTTTGTTTCTTGTTGTAATTGATTGGCATTTTCTTTTGCAGAATTTATACTTTTAGCTAAATTAATAGCCTTTTCCAAAGTTACATTCCCTTCGCTTAGCAAACGTTCTTTTATCTGAGAAAAATCCGGTAGCAATCCACAAACAAAAATGTCTTTAACCAAACTTTCACGTAAATCCCCAAATTCACAAGACAAACTAAGGTTTTTAAGGGCAGTGATATATTCCTCAATAGATTCATTGTGCGATTGCTTCCTCGAAAAGAACGAATGACGTTCCATGGCTATGTTTGCTTTTGGAATAAAATATGCATCTAAATTTGCCATCAAGATGTCATATTTTACGGTATCCATGTCAACGTCGAATGAGTTGAAAACCTGCAGACAGTCCGGTCCTAGATGATGTAATAGCAGAGCGACTTTACGCTGATCTGTCTGCTGCTCCAAGTTTGATGCACGCATAAATATCTTGAACTGGCTTTTCCATGACTTCCATGTGACACACATGTTGCTTTCTTTGAGGTTAAGTGGTGCAATTGTTGTTGCTACCGACAATACTTGTGGTGTCGCCATTTCGCTGTATTTTACTTTATGCTCAACAGATTTTGTTTTCTCTTCTGTATCAGACATCAAGATGTAGACTTGTTTATGTTAACAAAATTTTTATTACTATTGTTTTTTTTTTTTTTTAAATGACGTAATTTTTTTTAATTTTCTTCTTTTTTTTTTTTAAAATATTCACTTTTTTTCCGTTTTACCTGACACCATGATGTAAGTTCAGATCAAGAATGTGCTTTATTTAGTAATCAGTATATGGTTACAAATTATAGATCTTATTAGGTATATGGTTACAAGTTATAGATCTTACAACTAATTGTTATAACAGGGTGATTCTTATATTTAAAATAATATATAAGCTATTTACACAACATCATGCAGTCTATCCAGTGTAAAATTCACAACCGTCTCCAAAACAGCAGGGAAATCCCTGCAATTGCCAAATAATAGCTGAATGTCATCAGCAAAAATAAACGGTTTTACCAAGTGCAAATCCAAAGAATCAGCACAATCATTTAAATACAGCAAAAACAAAATTGGCCCAATAACGGACCCTTGCGGGACACCAGAAAAGACAGAGGCGATACTAGAATTAATACCACGCACACTTACAAATTGTGATCTTCCTTGCAAATAAGAGTATATTAACCTACAAGCCATAACTGAAAAGCCAAATTGCTGTTTCAGTTTACCAATAAGAATGTTATGATTAAGGCGGTCAAAAGCCTTTGCAAGATCCAGAGTGATATACCTCTATAAAAAACACCCTTTATTTAATTCGTGTAATATTAAGTGTGTTCGTTTACGCAAAAATTTGTACAAATTTGTAAAAGTTTTTACTGGAAGGTGTTCGTTTACACAAATACTCAGTAAAAAATAGTAAGGAAAGAGAGTAAAGTGACAGGTTGTTGACAAAAAACTTACAAGTTTTTACTGGATAAATTTTTGCCAGTAAGAATTTGTAAGAAGAAAAAAACATGTCATTGAAAAAATATGCCTGTATTTTTAGTAAACAAAAACAAATATTAAATTAAATTTTAATTATCTATGGATTTAAAGTGCAAAATATTAAAGAATTAACTATGGAAGATATTAAAAAAAAACATTTTAAATTATTTCTGGTCGATGATTTCAATTAACTTTTATCTTTTCCATAATGACCAGTTGATTTTTTTTTTTAATAATTGGTATTTAAAATTAGCTGTTTTATATATTTTACCAATTGTTACAAATTTTCCGTCCGTTTACTTTTTTGTAAATTTGTCTTACTCTCTGTAATTTTGTTACTCAGTAATTTTTACTGGACTTTACTGGGAAAGTAATCGAACACACTTATTTACTACGTTTTTTTTTTTTAATTTATAAATCAGCTGATATTTGTTGTTCGCCACATAAGACATATAAATTTTTCTACAAATTCAACTGCATTACCATGTAAATTAATAGTAAAGTTATAAATATCGCCATCACCAAACAATATATAGCCTTAGATTTACAGTATAATCTATCATATTCTGCATTACATCAGGGAATTGCCTATCTCCTTTAAATAAAATCTGAACATTATCTGCAAAAGCAAATGGAAGGCACATATTGTTAGACAAAATATCAAAAAGATTATAAATAAACATAATAAAACGTAGAGTACCAACTACAGATCTTTGGGGAACACCACTAAAAACAGGAAGCATTCCAGAACAAGTGCCATATTGCATTCTATCAAAGAGCCTATTTAGATTTTGAACCAAAAGAGAATGATTAACCTTATCAAAAGCTTTTGCCAAGTCCAACGACAATAAAACACAAACCCCCCTTATACGCAACCTTCCTATTTTTCTCTATAGGAACAATCTTAGCAATTTTCCACAACATCGGAAAGACCGATGTTGTTAAAATAGTATTAACAAGACGTAAAATGTAATCACCTATCAACAGAATTAACAACTTGATGAACTTAAGCGCAAAGCCTTCGCAACCAATAGCTTTTGACTTAATCATGTTAAAAGCTAAAATCATTTCAAACCTATCCACTGATCTAAAAGAAAAACCCACCATTATCTACCTCAAGTTCAAAATCTAATATGATATTGCCATATTTGATTTTATTGGTTGCATTTCAAAAAGTTTGATCATTTTCATGATAGACAATACAATTGTTTCATATTCATCACACTTATATTCAATTTTTCACAACAAATGAAATCTAATATGACAATATCATATTAGATTTTGGACTTGAGGTAGAACAATATTCTAACTAAATATGTATATACAATAAAAATATAGAAAATCTGAAAAAAAAAAATTTTTGTATTTTAATACAAAAATTAAAACATTTTTGTAAAATTATTTCATTTGATTTCATAAATATATAGTTTTTGATATATTTGAGAAAGAATTTCTGTGTTCGATTTAAAATTTGTTAAAACTCAATGAAATGTTAGTAATATTTTCAAAATTTTCGTATTAAAAATGGAAAATTAAGATGATGTTACATTGAAATAGTTACCAAAACTTCAGAACTCTAAAATTAGTTCCTAGTATTCATCTTAACCAAATTCGTCTTAAACGAGTTTTACTTTCCGAGACTTCTCAAAGGAATCATCAAAAACACAAAAGTGTGAGGAAATTTAATATATTTTTTGATCCATTTAAAAAAATCCAAAAAAGGTTTTATATTTTAGCCATAGAATTAAAATTTGTAGAAATATGTTTTTTATCAATTTTGTTTAAAATTCAAAAAAATATATAAATATGTAGCAAAAAAAAAACTTTAAAAACTGTTAATAGCATCAATTAAACATCAATTATGGTGCATAATTATTAAAATCACCCACTTATTGTAAGTGAATTTATCTAACAAATTTTCAATTATTCAATTAATTTTTTTTTTTTAAATTTGAATAATTAGTAAAATATTCTGAAATTTATTTCAAACATTCATTTTGCGGAATACTCCTACGGACCCCCTCTTGAGAACCCTTGTCCTAGAGTTAAAGTGAATTACATAAAATAATTAATAATTATAAAAAAAAAAAATGGTTTAGTGAAAAAAAATTCTTTTCATTTCTCTTTTTTTTAATATATGTATTTATTTAGCACGAGTGCTATTAATTTTACAATTCCTTTTTATAAATTTACATTTATGGATTTTTTTAATTTAAAAAAAATTATTTTACATATTGTACTATTTTACATTTAAATACAAACAAATTATTTTCGTTTTTCAATTCTAATGGAACAGCGTTAAATAATTTAAGACCATTATAAAATAAAATATTTTGATAAAAATTGGTTGTACTGAAGTTTAATCTAAAATCAGAACTGTTTCGTAAATTATACGGTTGTACGTCGGCTACATAAACCAACTGCTTTCGCATGTAATTCGGCAGCATTCCATTTTTCATTTTAAATATAAATAATAAAACGTTCATCACCAGCTTTTGATTTACCGACAGCCATTGCAACTTATTCAACATGTCTCTTATATGAGTTAATCTATGGCATCGAAGAATGCAAAGCATGCCTTTATTCTGTAGCCTTTGAAATCTATCCTTCATTTGATGGCTTCCAAGAAACAACAATGTAGAACAGTATTCAAAATGAGGTTTTACCATAGTATTGTATATTCTAATTGCAGTAATTGTAGAAACTTTTCTGCGAACTCGTCTAAAGAAACCTATTTTTTTTGGAAATTTTTGTTGCAAATGTAATCAAAGTGCAAATCAAACTTCAGGTTTTTGTCTATTATGACACCAAGGTATTTCATTTCTTCTACTTTCTCAATTGGTATCCCTTCTATAATTATATTTTCATCCGTCTTGCCATTCATAACCATAGCTTTTGTTTTTTGTGTATTAAGCTTTAACTTGTTCATTTTGAGATATTGTTCCACTTTTTTTAATTCGCTATTTAAAATACGAACACTCTCATCTACATTTTTACCACTTATATAAATAAGGGCATCATCCGCAAACATACATACTTTTTATTTTTTCAATACTTTTCTAAATCATTGATGTAAATTAAAAACAGTAGAGTTCCCAAACTGCGCCCTGAGGCACTCCTATATTAACAGTTTCAATAGTAGACATAAATTCACCACACTTTGTCCTTTGCGTTCTGTTTTTTAAATAACTATTAAACCATTTAAGTTCGATTCCTTTTATGCCATATCTATTCAGTTTGTCCAACAAAATTTCTCTATTTATAGTCTCAAATGCACGCTTAAAGTCCAAAAAGACTGCTAACACACACTTTTTTGTGTATCTGTGTTTTCCATTGAGTTATTACCAGGTTAAGAAGTGATTCACAAATATGTTGTTGTCTAAATCCAGATTGGCTTTCATTTAATAAATTGTTTAATTCAAAGAATTTATTCAACTGATAATGTACAATTTTTTTCAATATTTTGCTTACGGTCATCAACATATTAACTGGGCGATTTCATTAGGATCTTTAGTATTTTCATTTTCTGAATCGGCACTATACACGATTCTTTGAGGCATTCAGGAAAAGTACCCGTCTGTAAAATTCTAAAAATTCAATTTGAACTAACATGGTAACCCTGCTGCGCATTTCATTATAGACCCTTTTTTTAAGGCAAAGTCGGGTGTTTATGTTTTGCATTAACATGGCACTAAGGTAAACTAAAAATTAAAAAATTACCAAAAAAAAAAAAAAAAATTTGTTTTTAGAGTTGTCAAATCCGGTCTCCGAATTATTCTATAAACCGTGTTTCCAAATGGGCGGTTTTCGAGTTGTTCGAGAAACCGGGTTTTTCGTCTTGAATTATTCGACATTTTCGAATATTTTGTTATCTGAAAATTTCTTTGAAATATGAAATTTTTGTAAAAATGTCCATGGGTTCTCTCAATTTTACATGCTAGCAAGTATATGATTTGGAGATTAAGAAGTTTTTCTTCACATTTTTGAGCTTTTAGTTGCTTTTGTAAAGATTTTGGGACTTATGCCCGTAATTTCAAGCAATATTTACCTACCGGTGCTTAGATACCTACCCGATTTTGTTCGTGTATACGGGTAGATATCTAAGCACCGGTAGGTATCTATTGCTTGAAATTACGGGCATTAATAGCGGTTTTCACTCTTGGTGTTATGTTTACTTCGTGTTTTATTTACAACGATTTTTAATGTATGGTAAATTTATAAATCAGCTGATTTTTGTTGTTCGCCACATATGTATCAAAAATTATTTTAATTTGAGAAAAATGCTAAAATTTACAGAAAAAAAAATTACAAATTTATTACTGCAAAATGTTTTTGTTTTAAACTGGGTTTTTCGATAGTTTTATTAATTTTCAAGTTTTTCCAATAGTTAACACAAAATACAAGTCAGCTGTTTTTTTGCTAATAAATTTATCACGCGTGTTTACCACAGTTTTTTGTGTGGTATTTCGCCACAGCGTGGTAAATTTTAGTGCAATACATTTTGTTGTGGGTTCTGCTAAATTCTGATAAATTTATCAAACGTACAATATTAACCAGATCTACAAGGGTTGTTTACTACCAAGAATGAATACCGCTATTATATTTTACATTATTTACAATTTGTCTTTTAAATATATTTATGTTATCTTCTGTTTTAACGTTATTTGACAAATTGTTTGTATAGTTGTAGCCCTTTTTAGTAGGCGAAAAATAATGAAAATTTTCACTTACGACAAAATGAACAAAAAATTTCTTAAAATTAATGAAAAGATTCATACTTTTTATGAAGCTAGTTTTTATTGAAAGTTCTTTACAAAGTAAATGAAACTTTTAATAAATTATATGACAGTTTTCATACAATTCTATGAAAACTTGCATTAACTTAATATTGCATTAATGCAAAAATTAATTAATATCATGCAGATAATTCTCTCTTTGTACAAACATTTTCAGATATCTGCAATACAAAGACATTTATAAAAACTGTACAAAACCGGTCATTCGAACCGGGTTTTTAGTTAATATACATAAAACCGGTTTTTAAAAAATACGTTTCTTGCACATACTTGATACTTGCACACCTCGATTCTTGCAACATAGGAATATTTTTCATTACGCACTCAGTACTTGCGACATCCGAAAATTTTGAACTCGATACTTGCAATATTTTTGTATATCAGCTTTCAATATTTGCATAGAATGGGCGGAGCAAAACAATGCTTCATTAGACGATATTATGATGCTCCAAAGACTAAGAAGCAGTGTAGTACTGAACAAACGACTTTGTACAAAAGAAACAAAAATTTTAAATTTCTTTAATTCCACATAAAATATGTATCTACTGTTATACGAATGCGTTGAACTTAAGTGTTTTGAATTTAAATATTAAACTTAGATTCTAAACAGATGTATGTGCCTTTTATTTTGTATGGGAAATTAATACTCGGTACTTGCGACAACCTCGAAACTTGCACAGAGCCCGGTTTTCATTACGTGCAAGAATCGAGTTTCTACTGTATTTAAAAACCGGTTTTTTTTAAATAGGTCGAATATTTAACAACTCTAGTTGTTTTTCACTGCCCAGTGAGTGGCACCCGATTTTCAATATGTTGTTTCGAGAAAAAGGCATTTAAAGTAAAATGATGCTACAAAAAGGTCAAACTATCCAAATGTGAAATAAATAAAAAATCACAATATAAATAAAATCTAGAGATTAAACACCTTAAAAAGAAATGATATTTTAAGCTCTGGTTAAAACTATCTTAATGGCAAAAGTAAGAGAACAAATGGTGCTACTAACAGTAATAAGGGATGATCATCTGTTTTTTTTTATAATTTCCAAAAATTAAAAATAATTTTGAACGATTTTTATGATAACAAATAGTCTATATATGGTTTGGAAGTAACCAAAGAGGAAGAGAAGAAAATACCATTTCATCTTAAAAAAAAAAAAAAATCAAATGAAGCGTAAGAAAACAAGATAAATGAAAGTTTAATCCAATTAGAAATTAAAAATAAAACATGTCATATGATATGCCAGATGTGATGTTAAGGAATACATACTACGAACTGATATTCAAGACATACTTAAACGAATGTTCAATCTCTATTGTGCTTATGGAGTCCTACCTGTTAATAATGATTGTCTTGCGTAGGGTTTATGGCGTTCAGATGCAGTTGAGTGTAACGTTGATAAAGCCTCATCGAAGCTACAACTACGCATAACCTTCAGTCCATTAGATGCGATGCTAATATTTGTATTATTGTACGGTGTTTTTTCGGAAGAAGCGCCATTAAGATTACACTCCTCCTTTTGCAGCCTTTGTTCATGTTGTTCCAGTTCTTGTTCTATTAATGTGGGCAACTGGGTAGGTTGACTTGTGGCATCGGTGATGTTTAATGATTCTGTTGGCTTTTGCGACATTTGTTTATCCGTGGGTTTTGATGTTTTAATATCAAAACTATAACGTTGTAATACGTACGAACGTTGGCGTTTAGCCTCCAGTTGGTACATATTGTTAATTTCAACCGGATCGGGAGCTCCGAACAAGTTACGACTGGCTTTTTGAACTTTGGCCAATGATGGTGGACATCTTGTTGTACCAGATTGCAGAGATGCAGTAGGATTCAGTATATTTGTAGCAACAGCACTAATGGCAACTGATCGTGGCAAACCCATTAACTGCACACGACAGGGGAAAAATTCAACACTACTAGCTGTCATTATGTTTTCTTTATTTTATTTTTTTTCGAATATTTATCTTGTATCTAGCATATAATGTGTATATGTATATATTTCTTGCTTGGAATAGTATTTTTTTTTTTTTTAGTTCACTTTGTAATCTAATTTTTTTTTACACACCAACTTTTGTAGTTTTTTCTTTATTTTTCTTAAAATACGGATTTATTGTTGTCATTTTTTATGCTTGTGTTTTTCTTGCAAACTTTTTTTGTTCCACCTTTTTATATTTCTATACAATTCATTTTGTAAACCTTTTAATTTGGTAGTTGGTGTTTTTATTTCTGTTTTACGCGAACGTTAACTATAATAACACCACAGACACGTCCGCCCTCCTTAAAATTCAATTTGCGAGTGACTACATAAAATTTTCAGCAACTGTACTTTTTTGTGATTTTTCATCAGAGATCGAAGACGAGCGGCTTGTCGTCGGCTAACAGCCGGCTCCAAATTTTTTTATGGGTACTCTAGCCGCCGCCAATATACACTGGATTGGTTTATTTATCGACAGCTGAAAGTTTGAATAAAAATAAGAATAAAATATGTATTAATGTCACAAAATTATACAGAATCCCATTTTTTAAATTATTTATTAATTGATTCTTTTTTTGTTGTAATTCATCAGTGCTGCCAAGTTAGTGTTTTTCCCACTAGATTTAGGTGATTTTAAGGGTAAAAATTTGTTAGATGGAATTTTGGAGGCTAAAAATCTGATTAAAAGCGTTAATTTTGCCATTATAAAAATAAAATTTTCTGTTGGATTATTATTTTTGTATAATTTATGGCAAAATTTTAACTCTTGTTTATATTGTTGTTGAAATTTAAGGCATTTAAGGAATACGATAAAAACATACTCAGTAAAATATTTGTCAAGTCATTCATACATTATAAAATATTACTTAACATTTTTATATATTTATACATCGTCTATTATGCTAAATCTATACAAAATGTCAAAATTATATTGCATACCTCTAACATTTTATATACATATATTAATCAAGCATTACTTGGTAAAATGTAACAAAATAAATTGTTACATTTTACCAAGTAATTTCATGTTAATCGAAGTTAAAAGCTAGAAATGTTTTTTAATGAATAAAAAAATGAGATTCAACACAAAGTCAAAATGGTGAAATATAAAATGAATTTAATATTTGTGAAGTAAAATTAAATTAAATTCAATAAATATAAAATAAAATAACAACAGTAGTTCGAAATAAAAATCTTTGATATGAAGTATGTATATTCAAGTTGTTAAATAAAAAGACAAATTATAACCCTAATTTTATTTTTTGCAGTTGAAAACTATACATTGGTACTGTGTTATTTTCTGGCCTTTGCTCTTGGTGTTAAATGCGATGATTGATTCAACAATTTATTAGTAAAGGTATTAATTAATTTAATATGTTTTTTTTAATATATAATAAATATATTTTAATTTTTTTACATCAAAATAAAGAAGAAGAATTACCAAGTTTCTGTATTTAAATGTGATTATATATTTCTTCGAACCATTTTCCTAAGTTGATTGACAAACTTTCGTACAAATAGTTATTAGTTGAAATTCTCCTACTGCACTGGGTAATAATATACCCTTTTTTTGATAAACGTTACCCTTTTTTGTGTGTGGTAATAATAGTGTATAGGCACCTTAAAACGCCATACACACGAACGAGATAACTAAATCTCGTTTTTATTTTATATTCCATTAGCATGAAATGTCATAAAATGGTGTTACTTATTTGGTAATACAATTAACTACTAAAACGAGTAGATTTGCTTTTATTGTTCATATGAATGACCTATTATAAAATATTTTGAATAGTTCGCAAATTATACTTACCTTCAATAGCCTCCGCCGCCGATAATTTCCAACCAGCTCCGCTTTCTAATTCAGCCGTTTTTACACTATAATTTAGTGAAGGGTATGTTCACCAAAAAAAAATGTTCACATTAGCAATGATGACAGCCAAACGTACGGTCTATACTAGCAATAAATATGCGGAAATATATTGCAGTATATGTCAAAATGATGTTATCTCTAGTGTGGACCACTCTATTGCTTACATATTTATTGCCGTACATATATGTTGCAATAAGTTTTTGGCAATATTCGGCAACACTTATTGCCAACATATTACGTCAAAATTAGTTGTCATTTTAGTTTGACGTTTATAGAAAAGGAGAAAAGGAAATAATTATAAAATAATTTTTGGAAAAACACTTGTAACAATGTGTACACAGTTTTCTTGTAATTTAACAAACAAGATTCTTTAAAAAAAAACTTAATTTTTTTCTTATTATTTATGAATACACAAAATGGCCACGCTCTTAATGTTTTGTTTTTATAACCTTTCTCTTTGAAATTTTCTAAAATATGAGTTACCATAAATACGTGTTCACCACCCTAAACATAAGCTTAGCAATAATAATTTTTTTACTGTTATTCTGCCGACGTATTTCGAATATTGTCAACATATTTATTGCTAGTATAGACCGTACGAAAGCTAAAGGCAAAAATAATTTCTCATACATTTTGTATGAAAACAAAACATTCGCCTGATTACGGGGGAATTTATCGTTTCATTTAAAGGTAATGGAAAATGTTTTCGCTTTTAGTTTTAAGGTACCCATACACTACGCAGAAATCTTGTGCAACTTTAGCTATTGTGCATACTAATACATGTGCTTATGTATATCATATTGTAAGCTTATACATATTTTGTGCAAAAGTATTCTACATTTTATTGCACTGTGTAGATCAAATTAACAATAATACTTGTAATAATTAGAGTTGTAATAATACTTGTAATAATAGAGTTGTCGTTCCTTTTGGTGACTCGGTCATTATCGTTAAATTCGAGTCAGTGAACTAGTTCGTTCAAATCGTTCTTTTTTGTTTTGACCTGACTGAAGTACGTCGTTCATTTGACAATTTACTACGCAATTTGACGCTACACAGACAAAACGTATTCGAAAATTGCAACTTTTCTAACAAAAATTTATTTATTTTGTGCAAAAAACATTCCTAATTTGAAACAATAGTATTACTATTTAAAAAAAAATAATTTCTCTTGCAAGCAATTTAATTGAATAGTGATGCGGTTGTTGTATGACTAAAATGAACGAGTGAACGACAAAATCGAATATTGGTGAACTAATCATATCGTTCAATTGAACTAGCTCGTTCATGAACGACACAACTCTAGCAAAAATATTGCAAAGTGTAAGGGCACCTTTACCTTTTATTGTGAACATTTTTAAAGTTAAAACTAAAAGTGAAGAGATTTTCCCAATTTTGTATGAAACAAAAGCTTTGTCTATCGGCTATGTGCTGGATATCGAGTCGTTTTCAAATAGCAAACTTTTTTGAAAACGAATCATGTAGAAATTGGTGTTCCTTAAAACGTACGTTTTGGTATATTCGAAGTTTTGTTCGAAAAAAAAATTTTAAATGTCAAAAGCTTTTAAACGTAATTTTAAGCAGCTGTTGTATTGTATCAAAAAGGAAAAAAGCTGTAAACAAAAAAAAATTATACAAAAAATGCACGGTGTTTTGGTTTTAAGTTATGTTTATTTACGGCTGCGTGGGCCAACAAAAAATAAAAAGAAGATGCATAAGGGATGCCTCAGACCCTTTGAGTATTCCAGATAGTAAATTGTTATGGTTTTTTTTTCAAAACTTGTCGGCGTCCTTTTATCTTTTTTTTGCTTGTACACAACACAGAGATGATGAATTCAATTTTCAAAATAGTACTTTTTATCCCCAACAGTACTAAACAAATTAACAAACCAAATCGTCATGAAAATTTATTTATTATTTATGTAAGAGCTTGTTCACAACAACAGCTAAAACTAAAAGCGAAACTGTACACTCTGTATGGGAAATTTTAGTAAAAATTGTATGGGAAAATAGATTTGCTTTAAGCTTTTATTGTGAACCACATCTAAAGCAAAACTTGGCCGATGTTGTTTAACTGTAAGTGACACCTGCTTTTTTGTAATAGATTTACAAGGGGTTTCTATCGAAAATTTAAAATTTTTTTTGACATTCCGTTTTGTTTTTTAAAATGAGTTTTGCCGAAAGATTTAGCTTAAAATAGAATTCTATTATGACGAAGTTTTAGTCAGCATTCTAGCGGGTTTTTGCAATTCATACCAAATGTATGGGGAAACAATTTCGTTATTACCCAGCACACAATTCGGTCCGTTTATGTGCCGTTTTCGGTACAGCATATACGGATCCGTTTCCGTACCGTTTTCCGGATCAGTATACGGACCGGAAAACGGAATAAAAGGAACATCGAATACGGATTCGAAACAGTATAAAGCACGCTAAAACGGACCGTTTTCGTACCGCCCTGCTGTATATAAAACAGAGTGTGCGAATTGAGTGTAAGTTCAAAACGTACCGTAAACTGTCCGTCATTTATTTTCAAAACGGAGTGGACTCCGTTTTTAAAATACCGTATACGGTCCGAATATGGTCCGTATTCGTACCGTTTTTTTTTTTAAATGGTCCATTTTTATTTTTTTTTATTTATTTTATCTAAATGATTTCTCCTTTTTTTAATTTTAAACAAAAGTTTGGTTTTATTTTTAAATTTTAACATTTATAAAGATATTAACAAAAATGGATTAACAATTACATTATTAAAAAACAATATGAAACCACATAAAAATTCAATAAAAATCAATAAAAGGGTGTGGTTTTAACATTTTGATTTTTTTTTTTTGATTTTATCTCTGGTGTTGTTTAACATCTTCATCATTAAAATTTTCATGAGATCTGCGTCTCTATATTTAATTGCAAAAACATCTGAAATACAAGTATATGTTAAAAAAGTGATACATTTAAAAATAACCAAAAAAATTACCACTAAAAATCTTAAATACGTATTCAGCCATTTTTTATTTTATGCAGCCGTTCTCGAGTTATGGAGTGACAATCAAATGTACACTTCTTTTTATATATATAGATATATAGATAGATGAAAATGACTAATATTCAGAAAAATCATCACATCTGGACCAAACGAAAATATTTAAAATTTTTTTTTTTTTTGAAACCATCCTCATTGCATATTCTACAAAACGTTTTCAGCCATTTTTTATTTTATTCAGCCGTTCTCGAGTTATGGAGTGACAATCAAAATGTACACTTCTTCTTATAAATGGATGAAAATGACTAATGTTCAGAAAAATCACCACATCTGGACCAAACGAAAATATTTTTAAAGAATTTTTTTTTAAAACCATCCTCATTGCATGTTCTGCAAAACGTATTCAGCCATTTATTATATTCTGCAGCCGTTCTCGAGTTATGGAGTGACAATCAAAATGTACACTTCTTCTTATATATATAGATGAAAATGACTAATGTTCAGAAAAATCACCACATCTGGACCAAACGAAAATATTTTTAAAGAATTTTTTTTTTAAACCATCCTCATTGCATGTTCTGCAAAACGTATTCAGCCATTTTTTATATTCTGCAGCCGTTCTCGAGTTATGGAGTGACAATCAAAATGTACACTTCTTTTTATATATATAGATTTATTAATATTTAATTTTATTAATAAATAAAACTGTTTGATTTTTTTTAAACAAAACACACTCCGGTAATACCGGAAGAAACCCGATAACGGTTTAAACGGAGTTTTAACTGATGAAAATCGGTGTAGTCCGGTTAAACGGCACCGAAACGGATACAGCAAAACGGAGTTAAAACAGATAATTTTCGAAAATTTGAGTAATCCAATTTGACTGTACGTTAATGGTCCGTTTTCGTACAAGCTTCGACGGATTCGTCAATTCCGGTCCGTTTTCGTACCGTCAATGCCGGATTCATGAATCCGTTTGTAACGGACAGTCCGTAAAGTTGTTTCTTGGGTAGTTTTATCTCTTATTGGGAGTGTTCTCATAAACAAAAATTTGTAAATAAAGTAGTCAAGTGGTCATAAGAGTACCATGGTACTTTTCAAATACTACAACAAAAAGTACTATAATACCAACTTTATCATCCCTGACACGACATGCAAATGTTTTTAAAAACATATGTCATTAAAATCTAGGGCTGCCATATTAAATTATTGCAATAATTTTGCAACTAAATCAATAGTTTTTATGTGTTTGTTTTTAACAAAACAATTAAAAACATATTTGCTATTTATTTTTATATACATTCTAATTGTTAATTTGTTGTTATGTTGTTATGAAATAAAAAAATGGAAAAAAAAACTTGACTTATTGAAGTTTGTGAACTTCGGTAACTCTAGATTTTTCGAACATCATTATAAATGAAGAAGAAGACTTTAAGTAAATTTGCGATTTGTAAAAAAAGTGTTATTTTCAAGAAATATTTTTTTAATAAAAGTTAATAATAAATTATTTATGTGCATGATAAAAAAATTAATTTACATTGTTCATGCTCAGTTCAAAGTGTTTTTGTAATTGTTAGACTAAAACTTTGTTTATAAAAATGCATTTTTTTTCATTGCCACAGATTTATGTAAAAATACATGAAATATTAAAGATTTTTAAAAATCTTGTTTTAAATTGAAGAAGCTATTAAAAGATTGCTTTTTGACTTAAAATAAATAAAAAACATTTAAAATTTTTAATACCAAGTGTTGTTTTTATTATTTAACAAACCTTTCTAAGAAAAAATTTACATTCTATTTACTTTCGACCAAGTACAACTGCTCGATTTAAAACGAGCAAAAAAATTGCGATATCGGAATCTGGCACACCTAATTTTGTAAACTCGTTTTACTTTTGCGGTTTCGTTTTCTGGGGGGTTACCGCGTAACTCGAATCGAAAATCAAAATTTTTCGAAAAGAACTTCCGAATCGAAAGTAAATGCGTACTGTGTAATTCATTCGGAACGACTACAGAGTTGTATTCATAATAAAGAGGGAACAAACTGAAGAAAACGTGGCAGCACTATTATCAAATGTCAAAATTACAAAAAATCCCAAAACAAACAAAATTTGAAATCAAAAAAGATTTCAAAGAGACTAACTAAAAAAACAAGAAATTGTTTTTACGTTTTAAAACATAAAAATGGATTGCGTTTATTTGTGGTTTGATGAAGATGACGATAATTCCTCTTCAATTGATAGCAAATTGGACGTTTGCTGTTACAATGGAGTAAGAGAACAGTATCTGTTTGGACCACCTCCGGTTCCAGAATTGCTGCTTAAGTTAACACGGCATTTAACTTTTACATGAGTCTTCTAATAGGCCCAAACCTATTGGAAAAATATGTTTTAAAATATATTATTAAAAACGCTCATTACACAAACTTACTTTTTTCCAGCCATTGACATCACATTCGGGTGGTCTGAAAGCATTCAAATCCGAACAAAACTTTTGCCACAAATTATTTGATTTATTCTTAGCATCTGGGACTTTTAGATGCCCTTTTGCCAAGTCTGAATGCTTGACCATGAAGTCGACCATTGCCTCATATTGTTTTTTATTTGTGTACAAATTTCTTTTTGGAGCTTGCCTTTATAAATTGAAAACACAAATATTATTACTTTTAATATAACATGTTTATTGGGTAATTTAATAAATATTTTTGTATAAATAAACAATATTATTAAGTTTTCTTTATTTGTTAATCATTTTTTATTTTTTAAATGTGTAAATACTTACATTTTTAATATTTTTTCAATTGTCACTAGCAAAATAGCTTTCGAACAATTTCCGAACGTTTTTATCACAAAAACAGTTCATCTTCGTAATACAGAGTTGCGTTTTCGAAAGGGATTTTTTTGTTCGAAAAGGGAGAAAAAATGTCCGTACTTTCGAGAAAAAAAGTACGAAAATCGTATTACTCGGTACAATTTGTTCGTATTCGTAAATTTTTCTTTTCGAATCGAGTTACGCGGTAACCCCCTGGCACATACACGTATATTTCGAAATCAAGCTCGCGTATCATTTCAAATTCTAGTTTGAACTGGATTTGAGTGGTAAATGTAAATATCTTTTCACCAAAACATATGTTTTGTTTGGTGAAAAAAATGTACAAAACATGTTTTGTTTAAAAACACCTTCAGTGGAAACGTAGCCTTAGTTGTTTCTGAAATTTTTTATTGTTTCTTTTACACTCAGGAAATACAGAAGGTAGAAAAAAAACTACAAATGTAGTAAAAAAAAGGCGATGACTGCATTTGTCATAAAAAAGTGACAACTCAAAATTTTTCATTTTCCGAAATCGAACAAAAATATTTGCAACTGCATAAACATTGAAACTTAAAGAAAGACATAATTATTTTTTAGCAACAGCTAACAACAACAAAATACACTGATATTTTTTTTGGCTAAAGTGCAGTTTACGGGGTTTTGGAAATCAAAAAAAAAAAATACATGGTCCTCTCCAGAATGAAAAAGAAAATTTTTTTCTATCTTCGGTTAAGGGGGCTGACGCCCCTGGGGCCCTCTAGGGCCAAAAAACCGGTATTCGTAGTAACATATAAGTGGGGGTACTCTAATGAAAGGAAATTTCATCTGGATTTCAAAAATGATTTTTTTTTGGATCCATGATACGAAGCGCCCTCTACAATCGTTTTATGGCGCCTGGCCCCCCTGGGTTAAAAAAACGGAAACGGGTTTTTTGGAAAACTTTGCTTAGCAAGGCACTTCCTACGCATACCGGGGCGAAGCCTCAGCGAAGCCGAGAATTGGACTGATGGGAGTAAAAAAACCCCTAAGCCCGGCCGAAGGCCGGTTACGCAGAAAAACTTTGCTTAGTAAAGCCACTTCCTACGCATCCCGGGGCGAAGCCTCAGCGAAGCCGAGAATTGGACTGATGGGAGTAAAAAAACCCCTAAGCCCGGCCGTAGGCCGGTTACGCAGAAAAACTTTGCTAAGCAAAGCCACTTCCTACGCATCCCGGGGCGAAGCCTCAGCGAAGCCGAGAATTGGACTGATGGGAGTAAAAAAACCCCTAAGCCCGGCCGTAGGCCGGTTACGCAGAAAAACTTTGCTAAGCAAAGCAACTTCCTACGCATACCGGGGCGAAGCCTCAGCGAAGCCGAGAATTGGACTGATGGGAGTAAAAAAACCCCTAAGCCCTAAGTGAGTACCGTTTTTGTTTAATTTTATTTTTGACTTTTTTTCGTATATTACTATTGGTCGAATAATGGCTCTAATTTGGAATAGGTGTTATGGATCCGAAAAAAATATCATTTTTGAAATCGTGAGACAATTTCCTTTAATTTGAGTACCCATACGACCCTGTTACTATGGCCCCCTGTTTTTTGCCTCCCACGGGCCTCCCGGGGCCGAGCCCCTCCCAAAAATAATTTCGGTTTTTTTTTTTTATTCTGGAGGGGGTCATGTATTTTTTTTTTTTGATTTCCAAAACCCCGTAAACTGCACTTTTGCCTTTTTTTTATAGATAAACAAGTGTATTGTGCATAGTTTAAGCATAGAAACCAGAAAAATTAAATTTTTGAGTTTAGTCACTTTTGAGCTAGGTGTGCGATATGACGAATCTAATGCATGTATTTGTTACTTATCTAGCGGCTTAAAATCGATTTTCAAAATTCATGGTATTTTATACATAGTTACCCAAGAAACAACTTTACGGACTGTCCGTTACAAACGGATTCATGAATCCGGCATTGACGGTACGAAAACGGACCGGAATTGACGTATCCGTCGAAGCTTGTACGAAAACGGACCATTAACGTACAGTAAAATTGGATTACTCAAATTTTCGAAAATTGTCCGTTTTAACTCCGTTTTGCTGTATCCGTTTCGGTGCCGTTTAACCGGACTACACCGATTTTCATCAGTTAAAACTCCGTTACAACCGTTATCGTTTTTCTTCCGGTATTACCGGAGTGTGTTTTGTTTAAAAAAAATCAAACAGTTTTATTTATTAATAAAATTAAATATTAATAAAATCTATATATATAAAAGAAGTGTAGTGATTTTTCTGAACATTAGTCATTTTCATCTATATCTATATATATAAAAAGAAGTGTACATTTTGATTGTCACTCCATAACTCGAGAACGGCTGCATAAAATAAAAAATGGCTGAATACGTATTTAAGATTTTTAGTGGTAATTTTTTTGGTTATTTTTAAATGTATCACTTTTTTAACATATACTTGTATTTCAGATGTTTTTGCAATTAAATATAGAGACGCAGATCTCATGAAAATTTTAATGATGAAGATGTTAAACAACACCAGAGTTAAAATGAAAAAAAAAATCAAAATGTTAAAACCACATCCTTTTATTGATTTTTATTGAATTTTTATGTGGTTTCATATTGTTTTTTAATAATGTAATTGTTAATCCATTTTTGTTAATATTTTTTTAAATGAAAAAATTTAAAAATAAAACCAAACTTCTGTTTAAAATTAAAAAAAGGAGAAATCATTTAGATAAAATAAATATAAAAAATGGACCATTTAAAAAAAAAAACGGCACGAATACGGACCATATTCGGACCGTATACGGTATTTTAAAAACGGAGTCCACTCCGTTTTTAAAATAAATTACTGACAGTTTACGGCACCGTTTACGGACCGTTGGGTTGTGTTAAAAACTGACTCAAATCCGTTTAAAGTCCGTCAAATACGGACCGTTTTGTAGTGCTGAAAACGGATGATTCCGTTTTTTACGGATATAAAACGGACAATAAACGGATCGTTGAAAATACTTATTTGGTCCGTATTCCAACCATTTTTTTTACAAAAAACTCAATGGATTTTATTTTTTTTTATACATTTATTAATTTATTTGAAAAAATATTAAAATATACTTCATTTAACTTTAATTAAATACGAAATTCGCCACAGCTACTTTTTGTATCCAGGTTAGCAGCATCACGGAACATTTGTGGTCGATAATATTCAAAATCTAAAAGGAAAAAAGAATTTATTATTTTAGTTTCAAGAGATAGTACGAGTTTTCTTGGAATATATTTTTTTTATTTTAAAAAACAAATTGGTACTTACTTTTTCGATGCAGTTTTTTGTTTCCACCAAGAGCATCATTGTTAGTTTGTGGCCCATTATTGAATCAGATATCTACATGTAAAAAATATTAAGTGGGGTTTAAAAACGATGGATTCTATGAACAAATATATTTTTGTTTGCAATCTCATTTAAGCGTTTTAAATTATATAAATACTTACCATCTAACGTATGCAATGCATATTATGCATGCTATCTGAATTTATTTGGCGCCCCGATCTTTTATATTATTTTAATTAATTTTATTTTAATAAAACAAATTGAAAAAAATTGTTACCGATTGTGACTGACTTGAAACGGATGAAAATCGGTGAAGTCCGTATTAAACGGCACGAAAACTGATATCCCCAAACGGACTAAAAACGTGTTTTCGAAAATCCGATTAAACGGTCCGAAAACGTACCGTAAACCCCGGATTCAAGAATCCGTACATGCCGGAGAGTCCGTAAAAATGTTTCTTGGGTACCTATTAACGAAATCGTGCAAAATGAGAAATTTTAACTTTAAATACATGCATAGGAAATATTATCGCATCTTTCGAAACGTGTAGTATGTCAAATTAAAAGTCATAGTTCATACCATTTGAATGTTCAAAAAAAAGTAGCCCTATTATTTTAATTTTTTTTTATTTTTCTTTCAAAAGTTTATCAAATAATTTTAATTTTTTACAAAAAGTTTTTTGCAAAAATTTCTTTAACTATATCTAACCTTGAAATTCGAATGCAATATTCGTTGTCTGCGTCCTAAAGCCATTAGGAAATCACAACGCCGATGCATCACAGTTTTCTAATTTTGTTGAACGGTGTTATTACTAACCATTTTGTAGTTTTTATTCTCAATCTCAACTATTAGGACACTCATAAAAAGAAAACAATTACTGTCACTAAAAATGCTTATTTCTGAAAGAAAAATTATTATCTTTTTTCTTAATAAATGGTAGAGAATTTTAATTAATCTGTACACTAATTAACTTACCGTTTTAATCGCTTTTTTCTCTACAGAATATTTTCCGAAGGAATCGGAAAGTAAAAAATCGGCAGAATTCCTCAAAATTCGGTAACGACAAATCTCAAAATGAACTCTAACATCGTTGTATGTATGTATAATATTTTGTAAGTGGTTTAGTGTAATGCAAACACATCTAAATATTTATAATTATAATATTTTAACAGCGAATTTATGGCCTCATAATTCTTAAATTTGTATGTTCTGGTTTATCTTATTTAAATTAAAATTAGCTTTTCTTAAAATTTATAATCTCAACGTGATAAATATTTACATAATGTGTTTTGTTTGGAGTTTCATTCATGATGACTACAAAAACTCCACTAACTACAAGCATTCATCAGTTTCGTCCAAAGCTATAGCCACTGAAGGGGGAAGTTCTACTTCGAGTAACTTAGCAAATGTTTCAGCATCTTCTTCGTCCAAATCATCTTTGCCACAATTACGTTCTTGCATTTCGATATCTAAAGTGCCGTGTTGTCTTTGGAACGATATAAGAAAAATTGTGACTGAGATTACGATGAATAGAAATGCAGTACCAGAACTTAAAATAATAATTATTGTAGATCTATTGGATCCATCTTTAATAGAGACGGGTAAGGCTTTGCCAATGCCTGCGTATTCATCAGCCAAATTATCATTGATTGTTTGACCGGCATCTTGCGGTGGATACGCTTCAAATAATGCAGCAGCAGAGTCGACTTTGTGATGAGACAACAAGAATTCGCTGCCAAATGATCTGGAACCTTTGACAGTTTTGGCATGATCAACGTCTTCAAGTGCAGTTGAATCCACAATGTGAAATTCAAAATTACTGGCAGTTGTGCTCGCGACATTAAGATAGTTAAGTGATTCAGTAGTTTCTTTACTTATCGATTCTGTTGTAGATGGTAGAACTTCTGGAACGAGTATTTCGTAAGGCGGTTCTTGTTTTGCATTTTCGGCACATGTTTCAGTTTCTCCATTTTCATCACATTTTGGTAATACACGGTTGGGTTGTAAATTAGGTTTCACATGTTTAGCATTTTCAAAATTTGATTGATTTTTAATGATTTGTTCAGGATTTATATCTTTCTGGTTGATATCATTTTCATCTCCCGAAGATAATGTTTGTTCATCTTGTGTCATTTCTCTTGCCGTGTTGTCTATCTGTTTGTTTTGGTATTCCAAATCGTCATATATAATTTGCTTTACAATAGGACCTATTGCAAATGGAATAACTGTTGTTTCGAAAGAATCGTCGTATATTTCTTGAACATCTAGTACTTTTTTGATAACTACATGTTTGAATTCTTCAGGAATCGTAGTACTTTGTTCTATATCTAGTTCTCTCATTAAATCAAGCGAAACGTTTCGCTTCTCTTCAATGCTGAAATGATTTTCATATTCAGGATTTAGTGAATTAGTAGAAAACGTCTCATTTAGTACAACAGACAAAGCATCCTCCTCATATTCTGTAGTAAGGTTCTCGTCACCGCTAAAAGTTGCAGTATCTCTTGAGTTTATATTATCTACAGGATTTTTGTCTGTAGGCTTTAATAAAGTAGCAGAATATGTCTCAGTTAAAACTACGGACAAGGCATCGTCTTTGGTTTCAGAAGTACCACCCTCATTCTTTTTGAACATAGCAATATCAGTCAAGTCAGAACTATTCATAGAATGTAGTTCATGACTGATCGCTTCAATTGGTAGACCAACATCTTTAGAACTCGTTTTATCGACATTTTCAATTGTTTTCTTAACCGAGAAGTCGTTGACATTATCTTTAAAAAATTCTTCTGAATTTTCCGAAGAATTTGATTCTGATAATGATGTATTTGAGCCGTTTCCTTTTTCACTCAAATTTTCTTCGGAATTCTCGAAAGAGTTTGATTCGGATGACGATGATAAGGATGAGTTAACATTTTCATGGGAATCATTTTTAAATTGCCTATATTCTAAATTTTCCGTATTTGAAGATTCAGAGTTTTTGGCTTTCCCAGAATATGACTCTGAAGACGATTCAAATTCTTGAGCAGATTCAGTGTTAGACGTTATAGTTTCTTGAACTACTGAATGTTCAGCTTCGGTTGTGTTTTCCTTTTTGATGCTTGAATGAACCAACTTTTCCCCAGGTACCACAGATGTATTTCGGATTTCAGAAACCATTTCTAATGGTTTGAATGCTTCTAAAATAAATAAAAGTTATTATATACATACATATATATAAATATGAAGGTACAAAATTTTAAAATTTTTTTTTTTTACCTTCTTCAGCTTTAGAAATTTCATCAGTTTTAATATTATCTTTCTGTGATCGCGACTCTGAAGATAGATTTATTTGATCGTTATGTGTTGTAGGTACCTGATACTCCAAATTTTTAGCGTCTCTTGTGGGTTTGTTTTCAAAGCCGGTTTTTAGGATTTTCAGAATAGATTCAGAAGATTCTTCAATTATTTCTTCGTTGTCTTTTAGCAGCATGGCATTGTCATCGAAATTCTGCTGATCTAATGACATTATGTCAGCGGTAAAAGTTTTCCTTATTTCTGGTTCGGGCAACTCTTTAAGAATCTCTAAAACAGGAGATGATTCTAAATGTTGTTCTAGTTCCATTTCAGTTTTAACGGAATTGCGTATTGATTCCTCTAAGTTTTCGGTTGATACAGGATAGTCGCCATTGGAATTCACAAAATCCGGGGAAATCTTATATTGTGGATTCTCCTCGACGTTCGAGAAAATGTCATTGTTTATATCAGCAGTATGTTCAAGAGAACTGTACAATTTTTCATCTACCTGTGATGGACTTTTGTTCTTAACCCCAGAATGTAATCGGTTTTCAGCATGACCCGGGTTCTGTGTAGATGCAAGGTCTAAAGCATAAAATCGTGTAGCGTCATTGGTAGATTCGATGATAAATTCAACATTTGTTGAATTATTTTTTATGTTGGAGGCTTCAATTGTCGCATTTTCTACTATGTTTACTTTATTTTCTGGAATATGAGCGACGTGCTTAGTGGTAAATTCTATCTCATGTGCAACAATTTTTGTTTCTTCAGCGAAAACTTGAGTTTGATCTTGAAAGAAAATATACAAAACGTTACAGAGTGGAAAATGTTATTTTTTTATTGGAGTAATTATTTCTTTCCGTTACACATGTAGCATTTTTAATACGATTTATTTCTACTATCTGATTTATTATTTTAGATTTGATTTTTAATTTGGAACATAATTACTTTTAAAAGTGTTAAAACTAGCAGATTTTTTTACTAAATATTAGTAACATAAAACAGCAAAAATAAATCTGTTGCATTTACAAATATTAAGTTATTTTTGAGCTCAATTTTAGTTAATTGAAAGTAACGAAATTATTTGCTGAAATCAGCAAAAATATTTACTAAATATTGGTAGGCAAAAAAAAAATATTAAAAAAATTTGAAATTTTTAAAGTTTGTCCTTATGGAATCAGCAATCTACAAGTTTTTAGCAAAAATTTAAGCAAAATAAACTGGTATTTATATTCTACTAAATTTGAGGTAAATATAACAAAATTTTTGTTAATATTACAGTTTTTGTTTGCTAATTTGAATCTGCAAATATTTAGCAAAATTTTTTGCTAATTTTGCTGTTTAACTAAAATTCAGATCGAATATAACTAAAATTTTGTAAAGTTAACAGATTTATTTTTGCTTTTCTGATTTTATTAATATTTAGCAAAAAGATCTGCTAAATTTAGCAATTTTTTCTGCAAGATCAGGTTTAGCCTTTTCTGCTATTATTACAGGTTTATTTTTATGAGTGTGAAACTTCAAATGTCAACACATTTAGCTTATTTTTGATGTCAATAAAAATTTTTATACAAGAATAAGTGATCCATATAAAAACTAAATTTGTATTTCAGAACAGAGGTAATAGATCCTAACAAACATTTTTGAGGTTTAAAATTTATAATGCGTTGGCACACTCAAAAAAAGTCCAAAGAAAATTTAACCCACATCAAGTATACAGTTTTCTTAATAACACTTAAAAGCAATTCACTTCAATTATGTATTAAAATTTAGTAAATTTCGTCTTAAATGTTATGAAACTTTACTAAAATTTAGTATATTTTTGACTTAAATTAAGTATAAATTTTGCTTAAATCTAGTAAAAATATCTTAAAATCAAATTAGTTTTTCTCAAATTTTAAGACGCTTGAACTTGTGCTAATGCAAAATTAATTTATTTCTAGGTAATAAAATATTTTTTTAAACATTATATATTTAATTAAATTTTTTTTTGTCAAATTTTATTTAACTCATTAAAGGCACATTAGATCCGCTGGACATTTTTCAACCAAACTCTCAAGACATATAGAACCAAGCTCCATCAAGAAATGTTTGTTATTTGTTTTGCCTTGAAGTGGCCTCTAGTGAAAATATTTTAAACCAAAATTTTAACTTTGACAGCATATAAATCCTAGACGGTTGAAGATATTTAAAAAATTTAAATTTTGTTTAATTTCGTGAACAAATCCTTATTTCCAAATATAATAAAGGGTCCGCCATCTAACTTTTTTTTTCAACTAGTGCTTATTTCGTGAATGGTAACACTTAGCTCATGTCTGATTTGACAGATAATTAGTTTTATCCTTCCGCTGAACGAATATGGTTGAACAACGCTGGGAAATATTGCGACATTACTTTGAAAATCATGGTAATGTTGCAGAATGTGTGAGCATGGAGTGGCCATTACAGTCAATGGCGATCGTTATCGGGCCATGTTGAACGAATTTTCGTTCACAAAAATTAAAGAGGTGGATATTGGCAACATTTGGTTTCAACAGGACGGCGCTACGTGCCACACAGCCGAAGCTAAACTCGATGTTTTGCGCCCTGTTTTTGAAGATCGCATTATCAGCCGCAGAGCTGATGTCGTTTGGCCACCTTGGAGCTGCGATTTGACACCGTTGGACTATTATTTGTGGGGTGCCGTCAAAGATAAGTGTTACGCCAACAAGCCAGAGACAATTCCCGTTTTAAAGGACAATATTCGTGAAGCCATTGGTAAAATACAGCTGCACACAATCGATAATGTGCTTAAAAATTGGACCGATCGTGTAGGCTACTGCATGGCCAGCCGAGGCAGCCATTTGAATGAAATTATTTTCCATTATTAACCGGAAGGATTGTACTTTCAAATAAAAAAAGAAATTTGAGAAAATATTCAGTAGTTTTTTTTTATAAAGGGTCCGCCATCTAACGTTTTTTTTTTCAACTAGTGCTTATTTCGTGAATGGTAACACTTAGCTCATGTCTGATTTGACAGATAATTAGTTTTATCCTTCCGCTGAACGAATATGGTCCGTATGTTCGTTATCTTGTGAAAAAAGTGAAAGAAACTGGCATCCTCATCGATAAACCAAAGCGTGAAAAGCCAAATATTGCTGCTGTGGCAGAAAGTGTGAGTGAAGCGCCATCAACATCAATTCACCGTCGTTCTCAACAATTGAACATTTCGGAGACATCATTGAGACGAATTTTGCATAAAGACCTTGGTATGACGCCATACAAAGTCCAATTGGTTCAAGAGTTCAAAAAAAAAAGTTATTTGGCGGACCCTTTAGCATTTTCAAAAAAAAAGTTATTTGGCGGACCCTTTATACCCAGATAGTACCGGGTTCAAGCACCGGAGACGACAACAGCAAATAAAAAAAAAGAAATAATATGTACATATGAGTTTTCTTTCCCTCATACGTATCACTGCGCCCACCTTCGGTGTTCCCATAGCACTTAACACCACCGAAGTATAATAATGAATCAATTCTATGAACCAAAAAGCTTCAATAAGTTCGCCAATTCTATATCATGTGTTGCTTTCCAAGGAATAAATAGGAACAATTTCCTTAAAAAAAGAACCCCCTGACGATATAATTTGTTTAGTAGTATTTTAATAAAATCCATCCATTAGTTATGTTTTGAGTGAAAACGGAATACATTTTGGATTGTGGACTTTGTGTATTTGAAAATTTCATCGTTCGATCTATGTATATATACAATCGAAAAACTAATTTCTAGCAGAGAAATACATTTTCTTATTTTTTCACTAACATAACAATAAAAATATAAAAGATTAGGCTTTTTTATATTTTTAAATAATTTTTGAAGAAACTGCCATCAAAAAAGTTAAAAAAACATTGATTTTTTAGGTATCACTCTGGATAACAATTTTGGAAATTGTTTTTTATTCACGATTGTAATCAAGATGTTGAATAACTTGAAGTTTGTTAAATCACCCAATTACGATGGCGGATCAATAAGTCCGTGACTTTTTGAACTTCACTCGTAGTTATATGAAATACAACACTACTCCCATCAAGTACCACCTGTTAATAGACTACTGTCAAATTTTGAGCAAGTTTCGTCATTTACTTTAATAGTTGTTCAAAACATACAACCTCGTGGATTTTTTTAAAAATGGAAAAAAGTGAGTTCCGAGTGCTCATTAAACATTATTTTTTGAGAAAAAAAAACCGTCAATCAAACCAAGCAAAAGCTTGATAAATACTATGGGGACTCTGCACCGTCGATTGCAATGGTAAAAAAAAGTGGTTTACTGATGGTAAAAAAGTGGTTTACTGACTCTGACGCTGAACGTTCTGGACGGCCAATTGAGGTCAATACACCCGAAAATGTCGAAAAAAACCACGGTATGGTGTTGGCCGATCAAAGAGTAAAAGTGCGTGAGATTGTTGATGCCATAGGCATTTCATATGGAAGTGTGGTTTCGATTTTAAATGATCAGTTGGGTTAAAGAAAGCTGCCTGCAAGATGGATGCCGCATTTGCTCTCAATTGACCATAAACGTAATCGTGTGACAACTTCAAAGGATTGTTTGTTTAACCGCAATTCGAATGAGTTTTTGCGTCGTTTTGTAACTGTGCAAGATATGGATCCATTACAACACTCCGGAGACCAAGCAGCAGTCTAAACAATTTTTTTCTCCGGGTAAACCGGCTCCGAAGGTAAGTTTGTCGGCCAATAAGTTGGCAACAGTTTTTTTGGGATGCACGCGGGATAATCCACATCGATTACCTTCAAAAGGGGAAAACAATAAACGGCGAATATTATGCCAACTTATTGGACCGATTTAACGGGGATTTTAAAAAAAAACGACCCCATATGGCAAAGAAAAAAAGTTCTTTTTCATCAAGATAATGCACGGGTGCACACGTGTGCAGCCTCAATGCCAAAATTCCATGAATTGAGCTACGAATTAGTACCTCATCCGCCATGTTCTCCGGATTTAGCCCCCAGTGACTATTTCCTATTTCCAAGCCTAAAGAAATGGCTCGGAAATGGAAAGAGATTTAGCTCCAACGATGAAATTATTGATCAAACAAATGTCTATTTTATGGACCTAGAAAGGGATACAAAAATTGGAGAAACGTTGGACTAAGTGTATTGAGCTAAAAGGAGATTATGTTGAAAAATATTTTTTTAGAAACGCGATATTTCAAGATCCGCTGGGACTAGCTATGCCTAAACTTGGCCGATTTTATACGTTGCTATATGACTTACAACTTCTAAGTATATCAAGTTTATTCCGAAATCGGAAAGGGTTGAGGAAGTCGAGTAATTAATTTAATATGTTTTCAGTCAATATCAAAATACACGCAATGTAAAATTAAAATAGATATAGTCACTTATTCGTGTAGCGGCAAACACCATGCAAAGAATAATAATTTTAGCTTTATAATGCTTTTGAGAAAAGGAAAGGAAAAATCAAGCTTTTTCGTCCGGGTAGTTAAAGGTTAACGGTATTTTATGTTATGTTGTTAGTGGTGTGTTAAGGTTAACGACAGTTCTTTGAAATGGCTTTTAATCTTTATTGGAATTTTAGGTTTAAAATTAAATTAAAACGAATTTATTTAACTTAGACCTGCAAAATCTTCCCAAAATAACAAAAATTTAGTGCTTAACCCTAGTTATTATTTCTGTAAGGCTTCACTAGTCTGTTCGTGGAGTAATAAAACGTATCTGTAGACAATTAAATGTGATAAAAAAAGTAAAGAACACTTGTCTGTCTCTTTTTTATTCATTGAAACTACTGTTGTAATGGTCAGCGCGTTGGACTTTTACACAGAAGGTCCCGGGTTCGATCCCCGGTGCCGGCAACATCAAAATAATATGTATGAGTTTTTTCTATCCCTCATACGTATCGCAATGTCCACCTTCGGTGTTCCCATAGCCATTAACCCCACCGAAGTAAAATAATGAATCAGGGCTATGAACCAAAAAAGCTTCAATAAGTTCGCCAACTCTCCATCAGGTGGCGAGCAACAACTGTTCTAAGACTTATCATCTCGCGCAATTACAGTGTTGCAATGTCTGAAGCCCTTCATCTTTCCCCACTTTTCATCTCTATACTATCCCTTTCCAAAGAAAGCAACACGCTAAATGTAGGAAGTATTTCCTGAGCGTTGCCTCTCTTTAAAAAAAAAAAAAAACAAACAAAAATCGTAAAAAAATTGTGTTTCAGATAGAAATGTTCTACTTCTATACATGACATTTAACTCTACCCGATTAAAAAAAAAAAAAATAATATGAATAAAAGAAATGTATCAAATTTGATATAGCCTTATGTCTAATTGAAATACAAATAGTGAACCGTATTGTATATAAATGGATTATATTACATTGAGTTTGATATAATTTTATACGATTCAATCCAATGAAAATAAATTTGTTAAATTAAACACAGGGGCTAGATATCACGGTCTGATTATTAAGGGTCCAATTTAAATTTAACGTACACTGAAACAAAAGTTTACCAAATATTAAGTAATTTGAACTAAATTTTAAGGAATTCGGGAAGATTTGGCTCAAAAAAAAAATTGAACTCAAATGAATTATACAGTTTTCTTAAAAACAAGTAAAAACCATTTACTTAAATTAGTTGAATTTGTATTAAAATTTAGTCAATTTTGTCTAAAATTGTATGAAATTTTACTAAAATCTAGCACATTTTTGCCTTAAATTCAAATTTGTCTTGAAATACAAAGAAATATTGATTTGTATTAATTTAAATTTTTAAAATAATTAAATCAAAATACAAAACTGTCTACCTAATTTCCTTAAGCCGATAAAAAAATATGTTACCAGGGGCTTAATGTTTGTTTTCACTAGATATGATGATATTTTATACAGCGTTTCTTTTTTTTAAGCTTTACTTATAATTTTTTAGCCAAATTTAAGAAAATTTACAAAAAATATTGGAAAAAAATCGAAATTAAAATATATATATAAGAAACTTAATTTTTGTTTTCAAATTTGTATAAAATTTGACAAGTAAATACAAGTAGTTCTTAAAAACTACTGGTTTTTGGTTCTAGTGGAAGTTTTTAAAAGCTACTAGTTTTTGATTCCTCATTTATACTACAGCCAAAAACTAATAGTTTTTGAAACCTTCTGGTTTTTGAATAAACATTTTTATGGAATTTGACAATTAAATAGAAGTAGTTTTTAAAAACTACTTATTTTTGCTTCTAGTATAAATGTAGTATACTACAAACTAATAGTGTTATCTTTCCTGGAAAATAGTATTGCATTTTAAAGTGCAAACATTTCAAACACTTCATCCTCGCCCCATTAAAATGTTGCATTTTCACAATCAGAATAAAACACATTTTTATCACATATTGCATCTCAGCCAAAGTGAAAAAATTTTTTTTTTACTATTTTTTGGCTGAATTTCAGTTTATGGGGGACACCCCTAGAGAAAAAATCTGAATATGCCATCCCCTTCAGAATGTTCCCAGGAGTACGAAAATCATAATGAATAAGGGGGCTCACGCCCCCTATGGGCGTGGCAGTCGAAAAACGACCCGGCCCACCTACGTAGACAATATGGGTATCAAATGAAAGCTAATGTCTTCACGATTCCAAAAATAGCCATAGTTGCCAGATCGGGCGGTTTTTGCAGCCGATACGGCCATTTTTGTTAAATAGGGGCGGGGGTGAAAAACGACCCATGCCACCTACTTAGGCAATATTGGTATCAAATGAAAGGAAATGTCTTCACGATTCCAAAAATACCCGTAGTTGCCAGATCGTCCAGAATTTGAGGAAGATATGTTAATTTTTATAAAATGGGGGAAGGACTTTTTTTTGTTTATTTCTTTTTAGCTCGGCCAGAGGCCGAGCACTCGAGATCCCCGCCGTCTAGAATTAAGACATACTGGAGTTAAAAACCCCTAAGCACGGCCGTAGGCCGGTCACGCAGAAAAACTTTACTAAGCGAAGCCAGTATAACAAATTTTCATTAACCAATCAGAAGCTTGGCAAAATTTCAGTTTATAGTAATCTTTTCGCACAAAATGCTCATTTTTGTTTGATTTTAACAAAATATAAGCAAAAAAAAAGGAAAAAAAAATTTCCCCCACCCCAAATTTTGCCAAAATGGCCATATCGGCTACAAAAATCGCCCGATCTGGCAACTACGGCTATTTTTGGAATCGTGAAGACATTAGCTTTCATTTGATACCCATATTGTCTACGTAGGTGGGCCGGGTCGTTTTTCGACTGCCACGCCCATAAGGGGCGTGAGCCCCCTTATTCATTATGATTTTCGCACTCCTGGGGTCATTTAAGGGGGCGTGGCATTTTTTTTTTCCAGGGGTGTCCCCCATAAACTGAAATTTTGCCTATTTTTTTAATAACAATTTTTTTTTTTTAATTATTAAAAAATTTGGAGTTAACTTCATATTTTTATTCAATAATTATTATCATAATATTGATTTTTTATACTAATTTTAGGTTAAAAAAATTATTAAATACTTGCAAACAGAAAAAATAAAATATAACATAAAACAAAATAAAAAAATCCAATTTATAACAAAAAAAAAATATAAAAAATTGTGGTCCAATGACGGTTTGAACCTCAGATCTTCTGCATCAGAAGCCACAACACTACCATTCAGCTACCAAGGTGAGAATTTTCTCCCAAACAACTTTTCTGTATATATACACATGAGATTGATAAAATGATAAAAGAGAGGCAAAACAACCCCGTAAATTATTTGAAAGCGCTAAAATTGCACTTTTTAACATATTTTTAGAATGAAACACGGTACCCTCTTAGAAAGTTCACCTCATTTTAAAAAAGACCACAGAAAAGGAAATTTGAGGGCAGAGTGCAAAATATATGTGACATTTTTGTCAGAAAAGAAAACGCTATAGGTAATTTTTGAAAACTACTTGGATTTACTTGTTAAATTGTTAGCAAATGTTTAATACTACATTATACAACCAAAAACTAGTAGTTTTTAATAACTACATGTTTTGAATTGTCAATCCATACACATTTTTAAACAAAAACTAGGAGTTTTCAAAAACTACTAGTTTTTGTTTGTAGTATAAATGAAGTCTAATAAAGAACTAGCAGCTGTTAAAACTTCTCCCACTCACTCACGCTTATGAGAGAAAAATTACACTTACGCACAATTACTCACGTGCAATATTTTTTTACTCACTCACTCACGCACACGACAGCAAATTAAAGGTCGAAAAAAAAATAATTATATCAAACTTATACAAATTTTATAACCTTTTATTCTATCATTATCTTAATTTTAAAATAAACAGTGTATAATTCAGACTAAATGCTTTTAAGTATTGTTTTCATACGTTTCTGTTTGTCAAATGACATGATAAAGACAATGTAAGTAAGTACTTGGGTGGTCGAAAAAACAATATTACTATTTAATACTGCGTTTCCACTGAACGTGTTTTGACATAAAACATGTTTTGTACATGTTTTACCATCCATTTTTTTTTCTTACCAAAACACATGTTTTGATTAAAACACGTAATGGAAACATGGTATAAGACTGCTTCTGTGTTGCCACTTTTTATGTTATTATTAAAAAATGAGCCATTTACACCATACGTTGGATATTTTAAAAAATTATTTTTTTTTTATTTTTACTTTTAAGAAAAATGTTTGTAATTTTGCAAATTTCGTGCTAATAATTGTTGATTTGCACATTAAAAACGTTAATCATTGTCGAACGCTCGCAAATATATAAATAAATCAGCTTGTAAATAAACAAAAAGTAGTCAATATATAAATCTTTTTTTTTTTAATATTTGCCACAAATTTAAAGTTTCTGATAAATTACTAAATTTAGTCAATATTTAACCTACTTTATATGATATCATAAACGTAGCATTATGTTTTATTTGTGTTTTTAAAACCGTATTTTATGATTTAAAATCTGTATGATTTTGTATTTGTTTAATAAAAAAATAACCAATATTTTAAAAATATTTAAAAAACGTTTTTTTTTATATTAATTTGTATAATTTCATATGGTTTTGGAGAATTTTCGGCCACCAACTGTAATTGCTTGTTTTACTGGTGGCAACATTGGCCTGCTGGTACTATTTTTAAAACTTAATTCATCATCCCTACAACAATTATTGGTTCTGTTAAAATTAATCACTTACAAGAAAACATAAAAACTGACACAAATGCTACAACAGGCAGTACAAGAGCATTGTTAAAATGCATCTTCGTCGTAAACTTGTTGCATCGATGCTGATGTTGTACTTCATAACGAAGATGGCGATGCAGGCTTCGTTTGCAGCTGCTCGCCATTTCTGTTTGGCAGTTATTCTTCCTTTCTTTCTTTTTATTAATGAACGGTTTTAATGTTATTTTAATACACGGTTGCTATGAGATATAGGATCTTCTTTTGGTTTACTATCTGGCTAAATACCGGTTTCCAGTCCCATCTAATAACCAAAAAGAAAACACCTTTGCGTCGTTACTTTATTTACAAACAGAATATGATCGATTAATCTGTCGATGTACAACTAGTAGAAATTCATAAAAAAATTATGTTTATTTTTAACAGCGGAAATCATTACGCAGTGGAGACATTTTTGTATTTTCTTTAAATATCAGTTTTTCTTTTACTTTCGATTGAAAAACTATACGATTTTAAATATTTTATTGAATAAAATACATTTATTGACCGCGATTGATTATAGTCATGCACACACTTTCATCACACACTTAGAACTAACTTAATATTTTAAACTCCATTCTCTTAATCAAGAATAACACACACGCCTGTGTGTATAGTAGAACAGAATGAAAGTTAAAGCTAAAAGCGAAAAATAAAATCCTATACTTTGTATGAAACTAGCGTTTTCAAATTCCCGACTTTTTTCAACTCCCAGAAATCGAGAATTTTTGTTTACACTTCCGGAAATAACAAAATCACATTGTTTTATAAAAAGGAACAAAAAAAAAAAAAAAAATACTGACGATATCGAATTTTCAGCAATTTTTCACATGTAATCAAAACAAACAGTTAGAAAAAATGTCTCAGAGTCGCATTTTGCGGCAAAAAATCACGGGGATTGGCGTAGGAACAATTTTATAAGTTTTTTATTATAAAAAATCTTTATTCAATGAAAATAAAATACAGTGCACTCGCGATAATATGAACTAATTAAAACCAAGCCAGTTCACTTTTGCAAGATTGTGCATATTTGCGAATGGCATCTAATTTACCTTTAAAAAGTTTTTCCAATAAAAATAAAAGTTTCTTATTTTAAATTTTTTATTTATTGTTTATTGGATTAAAAAAAAACAATTAATTTTTGAAAAAGAAACAAAATTTAAAAGTTACTTGTTTAAAAAAGTTACAGTTTAAAAGTTACACTTGCACCTTTTCCCAAATGTTCTAAAATTGCTGCTTTTTCTTTTAAAGTTAAAAACTTATGCTTTTTTATGCATATTTAAGAACTTTTCACGTTAAATTTATATTCACAAAACGAATAAGGAATTCTAGCTGAATCTGAGCACTAACTAAAACGGGTATGTTAGAAATTTTGATTGACAGGTGAACACAATTTAAAAGCAAACAGCTAGGGAAATCCCCAAATTATAATGCAGTTGAATAAAAATTTAACCACTACCCTGTTGATTTAGATTTAAACAATGTGTAGGTTGATAAAATCAGTTAAAAATACAAAAATAAGCTGTTCGTATTTTAAAGCTTTGGCACTAAGTTCATATTTTAGAGTAGTCAATGGAAGAAAAAAAATGTTCATATTTTGGGGTGTTTATATATATTAGGGAGTTCATATTTTCGCGAGTGCACTGTATTTGGAAAAGTTTTAAGCTGGCGATGGAATCTTACAATTATTCCATTTGATTGAGAATGATAGGCAGAATCTTCTGTATTCTAAGCATTTTAGAAAATTCAGAGAATAAATTAAAAGTAAATTGTGAACCTTGGTCCACAATCATTTTTAATAAGATACCAAAACGAGCAATATAATTTTAAATAACATTTCTAACACTAATTTCAGATGAAATATATAATAGTCAACAATTATCTGTATCCCCTCGACACTGGCAAATGACCAACAATATCCATATGAATATGTTCAAATCTACATTTCGATATAATAATCTTAACATTAATAGACTTCGTATATCTAATAACTTTCGATTTCTCACATCTAATACATTCCGAAACCCAAACATTAATATCCTTGTATAAAATATACAAATGTGTGCATTAGAAACATATTTAAAATGATACCATCATTTATCAAATTTTGTACGTGATCTACTTCTATTGTTTCTACGATAGTTAGAATTGTTTTTATGTGCGATCTAAGTTCTGATAATTCTACACTAAGTTTATCTAGATATTGACAAATTTGCGATGTAATTTCAGAAAAATGTTGAAACAAATTTTGATTAGCGCTAGTAATACAGCCTTAACTTATTCTTATTTAAAACATCCCAGATTTTATCAGCTAGATTAAGTTGATCTTCTATGTTTTCCAAATTGGTAGAATTTACTTGAATTTGAAGTTCTTGTGGAAGTTTCCGTATCCATAACTTATATAATAATTCACTACAGATCATTGGTACTGATCCTGCAATGTTAAACATATCAGATGGTTTGCAGTAACATATCTGTTTATCAGAAAATATCTGCTATAATCTCTCTTCTTCCCTAAGGGAAAATCGTTCACTTAAAACCTTTCTGATAAACTCATATTTATTTACGGTACACTGATAGAATTTTCCTTCGTACTATTAATGAATGTTTATCATTAAGTTGGATTCATTAGTTTAGTTTTCATTAAATTAATGAAAATTTTATTAATTAAATGAAATTTAAGGTTTATCCTTAAAATATGCAATAATTTGTATATATATTTTTTTCTGCTATTTGAACACTGCTTTTGTATTGTAAAACCAATGCTATTGTATTGTAAAACCATTTTAATCAATTAATATATTACATAATTAATAAACAATTTATTAATACACACATAGAAAAATGTAGCTTTTTGCCAAATGAAATTCGGCTACTACGACTTAAATTCGGTTATTACGAATTTCAGGCTGTTGGCACAACTTAACATTAGTTTTCACAGCAAAGTTCGGTTTATTCAACAGAATTTTAGCTGCAACTTCCAAAATATTCAGAAATCTAAAGTCAATATCGTTGTACTAAATAAATTAATAATACATTAAAATACGCTTTTCAATTCGTTTCGCACTTTATTTCTCTGTGTGTACTTATTAAAATTTAAGCTAAAAATATTAAAACTCAACTAATGTTAAGTTTCTTGAAATCTCCTCCCGACCCAGCAAGAGGTACATTAACAGGCGTTGAGTATCCTGCAATCTCTTGAGTTTCTATGCTCGTTGATAAAATTTTCACTTACAAAATACAAAAACATTAAGAAGCATAACAAAATATCCAATAGCCAGCAGGGCAATTATAATTCATATACATCTCAATTGCTTTAGTAATTGTCTTTCGGCCTTTGTTCTGTTTCTACTCTGATGTTTACTCACATATTTTCTTTTTTTAGGGTCTCCTATCTTCTTCGCATTGAAATTATATCAAAGAGTGTAGAATTTGTCTTTAAGGGGAAATGTGTTACAACCAGCATTGCCAGGCTTGACGATTTATCATCATGGTGACGATTTTTAATATCAAAAATAGCCCAAGGACGATTTTCGCCTTCAAAATGAAGATTTTATTAATACGAAATACAGCAGAAATTCTATTCTTTTTATCAAAAAAATCTTTTTAGTATTATGCGAATTTACTACCAATAAACCTGGAAACACAACTTTTCTTGTTTCAATGCATTTTATATATAAGCTAAAGAGTGAGAAAAGCATCTGAAAGTTGCAATCGTCTGCTTTTACGATTTGTAATTAAAAAATAGCCGCTTCCTTCTAAAAATGCATTTGTACTTGAGCAAACATTTCAGACTACAATTCTTAACCGACTTTAAAAATTCTTTTGTTTTAAGTTGCAATATTTCGCACAAACCTGTCAGGACGGAGTTTTGAATTTGTAGTTTTAAATATTTTAAAATTTTTTGTAAATGTCAAAGAAACTAATTTTTTAGGTTTTTCCCTGAAAAACCATTAACACTTCGGCGGATTTAAATGATATGCACCTTGAATTAAAGGTATTTCAATACTCCCTTAGCTCCTTCAACAATATTTTTGTTTTCCATTTATTTCTGTCTCTTATGATCAAGTTTACTTTTCAAAAAGTGACATTTCACTTTTATTTATTTTAATTTTAGTTGAAGCTTATTACTTTCTTATTTTACGCCATATTGTCAAATTTATTAAATATGTTTAACTTTTTTTTACATATTTTTTTAAAATGTGGAATGTTTTTAGTATTAAATACATGCTTTGTTTTTAATATACAGTGCTGTCTGGGTAGAGTGAACCCCCGGTGCTATGAATACCTCGTTAGAGTGAACACCAGAATGTTTACATTGACTACTCTGTAGAGTGAACACTAATGAACCTCTATAGAGTGAACATACTTTATAGTGAGTTTTTAGGTTTGGCGAAGTAAAAAAACAACGAAAAAGAGTATAAAAATTAAAGAGACCATAAAATAACGGTAAAGTAACGATTCTTTTAGAGTAAGTTGACAAGTTACTCTCACAAATGATGATGAAGACAATGGCGAAACACCAGCAAACACAAATCCGATATCAGCTGCTGAATCCATTAAGGTTTTTGATAAGGGTATCGAATAGGCTGAGGCTAAATAATATAAAATACTTATATTAACATTTTTCAGTAGTTATTAATGTAAAAACAAATTGTAAAATTCATATAAAAAGCCAACTAAAAATGCTACAATTACGAAATAAAAACCAAAATTATGTTAGATGATCTTACATTGTGCTCCATATCAATTTAGCAACACAATGATACCCAATATTATACATTAAAAAACCAATAGAGTATCAAAATACCTTTATTTCAAGGTGCATCCCCCCGAAATTTTAATTGTTTTGTGGGGAAAAAAGTTAGTTAGTTCTCATGTAGTGAGTAAACTAGTTTATATGAATGTTTGATGTTTGGCATGGGATTGTTAACTCTTTCAAAACGTGTTCTGATGATGGGAACCTAGAAAATTCCCGAAATAGATCTATCAACACATTCCTGAAAGGGTCAAAGAATAAATTTGAAAACAAAAACTCTATAGATTATTTGTTAGGACAATATCCTAATAAAGAAATATAGAGTATGGCCTCGAACTTGAATATTTTACATGTTCATTGCACAATTAAAGGTCGAAAAAAAAAACATAATTATTATTTTTAATAAAAATTATATGAAACTAAAATTTAGCATTTTGTTTTCGAAATATTCTGTTAAGTTGGTATTTTACCCGATTTTTGGCAACGATTTTTTTTTGTCTTAGCATTTGCCGATTTTTGAGAATTTTTTTGATGTATACTCTGCTTTACAAAATCGGGTATAGAATTTTTTATGTTATGAAATAAAATGACTTTTTATAAAGAGGCTATTATAAATTAGAATTATAGATTAAGCATACAAAATTAAAAATCTCATTAGAGCTTCGATAAAACAAAAACTGTTTGAAATTTTTTGACAAAGTTAAAAATTAAAAAAAAAAATTAACAAACTATATAATTCCGCTAAAAAATACTCTCAAAATCGTGAATTTTTCTTATTTCTTTCTTAACTCGCCATAAGCATTTTTGGCCATTTTCATTATAGTCTTTGGCGAAAAACACAACATAACACCACAACGTTCATTAAAGAAAATCACGCACAGAAATTCTCAAAATCATTTAAAAAATTACATTAAATATTAGAACAACTTAGTTGAAGTACAACTTAAATTTGTTCATGTGTTAAAATGAGATAACTGATAACTTTAGTTTAATAACATATTTATACACTTTCAACAGAGAAAATTAGTTCAACTGAGTTTGAACCCGTTTATTAACAGACTTTTGAACTAACTTTTTTTATGAGTGTATCTACAAAACTTCAATGCATTTGGAGTGTGAACTTTTTTACCGAAATCGCGAAAATGAGAAATCGCAGTTCTCAGTTATTTCCATGCCCTGCACGATTTTGGAACTGGAGCTTGAATATTTGCAAAAAAATGCAAAAAGTTATAAATAAACCTATTGTACATACATATTTCATTTATAGCAAATCTTTAACCAACGAATCGATTACTAATGTGTTGATTAGTAAATATATTTGCTTTATGTTATCAGGCTAACGGCAGAATATATATTTACGTGAACTTCCTAACCCTAGTCATATAACATGTGAAATTGATGAAATTTTAAAAAGTGTCATATTTTGTCACTCGTTAAAATGTTTGAGTAAACAAACGATTTGTATGTTCAATGTACGAACATTACGAACGCGTACCTCAATTTTGTTAATAATGAAATCAATCAGTCGATCAATTAAAAAGCTTAAATAAACCATAACTAAAATCAGTACAAACAATAAATAAAAAGCTGCTTAAGCGTTAGGCTGTCCCGATATGTGGCAAATTGAAGAAGTTTGTGTGGTAATAGCATAAAACGATGCACTGAAAGAATTGTCCTTTATGATATCAATGAAACAATTTCATATTAGCTTTCATAGATTCCGTAAAGAATTTTATTAAATACATGAAATTTAATTTATTTTTTTTGAATTTTTTTATAACTTTTTTTTAAAAAATTTCATCACAGTGTGGAAACGATAATCATTATTTTTTGGACTACCAGTAAAGCCACCAGGTTTTTCTCTGCATTACTTAGATATTATGATGACTATATATTTTAATAAAATTCTACTCACGCGAAAAGTTGACTCGCAAATACTCACTCACGAAGACTATTTTCCTATTCACGCGTAGGTTTCACTCACACTCACGCGTGATTAATTTAAACTGATATTGTCCAGAAACTAAGTGTACAGATGTATTATGAAAATGAATGAAGGAGATTCTCTACTGCTCTACAAAGCGTTGATGGCGACAAACTAACTTTCAACATGGCGAAGAAAAAATTAATTTCTGAAGAGGCCAAATTCTCAGGTCGTCATTATGAGGATAATCAAGGTAAAGCTGCGTTGTTCAGTAAATTTTAAAAAGCGTCCAGCTAAGGGCTGTTGGCAACGAGATGTACGTTCAGTAAAAACAAATACTACACTGATAGAATTCTCCTTCATAGTATTAATGAAACGATTTCATTAAAATCGATTCATTGGTTTAATGAAAAATTTCATTAACTGAATGAAAAATCATTAATATTGGTATTTTTTTCATTAAAATTTTTTATGATTTTTTCATAATTTCATAAAAAAAATTCATTAAATCAATGAAAAATTTTCAAATTTTTTTCAATAAAAATTTTGACTTGTAATAAGAAAAAAAAAAATTTTTTTTGTACTATCATTTTGAAATAAAAAAAACTGAAAAATTTCTTTTAAACAGAATTAACCAAAACTTTGATATAAATAAATTTTTTTATTAAATTTGCCTAGAGCTAACAGTTTTTGACAAATTTGAATAGTTGGTCACTAAATTCCAGGGAACAGATTCTCCAAGAAAAACGATTTAGGTTTGTTCAAAACGAGACCTAAATTGTTATCGTTTTTACGATGTTACACAAAAACGTTATGCTAAACGATAATACATTTTTGTTGTTAGCAACATTGTTAACAATATTTAACATTTTTATCTAATATGGTCGTAATTTAACTACATCAAGTGGACTATAATCGTCGATCGTTCTACAGATTTCCAAGCCAGATCGATAAAAAATTACATATTTTGTACCGACATATAAGAAAATATGTCATCTTTTAACACAAATTATAAAAAATGTAAAGAAAAATTGAACGATTTTGTAAAAATAAAACAATAAAAACAGAAATAAATTGGTTTAAATATTTCTTTTTTATGGGTAAAAAAATTTTATTTTCAAAATTTGTAATTTGTATGCTAAAATAATCATAAAAAGTGCAAATTATTAAATATCAACGAAAATATTTCATACAAACTATGAATTTTATTCATTAAACACATTAAACTTTGATTACGATTAGGCTAGGATTAATGAAAAAAATTTCATATACTTTATGAAATTTTCATTGGGTCAATGAAAACATTCATTCAAATTAATTTAATGAAACATCTTTCATTGACTCAATGAAACGTTTCTTTGGGGACTTTTTTATGAAAAAATTCATTGGAGTAATGAAGGAATTCATTAATACTACGCACAAATTTCTATCAGTGTAAGGCGGTGTCGTTTATGGCGTATAAAAGTAATAGAATTGTATTCAAGCTTGATTCTGGCTCCAGCGACCATATATCAAAAAATATATGGTCGCTGGTGTTTGCTTTGGTTCCAGATTCTAAACGAAAAAAGTTAGATTCGAAAAGTAGAAAAACAGTTTTGACTATGGGATGGTGATGCAGGAAAGGTGATTTTGTCTGGAGATGTCAAAATTGACCAATACTATTTTCCCTATAAAAATGTGGTTGAACAAACAAGAAAATAAAAGTAATTCGAAGTAGCCGCGAGCAAGATGGGGAATTTGAATATAATGCTGTGTTTGCCGAAAATAATGATTTAAATGCTCGTAATATACTAAATGATAACGCTGGTAATATTTCAGTTGATGATAATAATGATGTATGTGCTGTAGATGATGATGACAATGCCGTATCTGTGGATACGCCTTCATGTAAAATGAAAATTTATCTAAACGATTTGATATGTCGAATTGTGACCAATTGAAGTATTTCCTTGGTATGAACATAAATTTCATCAACCATACCGAGAATTGTTGGGAATTCTTATGTATCAACCCCAGATATATGTTTTCAAGTCGAGTACTTAGGTCGTCATCAACAAAATCTTTCCGATATTCACTGACAACATCTAAATCATGTGGTGAGATATCTAAAGGGAACAGTGAATATGAAATTCCAAAAACATTCAATTGAACCAACTGTGGGATATGCTGACGCTGACTGGGCTTAAGATATGTCAGACCGAAAGTCAGTAAGTGGTTTTTTATTTAAAGTTTATGGGTCCAGCAAGGAATAACAAACTGTGGCAATTTCTTCTTCATAAGCCGAGTTTGTAGAATTAAGTTTAGCTGCAACAGAATCACTATGGATCCGTGGTATAATGGAAGATCTAAAAGAAATTAATAACTATTCGGTAAAATTATTTGAAGACAACAAGGGCTATATTGGTATGTCTCATAAGAGACAACATAGTAAATGGTAGTTTAACCGTTGATCATATACATACATACATAAGTATTCAATTATAGTTATTTACTAAAGCTTTGGATACCAGCAGATTTGTGAAGTTATGTAGTGACATTGGTCTTCTCGATTGAGAGAGAGTGTAGAAATATTTCAATCAATTAATATTGTTTGTTCTTGTTGAAAATTTTGCTTTATAAATTTGTCATTTTGAAACATAATTTCTTGTGAACAAATAAAATAATTTTTAAAATTCTTGGTCAAATTTATTTCTATATAAAACATAATCATAATCATTGACTTAATTTTAATGATTTTTTGAATATTAATTAATTTTATGAAACTTCTTTTACTGATATTTACGGTTGTTAAGTAAAGTATGCTATAATTTTATTAGGAGTTTTGCATACCGAAATGTTTATTTTGAATGTCAAAAAATTGTTTTTATGTTTAGAATTCCATATAATAATGCTATAAACACATAGACCATAGCAGACTGCAGAGCTACACGACTACAAATGCCGTTCACTGCAATCGTCGCCGTGTGGCCAGCTACTTATTATTTTGGAAACGACAGCAACATAATAAAAAGCTGTTTTTATACAAATGAATTTTTATTTCAGTAGTGCCAATTACATTTTTTTTTTGCTTTATTAAAATAGAACAGCATGCATGGCTGTAGACACGTATATAAAGTTCACTTAAAATACAATTACTTATTTATAATACATTATTATAACGTGTAAATAAATTTATCTAACCCCTCTTGAATATTAATGCAATTATACCATTTAATGTTGCGACGTTTTTTGTGTTTAACAAAATAAAATATTTTTAAGCACTAATTTGTTACATATATTGTTTTATTGTCAACACTATTTTTGTTTTGCAGCCAACAAAAATAGAAATTATCCTAAGTTGACTACAGCGGCAAAAGTAGTCGGGTAGCCGTGTAGTTCTGTTGGTGCCAAAATAATCGTTTTCATATAAACGTGTGTATTTTATTTTTGACAGGCTGTAGTCGTGTAGCTGCAGTCGTCTATGTGTTTATAGCATAAGGCGTTTGATATATATATATATTTTTTTTTTATAAAAATGCTTATTAAATTAAATGAAAATTTCACTAATTCAATGAAACAAATCTTTTGCATGAAAAAATTAGTTGTATTAATGAAATAATTCATTTATACTACTCGCAAAAGTCTATTAGTATATTTTAGAACTTTATTAAACAGTTTCATAAATTCTATGATACGCTTCGTTTTCAAAATGACTCATTCATTTTATGAAGATTTACATTAATGCTATGAAGCATTTCATAAGAATTGACTTCAATAAAACCAGTTTCATAAACAATTTGTATGAAAGTTTGTGAAGAAATTCATTACTGAAGTGATGATAAGATAATTCTCTTGCAGGGAAGTTATACCGACATAATTTGGACACCAGTAAATGTGTCTTCAAAAAAGCTTTCATTTGACTTCAAATTTGTCTATAGCTACTTTAAACACAATGAAATAAATAGAAAAAAAAGTAAATTGGTTTCATTTCTGACCCCACAGAGTAACGCCTAAACATGACATTGGGTAGCTAAAAAAACACATTTGTATCTTAAATTTTTCTTCTCTACAACATATCCGAAGCTCATTAAGATCTGACGGTCCGGGTCGTTATACTTGTTAGTGCAAAAATGTATTATGGTTTTCCCGTAAGACATTTATGTGTCAGACAAATTAGCTTTTAATAAAAATTCGGAAATTTTGTCAGGCCTAATTGCTGCACGAAATTGAAAATTTGGTAGACATCGGGACAGCCTATTGTACGTGCAATTGTTTTTTTGTTTTTGTTGCATTTAGCCTTACACAGACATCCTAAATAAATACGTATGTATGTATGTATGTGTATTTATGGCTGTAGTACTAAATAAATAAATGAATGGATGAATGGATAAAAGAAAGAATTGTTGAAATATGTTTACTTACTCAAAGTTGGATGGTTTAAGTACATCCATTACGAGCAGCATATTGGCAGGCAACTGGTTTAGAGTAGTTATACGCCTGTATTTTAGTTTTTGATACGCGCACGCGCAAAAAGAGTCATATTAACTACGTTTAATTTAAGCCCTTGTAGTTTAACAAAAACAAAAAAGCTATCAGCTTGTAAACTTAACTTTGGCAAGAAGGTGGCTTGTTCCAGTCGTTAAGAGACACTCGATCGTTCATTACCATCATCGTGCGATAAACATTTATTCGTTTTTTGTTCAATACTCAAACGGAATTTCGGATAATTTACACGTGTGACAAGTTAAAGTAACAAAAGTGCAAAAGGTATTGGAGGCATGAGCATCATCCTCATCATCACAACCGGTTAAAATCCGATTATTTCAACAGACAATTCGTAAGAATCGTATATTCTGTTTCACAATCAAAATTAATGATGCAACTTTTGAATACAGTACAAATTTGGATGATGCTCTCCCATGTATTCCTTATGAAATACAACTAAATCTTTGCCTCCTCAAGGAAACATCGCTTTCCCTTCTTCAGAATATAACAGCGAAAATGTTTCAATTGAAATGGTCTACAATTCTGCTACATCTTATTCATCCATTATCTACCATCATAGGCGGCAGCTGTCTGACACAGGCTGCATTTGTTCCTTTACAGAATAATCGTGAAATTATTATAACAGATGCGGTATGTCCTTGCGTATTTATCATTATCTGTTTGTGTATATTGCAAGTGTATGTGTTTGAAAAAAAAAATATTGTGAATCAGGGATAGCAAACATGGTACACTTCATTTGGTCACAATTCATTTGGTAAAATTTCAAAATTTGGAAATTTTTAAATTTATGTACTTTTAAGCCTTGAAAAAAAAAATAGTCGAATCGCAGAAGTGGACCAAATGCATTCTATGAAATGCTTGAAAATAGTTTCATATAATTAGGTTTAAATGACAAATTTTGAGATCAATGTTGCAAAAAAAAAAAATATATATATATACCAAATGCGGCACTTCCTCTAGCGCTGATCCTCACAAGTTCTTTTATCTTTCTCTTACATTTATTGACAATTAGTGTTTTCTATTTTATAATAGTAACATTTTAATAATGATCTCAAACCTGACTATTCAACAAAACTTTTGTCAACCAATTGCAAGTTTAATGTGCTTTTATTGGCTTAAAATTAAACTAGAAACATTTAATATTAATTCCCTTTTGAAAACATAAAATCAACCACTCGATTTCAACCAAAAATAAAAGTTGTAAGTCACATACATATAACATCGCCCAAGTATAGGATAGCTAGTCCGAACGGATCTGGAAATATAACGTTTTCAAATATGAAAAATATTCCAAAATTTCACAATAGTAGTCGTACACATCTTTTTTACCGTAAAAGCTACGAGATTCGTTAATACCTTATTTTAAAGCTACTGTTATCGTTGTTTAAATATTTTTTTAAAATCCTTAAAATCATAAGATGAATAAAAATGTAAAAATATATAATTAAAAACCCAATAACTCAGGAACCCGCAGGAGTTCCATATAGGGATTTTGCAACGGTAAAGAAGAATAATTTTTGAATAACAAATACACTTAGAATACTATGAAGGTAAAGAACACCGCAAATTTAGTTAAAAACAAATGAAACTTTACTTGAAAAAGGGATGACTTGCATTTCAGTAAATTCAACTAACATTGTCATTTGTTTTTTACTGATCAAAAAATGAACCACAATTGTAGTCAAAATGAACCACATATGTAGTAAAAAATGAACAAACATTTATTTGTTTTATTTTTTGAAATAAAAAAAGTACTGTATAAAATTAATGTAAAATCATAATACAGTAATTCGATGTGGTTTGTTTTTTTAAATGAACTACATATGCAGTCAAAAATGAAATTTCTTCTACAAATGACTGTTTTTTTCAATTTAAAATAAAGCTACTGTATTTCAACTCAAACAACTACAAATATTTACAGCCGAAGTTCCTTGAGTGTAGACTCATTCTTTATTGAAGCATCAAAAAATATACAATTTTCGGCCTCTACCCCCTTCAATTTTAAACAAACTTGGTACGGAAGGTAGGAAGTGTCATATAAATATTTCATCACCTATGTTTTAGGTTGCTAGGTTTTACGGTTTTTTAAATATCACGTTTTAAAATATGAAAAAAATCGAAAATTTAACAAAAGTAGCCTTACATAATCGTTCATATTTTTTAACGGTTAAAGTTAAGTGATTCGATTGTTATCTCATATTAAAGCTACTACTATTGTTGTGCTTTTAATAAAATAAAAAAAAAAAATATTCTTTGAAAGTAAAATGCATTTTTTAAACCGATGTACTTCAAAAAGAGTTTTTTTTTTTTAAATTGTATATGTTAATTAGAAATTATTCCACCTTGCCGTTGCCAAATCCCAATGCGGAGCTCTTACGGGATCAAAAGTTATCGACGAAAATTTGAAAAAGCTACTAAATATATGTAGTAGAAAAAAAGATTTGCATAAAAAAAATATTTTATTGAACAAATAAAAAATAAAAGTTTTACAAAAGTAGTTGCACATAATTGTCCATAACTCTTTAACGGCTTAAGCTACGAGAGTCATTGATACCTCGTTTTGAAGCTAATTAAAATGTAGTTTTAATGGTACACTTAACATATTCTCTTCTTGACTGCAAAATGTATTTTTTTCGAATCCGTCTTAAACCGCTGTATTGAATCCGTCTTAAACCTACTAGTGCGACTTGATTTAAAATTTTTTATGTGTGTGGATTAATAATCGATGCAAGATCGACTTCAATCGCACACACTTTTTACATGTAATAAAAATATTAGTGTCCGACCGAGTATTCGGCTTCGGCATCGGAGTTCGGCCAAAAAGTGAAGTTCGGCCAAATTTGGTGTTCGGCCAAATTTTGGCCGAACTACCGAACTTTTTATGATTATTTATAAAAAGCACAAATAAATAACAACTGTGGTTATATTTACTTTTCAGAATTTACAAAAAAAACTAGATAAAAAATACAACGTTGAATATGGTAGAATACCAAAAAAAAAACACTGATATTTAAATATCAATGTGTGTGAAAAAATTTCAAAAAGCCAAAAGAGTTAAAAAAAAATTTCCAAAAATATACCTACAAGGCTTATAAGCAAATAATCAAATTTAATGCGATATAATTTAAAAAACCGTATACTTTTATATTTTGCAATTAATTTTAAGTGGTGAGTAATTGTAAAAAGAGAGTAAAACGTTCATCAATTTGGGATAGACATGATGCAGAACCAGACTTAGAAGTAGCAAATGAAAATTTTATTGAAAAAGAAATTAAAATGTTTAATACGGAGCCTTTAAGTCCCGAAATATAAATATATTTGAGTATTGGAATTCAAGTCCATTTACAAATATAAAAGCTGTAGCAATAAAATATTTATCAGCCCCCCCCCCCAATTAGTGTAGCTAGCGAACAGTTTTTTAGCGCTCCCGCACAGCTGTATTCTGATAGACGAAGCAATTCACATGGTGTGAATGCGGAAAAATTGCTTTTCTGTCATTACAACATCAAACTTTTTAATTTTAAATATTAAAATTTAAGTTTTTTTTTTTTCTACATCAACTTAGAAATCGATCAACTATTTTTCTTTGACTATAAAATATAGTACAAATATTTTATTCTTTTTTTGTACTTAAAATAATACAACTATTTTACAAATATGATTTTTTTAAAAAATTATACCTATGAATTTTTATTTTTGTTTATGTTTAATAACTTTTTGGTTTAAATTTATTGATCTAAAAAACAATTTATATTTTTGTTTATTAAAACAAAAAGTTCGGCTTCGGCCTCGGCCTCGGCCGAACATTGATATTATGGCCGAAGTTCGGCATAAAAGTTCGGAATAAAATGAGTTCGGTCGGACTCTAAAAAATATATTGGTGAGGGTCAGAAGAGTACAAAGTCTTTAAATAGCAATATTTTCGGCTAGTTGGACATTGCTTGGACACGATGCAAATACGCACAGACCGTTATTTGCATTCTCTCAGCCTTGAGCAGTATTGACAATGCAAACTGTGCATATTTGCATCGTGTGCAAATCACCATCGTGAGTACTCTTAATAAAATATTTTGGTACCGTGATGGCGAAAAAGAACAATTTTTTCGTCTGGTTGGTACGAAATCTAAAAACTCTTTTTTTCATCCCTGTTGTGTATGCAGTTTAAAGTGTTATTGAGCCGAAAGAAACAAATTTAAATATTATGCAAACAATTTGCGTAAAGCATACATAATGATGTGTAGTTTTAGTTAGTAGGTAGGTAAGGTACACATGGAAATTACTCACCTTGCTGGTATTTGTTAACAAATTTATGGACGTACGCACATACACGTATCCCATTTGATTCGATTTCTTTATGTCTTTTGAAGTTTTTGGCCAAGGTCAAAAGCTTTCATATGCGCTGATTTCCGAAGGTTCTGAAACAGCCGGAAACACAACTAGCGTGAAGTTAGCCCATTTACATAAATATTTCACACTTTAAAAAATATATTTAACAAACATAAATGCTTGTGTCACTGATATTATTTTTCAATAACTTTCGCAGTTTTTTTTATATTAGAAAAGCGTCCATAGGTCTGTCTATATTTCTAATTGTTATCTTTACGCAAAGTTGAAAATAATCGCATAAAACAAGCTTACTATTTTGTTCTTTCTTTTTGTTTTTGTTTGCGGCTTTCAACTTTGGGACTTTGCGGCTTTCAACTTAGGATATTGTGTAATATTTTAACACTTGAGAGGAGAGCTAAACTCAACACGAACTTATTTGAGGTAAAAAATAAATATATGATAGTTGAAAATTTAAAAAAATGTTTTTTTTTAGTTTTTAAATTTTTGGTATTATTCACAGATCCCGATTAGAAAAAAGTTATATGGTGCTTTATATAATCATACAAAATCTAATATGTGTCTTTATACAGTTTTACCCGAGAAATGGGCCCATATAATAACATTAGTTTGCATTAGATTAGTTCTTCTTTGATACTATGAGATTAAATTACATGCGAACAATGGCGCGATACAATGTAATCAGATTTTATATAACGTTTTACATTTATATCTGAACTGATACAAAATAATTTATTTGTTGCATCCGGGTTTTACATTAAAAACTTCATTGATATCCGAAATATTTTCAGAAATAATTACCTGCAAATACGTTGTTCGCTTCAACGTTATAAATCCTTTCAGACCTTAGTATTTTGCAAAAAGTTCTCGACTTTATAATTTGTAAAAAAAAATTGTAAAAAATTCCTTTCCATTTGGAAATTTTATTATATTATTATGTACAAACGTTTGTATTCCGGCTTTTAAAAACTTAGAAATAATAGAGCCATTTCTCTTACCTATCCCTTCCGATTTCTCTCACCTATCCCTTCGAATTTCGTTTTCATCTCTGTTTTTTTCCTGGCATTTATTTCACTTACGAATTACCAAAAAATAATAATAAAAAAAACTTTTTGAGTAATAAAAAATTTTTTATTTATCTTAAAATTTTAATAATTTTTAATAAAAGTCATTTGGAGATCCACAAGAGCTTAAGAAGGCTTTAATTCAAAACATACTCCAAAGCATAGGAAGTTTTATAAGTTTACCGATGATATCCGAAATTAAGATTTCCATTAGTCAGTTTCCTTTAGGTTCCCTGAAAACATAAAAAGTAAACCGATAAGCACAGCAGACCTTACCCAGCAACTACACAGGGGAGAAATCTCTTTATACACACAGAGAACAAACTCGTTGTGCCAACCGAATTTTGGGTAATTACACGTACTATAACATTATTCGGTTACAGCTACCGATATTTGCAGTTATGTCTACCATATTGGAACATCATATTCAGTACATTCGACCGACTGTAGAGGAGTTCCTTCTAGAGTTAAATTTTTTAAGTTTACATTTTTTCAAAAAGTACATATCTGTTCGGAACAAATTATATGTCATTGGAAAGCTTATAAAATCTTCTTTCGTATAATATATTTATTCTGTCAATTGTATGGTATAATACACAAGACCAACAATAAATATACTTCATATTTTAGAGACAAAAAACAAACAATTGTTTTTGATTTGAACGTTTCAAACATTTAAAAAATTCAAAAATATCTATGAAATATTCTATTTTATAGATATAGGAGTATTTTTCGAAAGACATAAACGCGGAATTTGAAAAGCAACTAACGAATTATATTTAAAATGCAAAGACAATAAATAGCACATTTCCGTACCTGCAAATACGCTTTGTGAACTTATAAATAAAATAAATACTGATTGTATGGAAATTTAATTTTTAGGTCCATTTCGGTATTTTAAGAGTTAAGGACCAGTATTCACGTTGATATAGGGGTGGCAGACAAGTTGTGATCTGAAATTTTGCTTTAGCTCGCTTAGTTTTAAGGATATTTGCATATAAAATCGGCTAGTTTTCATGTTATCGCTGCAATTTTATTAGCATTACTAGGCTAAAGCCAACAGAGTTCATAAGCAATTATTAGAGAATATTATCGCCGAAAGGCAGATATATGTGCTATTTAAAACTTGCATTTACAATTTATTATCAGATTTCGAAATCTAGTTAAAACTGGTTGAACCTGTCCTAGTTTTGGTTCTGTTATATGAAAGTGACCGGTACTTTTAACATGGGCTTGTCATAGGAGGTGGCAATTGCTACCTTTGGAGCACCTTCTGAATTTGCGAATAACTTGACGATAGTAACATATCACATAATATAAGCATATTTCACAATAGTATCTTCATAAACAGAAGGAGCTGCAATAAAACAGCACATTGAAAATTTTTATATAATCTATGAAACAGGTGTCATTAAAGTCAATGTTTATGAATTGTTTGTATTATTAATGAAAACCTTCATAAAACTAATGAATCATTCCGAAAATGAAGCGTTTACAGAATTTCATAAAATTTATTAATATTAAGAAGTTTCTTGAATTAATAAAACTCTTCATGAATGTCTTGAAAAATGCATTGGAACTAAGCCAATGAACAGCTTCAAATGATTTTTTAAACAATTTCAAGGATCATAATAATAAATCATTTTATAAAACATGTTGAACACTTGAGTGAAATTATGAAATTTTAAATATGAAATTTTATGCAGATATAACAAAAATACGTATTTGAAATAATTTCATTGATCTAAAGACAATTTTCATTAAATTTATGAAGAGATAATTTAATTGAAATCGAATGATTTTTTTGAAATTTTTTGAATGAAACTATAAAATTTTATGAAAAAAACTTTATGAAAAATTTCTTAATTGAATTTACGAAAAAAATTCTATGAAATTTCAGTGTATACTCAATTTCAATTGTATACCCAAAGAAATTCTCACAAATCGCTAATTACTTACATATTAAAAATTGTTACCAAAAAACTTGTAAAATATCTTAATAAGATATTTCTAAACCAAAAGGAGAAAATTTTGTAAAATAGTCATCATCTAAACAGTTGCATATTCAGTTCTTTTGAACCAGTACGTGTTTATTTCTACTTTCACAAAGTCGGTTCTGATAAAATTCCTTCAGTGTTATATCCGCTTTGTAGCAGTCAAGGAACTGAATCCTTTGGCACTAATTGCCATGTTTTAATCCACTGCTAACGGGTTTGAACCAGTTCCAGTTGCTTCAGTACACTTTGATGTTATGTTACTTTTTCTTCAGTTACATGATATAAATTGTATCAACCAGTCAATGTTTTGTCACCATTAACAGTCACGTGATTGCTTATTTTACCCAAATTAACACTTTCTGATGCACCACAATTTTGGTTTCACTACTGACGTTCCCCCAATCATATATCACGCAATTGTAATTTTTGATCAATCGACTCTTCATTTCCCGCAGTGTTATTACTTGGCATCGGTTCTATGTTTAGATGAAACGATTTTTGTATCGGAGCTATATTTGGAACGGGTTTGTTCTGAACGTGTTATACATTTAATGGGACATTGGTTTTATCTGCAAAATATTGCATGTTAGCTCATATCTGTTGTCCATGATATTGGTCACTGATTGATACCGATTCTTGGCTTTGTTGGACTTCATTTATACAATTTGAATAACAATCCAAATATTCAACATCAAAATTAAGAGATGAAAAGTCATTCATCATCCATAATAACTAAGATACAATATAAAATAAATATATGTGCATAAACTTATTCCGGCTTAAAAATCCTTACCATAGAAACATTCATCTTCCGGATCCATTTTTAAATATGCATTTTTTTCAATTTTAAAATTAAAGTTTATTCTAATAACAAAAATTTTACAAATTTATTTTAGTTGAATATTTATTGAATTTCGAATATTTATTGAAATACGAATTGAATTTCACTCTATGCAATATTTTCATAACATAAAATTATCATTGACGATATGTCCTGCCTGCATGCAATTTATTTTATCAATTTATAAAAATAATGCAACAAAGTTTAATGCAAATAGTTGTTGTCTTTGCTTGGTTTCAGGAACTTAAGTAAATATAATGAAATATAACAAACATATTTAAACTCTTTAAAAATCCTTTAACATAGTCCGAACTGCACTCGGTGTAAGATTTTCGTAATTAATAATGTTTGGGTCTAATAGCTTGTTTTATGAACCGGTAAAACTCCACATGAACCGCATGAACCGGTGAAACTCCGTTAACTTCTTTGCTTTTTATTAATAATGGATCATAAATATCAGGACCAAAGTTATAAGCACATATCAGTGGATTAAAAAAGACATTATCATGTTTGTGACGAATAAAAAGGCATCTTTGATTATGTGATATTTTTGGTGTTCCTTTTTGGGAAACTAAGTAATAATCTGGATTATATTTTGTCTCATATACATGGATTTTATCATAAACAATGGGATTCGGTATATTTTTATTGTTTAAGAAAGGTACTTTCGAAAAACAATTAACGATCCCATGGTACGAAGATTTTGAACTTTGAGGTTCAATCCAATTTTTAGCATGAGCAATTTCTCTTAATAATTTGTCGCTTGATACGAAAATCGACACGAATTTCCAGGGACCCAAAATATAACACATCTTGCGGTCCCTCTTTATCCGTAATTCATCAAAAATACGTTTTCATTATTACTATTTTTGTACTCATTACAATCTGTTTTTTTTTTTGTTGATTTCACTCGATCACGAATGACATTATTCGGACCAGGTCAACACTGCGTACATGTTGATTACGAGTTTATATGAAGAGGCTTAATAATTTAATTTTAATTTCACAGGTAAGACGTATACGCCATGATGGGTTTCCAGTCGAACATCATAAAGTTCAAACCAAAGATGGTTATATTTTAACATTACATCGCATACCGTTTGTGCAAAAGCTTTCCAATGGCGAAACTTATATTCTACGACGTCCCGTTGTCTTACTATTAGCTGGCATATATGCCTCATCGGACGCTTGGTTGTTAAATGGGCCCGAAAACTCTTTGCCCTACTTACTTTCACGCCGTGGCTTCGACGTTTGGCTTGGAAACAATCGGGGTAACATCTATTCGAGACAAAACGTTTTTTATAATGCAACTGAAGGCGATTTTTGGAATTTCAGCTGGCATGAGATGAGTATTTACGACATGCCAGCGATGATCGATTTCATTCGAATCTACACGGGAGAACAAAAACTGCATTTCGTTGGTATATCCCAGGGCGGAACGTTATTTTTAGTTCTTAATTCTATGCTGCCAAAATATAATCGGGCATTTAAGACGGCCACTCTACTGGCTCCAGTGGCCTATGTGAGCAATACTAAGGGAAGCTTAGCCAAAATAGTTGGCCCCCTATTGGGGACACGCAATTATGTATCGAAGGTACTAGAGAGTGTAGAAATGGTTTCTACGAACAAATATGTAAAGAAATTACTATCGATGGCGTGTTTGGAAAATGAACGACCTCTAGTATGCGTTAGTCGTTTATGGCCTGCGGCTGGATATGATACTCAGCTACTGAACAAGGCAAGTTATACTTTGAATATGTATACTCTCAAAAAAGTTTGACTATAGAATCTTTTTACTACAAAATTTTTGAAACAACTTTAAAATTGTTAAAAACTACTGATTTTTAACAGTTGTTTTTTCTGTATTTAAAAAAAAAATATTTTTTTCTTTCAATTACAATAATTTTCAATTTTAAATTTTTTTCTTTCAAATGAAATAACGGCGAAAATGCTTGGATAATATGTATATATGTATATATAATAAGCCTCATTTTCACAATGTCCCGTTAGCTTCTAACTGTGACTTTAACTGACATATTTGTTGTTGTTTTCCATATAAATTCCCAATTTAACTGTTTGTTAAATTTTAACTGGACATTCAGTAATTGGGCCTAAATGTATATATATGCTAAACTGCGTTTTTGTTAAATTTCACAATTTGTTTTTTTGGTAATTTATTCAAGTTTATGCTATGTAAAATTTACATTGATGATCTTTAATACAGAACATGCCATGTAAAATTTACATTAATGAAATTTGGAAATTAAAATCAGCTACAAGTACATTTTTCTAATATAAAAGGTAAATTACAAAAAACACTTTGAATTTAGTTTGACATACAAAAATGAATGTCTTAATATTTATTAGATATGGCAATATCGTATAATGGAGGTGGAGTTTCTTAAGCATTTTATTTCTGATGCAATTTAATTAAATAAAAATAATGTAAAATTGGCTGTGAAAAACGAAAAATTATAAAGAATGTAAGTAATATCTGATATATAAAAACTAAAATCTAAATACTAATTGTATTGCTTTTTTTCAGACACAATATGTTGGATTTATGACGACGCAATATTTGGAAACTTCTCAAGACGTAAACACATCATGCTTAACTGCATCTAGGAATTTATAATCGTTTTTTAATATATTTATTTTAAAGAGTGTTATTTATTGTTAAGTAAATTATTAATTTTAATAAAAATATTGTTTTCAATAAATGCAATGGAGTAAATATCGCAGACTCTGAACATATCAATAATTCAAAAACTATTAACATTTTCGTAATTTTAACTAATACCTTTTAAATTTTTTACTTCAATTAAATTCATTTAAAATTTGACAAATTGAATTATAGAAATACTAATTAGAATAACAAGTCCATTTAACAAAGTTTTTAAGTGCTTACTTTTATTTTAAAAAAACTGGTGGATTCGCCTAAAAATATGTGTTTAGAAAACACTCAATTTTTTAAGAGATGAATTTTTTTGATATTTATATAGATGTAGGGGACCAAGAAATAGAAATTTTTAAATTTCATATTTGCAGTTCTTATTTTGAATTGAAAATTAAAACGTTGAATTTCTATTAATCTGTTTGAATATTAAATACAAATTATACCTAAATTGTTAACTTAAAATCGTATAACAAATTTTAAAAATTAAGACTTAAAAAAAATATAGGAACATTTCCTGAATTTTTTTTTAAAGTTTTTTGTAACCCGAAACCCGTTTGAATGACTTTTATCACATTAACTGTTAAAACACGAACTACTCTAGATAAATCAAGACAAAATGTCGATTAAAAAACTGTACAATAGTATGGATTATTAGATATTGTCGTAACTTAAAGAATTCCAAAAATATTTCTTCAGGATTCGCAATTTAATAAAGCATTTGATAGTTCTTGAGTTGTCATATGACGTGTTTCCCGCTGATAAATTTATTTTCATAATAAAAGTTGCCAATTTCAACACAAATCATGTCAAATTTAATTAATTTGTTATGAGCGGGAAATCCCGGAATACCGGGAAATTCGAAAAAATTCCCCCTATCCCGTGAATGGAAAACAAAAACCTTAATAATAACAAATATAGACTAATCGAATATTTTTAAGTAACTAACAAAAGTTAACTGTTTACTGCAAAATAACTGTTTTCGAAGTTGTTTATTAAAATACTAAAATAACTGCTTCAAACAACTGTTACAAAATACAGTATATTTCTTCAGTTGTTATTTTACTCGTAAATAACTGTCATAATTGTTGTTGTATATTATATCACAGAAAAAAACTGTAACTGCAGTTAATATCAACAACTACTGATTACTACACCAACAGCTGTCATGTAGTAACTGTAAAACAATTTTGGAGTACTTCACTCTGCAGAGAGTATTTTGTTGTTTTTTCTTCTTCTGCAGAGTGGAGTAGGTATTCCACAAATGTGGGCTCACCCCTAGACGCAGAAATAACGGTGTATTATTTACAAAAAGCTAGAGTAATTGTTACAAAGTTTAGGCAAACAATTACAATTAAACAATTAATTATACAACTACATATATAAAATTAAGGGCAATTTTGTCAAAATATTTATAAAAATATGCCGAATTTTATATAAATATGCCGAAGTTTTTTGTATAATATAATATTGCAACGTTTTCCAGGTTCAATAAACTATTTATTTTTGTAAATAAAAAATACTCCATTATATTGCAAATAATATTTTTCTTAAAATTAATAATTTATTTAACTACAAATAACATTTTTTTAAATATACTTAAAAACGAATATAAATATCTAGATTCAGTTAACCGTGATTACGATGTCTAACGTCTTGAGAAGTTTCCCAATATTGCGTCGTCATAAATCCAACATATTGTGTCTAAAAAAAGCAATACAATTAGTATTTAGATTTTAGTTTTTATATATCAGATATTACTTACATTCTTTATAATTTTTCGTTTTTCACAGCCAATTTTACAATATTTTTATTTAATTAAATTGCATCAGAAATAAAATGCTTAAGAAACTCCACCTCCCTTATACGATATTGCCATATCTAATAAATATTAAGACATTCATTTTTGTATGTCAAACTAAATTCAAAGTGTTTTTTGTAATTTACCTTTTATATTAGAAAAATGCACTTGTAGCTGATTTTAATTTCCAAATTTCATTAATACATAGCATGTTTTGTGTTAGTGATCATCAATGTATATTTTACATAGTAAAGGGTGTTTTTATACATGTATAGAACTTTAAGTTGGCAACACTTTTTTAACTGGCGGCCATTTTGACAGCTGTCAAGTAATTTATGTTTAGTTTGGTTTGGCATTTCAACATGAATAGACTGATGCCTGAACAACGCTTCCAAATTGTGCTTTTACTCTAAATGATAATATGCAGAAGTCATTGCTGCTGTAGAACGTAGCGTAGAGGAATACCCCAATCAGTCTATCCGTCAATGGTGACCGCTATAGAGCCATGATTACTGAATTTTTCGTTCATCAATTGAATAACCATGATGTGCAGAAGCTGTGGTTTCAACAAGACGGCGCAACATGTCACACAGCTCGTGCCACAATTGATTTATTGAAGGAAACGTTGGGTAACCGCATAGTTTCGGACCCGTGAATTGGCGTCCAATATCGTGCGATTTAACGCCAATGGACTATTTTCTGTAGGGATATGTGAAGTCGCTAGTCTACACCGATGAACCCGAAACGATTGACCACTTGGAGGACAACAATCGCCGCGTTTATGCCAATATACGGCCACAAATGTTGGAAAAAGTCATCGAAAATTGGACCTCATATTTAAATTATAAGCCAGATGATTATCTTTCGAATAAAGTAAATTTCATGTCAATTTAAAAAATTCATCTTTGTTTTATGCCGTTTCAAAGTTCTATACCTCATAAAAACACCCTTTATAAACTTGAATAAATTAGCAAAAAAAAAAAAACAACAAATTTAACAAAAACGAAGTTTAGCACATTCCTCAAGCATTTTCGCCGTTATTTCAACACTAAGTAAATTTTGCAAGGAAATGTTTTCATAAAAACACACCAGTTTTTTTCTGCGTGTAGATTAAATGACTTAAAAGAATTACAAAACGGATAAAGTATGTACCTTGTTTTGTGTCATAAAAAACTTACATTAATAATAATGATAATAACTTGATAGCGTGCTGGTACCTTCAATGTCTCTAAAATTGTTTTAATTTATTTTATTTACAGACACTTATTCCGGACATTATGGCGAATTTTCCAGTTGGAGGATCATTTAAGCAAATTATGCACTATTTTCAGGGTTACATGTCAAAGAGATTTCGTCAATATGACTATGGGCCAGAACAAAATTATCTTCATTATCGTCAACTGGAACCGCCAGAGTACTGCTTGGAAAATGTTATGGTCCCCACATCAATATACTACGCCGAAAACGATTATATTGTTTCGGTGGAAGACATCTGGAAACTAATTGGACGTTTGAAAAGTGTACAAGCCATATACAAGTTACCTCTGAAACGATGGAACCATTTCGATTTCATATGCGGTTTAGGTGTAAAAACATTAATTTTTGATAAAATTATCGATAACCTCAATTTTTATGAATATGGTTAAATTTTTGGAAATTTTTATCAGATGAAAATTTCCTTAATTAAATCTAAATGCAAAAAGTGTTAACGGCTATCCTATTCGACAAAAACATTTAACATCGAAATCCAGTTTAAACTAGATTTCGATTATATAGTAGTGTATTAAATGCTGCACGAACTAGATTTCGAAATCTAGTTTAAACTGGATTTTGAGGGAAATATAAATGTAGCTTCAATAAAATTCGTATAATAATTTTGTTGATTGAAATCCACATTTGGAAGACATATCGTCACCTAAAAACCAAATTATTTACTTGAGGGATAAAAAACATTATAGGGTAATTAAGCCAATAGTCGGCATGAATTTTTAGTCAAATAGAAAACTTTACTAATCTGAAATTCGGCAAAAACTAAATTTAATGTTTTTATTTATAAAAAAATTTTGGATTAGATTGTCCAAAAAATCAATGCATTTAAAGACCCGGTTTTTGGTTTTTTAAAACAAAAAACTTTGTACACTTTATATCAGCTTAAAAACATATAGTAAAGATCTGAATGCATCTTAACCCATTAATGTCCATTGGCAATTTAAGTTGCCAGCAGAGTTGTTACAATTTAGCATGCTCTGAAAAAAAGTGAGTGTTCAAAAATTTTGTCTCAAAATTAAAAAAAAAAACGTCTGGGCATTAATGGGTTAATTTCAAAATTTCATCTTCATATCAAAATTTTGACTGAATTTTGTATGCAATTCTTTGTCAATACACTTTACCACATCATTAGAAAAGTAAAGTTTTAGTTAATACGCACTGGTTATTCCTGTATTGATATCTTCTCTTAAAAAAAAAAAAAAAAACGTTACAATTTTTTCCACCTGAAAATCCAAAATTAAACTAAGCTTTTAGTATTTGATCTGCATTTTCTTTAAAGGAATTTTTTGTGTTTTTTTTTCGCGGGTTTTCCAGTTCCTTTTAATTCGATGTAGCGAGTAAAATATAATTTTGTTTTGAAAATATTTGAAAATTGCAAGTAATAAACCGAAACATTAGTTAATAACGATTATTTCTGTTAATTTAAAATTTTTCGATGTGGCTCTCGATTTTTCTGAAACCAAAAAGCCGTAACAGCAAAATAAACATTTATGCATAAAATAAAACAAAATATTAAGATACAAAATACTATATAAAAAAGTTTTTAGTCAGCTTATTATTGTAAATATCTATCTATTTATTGTAAATTATTTTAAAATTTATTAAAACTATTTATAAAGTTTCGAGAAAAATTCACTAACTTAATCAATTTCAGGAAAATAAAATTTAATTGGTTAAACAACAAACAAAACAATTCATTACGTAAAAAGAAAAGTAACTGCACTACTCGAATGGGGACAGTGAGCGTGTCAATAAGCTAACAAGGAAAGCCTCTAACTTTTTTTCCAAAATAACATTTCTTATCACCAATACTGAAAAATAGTAGATACAAATGTCCACCCTTATGTAATAGATATGTCCATCATGAAATATATGAAAATTGCGAAGTTGTTTTTTTATCGCTTCCCGCTCATTTTATGATAGATTGGGTGTAAAAAATAAGATCTGGGAAAAAACTGGACTTCTATCGCGTAAACCGGCCATGCCGTTTTGACTTTTGACCTAAAAACTGGACTAAAAATGGTTCATAGCTTTGTTGTTCCACAACTTTTTTTAATAATGGCGTTTCGTTATAAAGTGTTGTAAGTGTCATTATGCAACAATTATTTTTCTCATACATACTTTTGACTTTTACGAATGAAACCTCGTGACATTTTCCGCTATCAAAATCAAAGTTTTAAAGAAAAATATTTTTTTTAAACGGCTTTTATTCCTTTTTGTAAAGCGATTAATTTGGTTGTCACACGCCGCAAACAAAAGTATTGTTGGTCTTAAGTGGTTACTTGGTTAGTGACAACTTTTTTTTTTACAATTTATGGTATACGTTATATGAAATTCTTATTTCAAGCAGCAAAAAAAAATAATTTAGGATGTTGACCATCGATTTTTTTTATGCATTTTTAAAATATGTATGTAAATTGACATAACATTTTTATCTACGATACCTATTTTTTGAGATATAGGTTTCAAAGTTTAATTATTGGCTTATTAACTGTTTGGTTAAAAACAAATAAAATTGGGAGTTAAATCGCGACTTTTAAAAATGTTTAAAAACTGTAAAAACAATATATGGGCTTATGTTGAAAATTGTTAAATCCCATGAAACTGTTATTATTTTGAAATAACTTTCGTAATTTTTATATTTTAGAAAAGGGGTTATACGTTTGCACTAACAACACTTTAAATCATAGGATTGTAAAAGTTTAGGGCCATAGGTCCTATATTGTTATCGTTACGCAAAGTTGAATTTAAAAAAAATCTCTTGAAACAAGCTCACTCTTGTCTTTTATTGTTTTTGTTCCGGGCTTTCAACTTTTGGATTCCATTTGGTAATACAAAAATCTCCCAACAGTTGAGAGATAAATTCAACACGTACATTATTGGAGTGCCATCACCTAACAAATAAATACATGGTAGTCGAAAATTAAAACCAATTTTTTTAGATTTTTAATTTTTAATGTTTTTACACCAGGCACTGACGACCTTCATGGAATTAAAATTTGAAAACAATGGTTCGTTAATGTTGTAATTTTGTTTTAACTAAAATGTATTTTGCTGAATTTATCAACTTTTTTGCTGATATTAGCAATTTTTCTGCAACTATCCTCCCAGCAAACATGTTGCTGACATTACAGACTTTTTTTTATGAGTGTATGTAGGACGCAATTTCACATTTTTCAAATGAAGATACAAACAGAAATATTCAAATTATCGCTAAATATCAGAAAAACCCTTCATCTTTTAAACGCAACAACCTGAGACTGGCATTTATATGTTATTTTTGACTGCATTATATGTTATGTTGACGTATTTTATATGTTATTTTTGCTCGCATCTTCAATTTTCAAATTTATCAAAATATTACTCATTTAGTAAGTTTTTTAAATTAGTTCATTTAATTTATTTATTGCTTTATTTATATTTATATTATATTTTAATATTCACAATTTGTATGTGCACGTGAGTGCCTTTGTTTGATGTGTAGTATAGAAAATAAAAAAATAAATGAAACGCGGTGCATTTTGAGTCAGTCTCATAATGGTTGGGTTCAAGATATATTTATATAGGTAGTTTTAGTAGCTTAGTAGTTTATCTTCCTCTTACCTGATTTTGACATTTCTTACATGGTTTTGACATCTTACTGTACTGTACCCAACAACAAAATGCCTGTTGTTTTTGTATTGTTTGTAGTTGTTTGTTGTAGTCGTTGTTCTAGTAAGATTACCTATATAAATATATCTTGGTTGGGTTTGTTTTGTATCTTTTTTTTTTCTCTACTTCGTCCATACAAGCTGCGACATCTACATCTAGTATTTTTACATGTTCTCTTGGTCGAAGTAGAGAAAAAGAAAGATACAAACAAGCACAACCATTCTTACACAAAATGCAACAGCGTTCATTTAATTTTTTATTTTGTATACTACACATCACACAACGGCACGCATGTGTATGATAATAAATATGCTGAATATTAAAAAATATAAATGAATTAAATAAACTAATTTAACCCTCTAACCGGCAAAACGATGTTTTGCAACGAAATTCATAAAATGTGGTCCACTCGAAAAACAAATAATAAGTTCTCCAACAAATTTGTTTATCGTTGCCTAATTTAGGCGATATGAGCCAAAATATTTTAGGGCGCATTTTGGAAACTAAAGTATATAAAAGAGAAGTTTTGGACAACAAATATTTCTCTTACCAAGATATAACCACGCTCGAAGAACTATTTTTTTTCTGCTCCTATTTAAGCAAAAGCAAAATTAGGCGAAAAAGTATCTAAACTTCCATTTATATTGTTCAAACTTCAACGCTTTGCTATTAATACTTAATGTCTTCTTTCTGCAAAATTTCATAAAAATTCGTCTATTAGTTTATAAGTTAAGACGAAGTCCTTTAAAGGAATCCTGATAAAATCCTGTGAGTCCTTGGACTAAAGTAAGGACTTATTATTAAATATAAAGCTTACTTATATTTTATTATAAAGATGTTTTGGGGTTTAAAAGTGGCGGTGAAATTTAAAATATCTTTTTATGAAATTTTTTTTAATGTTTTGGAAATTTAGACTTATTTAAAAACAGCGTTTTGAGAAAACAAACGTTTTGAAAGCCATTTTAACACTATGTCGTAGACTCAGGCTGCCACTTATTTGAATTATTATAAATATTGGTGATCAAATTATTCACTATTTTTTCTCCTTTCGGGGCTATACTCCATGTCTTGTATTAACAAAATCGTAAATTTTCCAAGGAAGCGTTTAAGCTCACTAGTGTGATTGTAGTCTGAAACAAATAATGTCTCATCTGATTAAAACAATACATTGTGTATGCTGTGATTGACAAAACTCCAATTAGTCGCACACATCGCTGTATCGACCGAGGCTCAACTCGCTAAGAGGTGATGCTACTGAGTCATCACCTGATCTATGGCTGTGGGTTTGATACTCACTACGGCACAAAGTAACATGGTTTTCATATAGAGCAAGAACAATATAAAATACTTTGTTCAATTGACACATAACTTAACCGTAACATTTTTCCATAAAAATGTTGTCTTCTTCCTAACTAAAAAATTCTTCAGTAATTAGTTATAATAAAATAAATTACGATGGTCATTATATGACTTAACCCTGAAAAGTCTTTTTGTCTACTTTTCTAGTGCATAAATACAAAAATTTAAGATAATTTTCAAAAAATTTCTAAAATGTGGGAAAACACGTAAATATTTCAAAATATTCATATTCAGCATGCCAAAATTAATAAAAACTGAAGTATCGCATGACTTGGTTTAATTAAATGAATTTTTCAGCCATTTCCAACTTTATTAAGACAATTCGTGCGGGGCAACTTTTTCTTGTATATATTTTAGATTTTTATTTAAATAAAACAAAATAAATCATATTTCAAAAGCAGTATGTTTTTTACAAACTACGATAAACTAAGTTTAAAGATAACCTACATCCTAAAAACTCGGCCTAAAGGATTCGATTAACCGATTTCTAAAAGTGTCGGAAAAAGTTTTCCTTTTTCTTGCTGCCGCTGTAATCAAAACATAAACCCATTTCAGTTGACGATATATATTAATTTAATTTATGATTAGATTAAAAAACACACAAGATTGATTAAGTTAGAAGAACCTGAGTACATGTTATAAGTGGTTTAACATTTTATTGGCTATTATATACCTCATAATTTTTGCAATACCCAATAACAGGGTCGTTAATCGTTTCCTTAACTTTAAGAGCAAAAATAAAGTCCAAATGTCCCCAATAGGGATCGGAAATTTCATAAAACAGTTTAATATTAGGTAAGTGTTCGGGCAGACGTTGAATATCTTTTGCATTGGCTGTAGAATCGGCTAATCCATAGTAGATGTACACATTCGCTGTAATTAGCTCAATTGGGTACGATGGTGGCACTAATTGTCCGTATTTTTTCATATTCTTTTTCTCGCCATGGTCGAATTTTCGGAACTTATTACTAACAAACTCTTGTATAAAGTGAATACCCTGATTAGTGGAAATGCCAGCCGGATGAGTTTCCGCCAACTGAGGAAGTAGAGTCTGAAAAGTTTAATCAATTAAAATCAGACAAAAAAATAAAACAAAAAAATGCCGCTATTGATCCTCAACTTACCACATTCAAGTTTCTATTGTCCGAACCAGCGTAGAGGAGAAATAAAGTATCGCAGTATTTTGGGAATGTGGGATTGCCACCACAGGCTGTATCTAGTAGACGCTGTACAAGGGGATTGTGTGGTAAAAATTGCTGACTACCCAAAATGTTCGCTCCGATTCCGGGAGTACCTACATATGGAGCGAGACCCACAACTAAACCATCTGTGACATTTCCCATGAAAATTGGGGGAGCTAACATATGTGCAGTTTTGATTTTTTCATTGTATTCAGGACGTGTCGATGTCATAACAAAAAACACTGTGTTTCCTTGAGAATGACCAACATAATGCAGTTTCCTTTCGCCCGTTTTATTTAAAATATAATCAATCATTTCCGGAATATCGATGTGGCCAATTTCGTGCCAACTAAACGACCAGAAATACGGATGATTTATTGAAATCTTTGTGTTATTACGTGAATAGATGTTACCACGAGCATTTCCTAGCCACACATCGAAGCCGTTATCAGCAAAATTAAAGGCAATCGAATCATCTGGGCCATTTAAAAGAAAACAGTCAGAGCAGGAAAACAATCCGTGTTGTAGAAAAACCACCGGTCTACGTGAATTCTCATTATTCAATTTAGGTGAATGCGGAATGCGGAACATATTCAATACATAGCCATCAGATGTCTCCAATAAATGTGACTCTGCAGGATAACCATGTTCGCGTATACGATCGGCCTGCAAGAATTATGTACATTAGATTGAGAAGTTTGTTCTTTATCGACTTTGATTTTCACCAATTAACAGTCGTATTATTTTCTACTACGTCTAAAACTTATATTCAGAAAACTTTAGCATTCAAATCTTTAATCATTAATCCCCATTTTCACAATGTCCCGTTAGCTTCTAACTGGGACTTTAACTGACATATTTGTTGTTGTTTTCGATATAAATTACCAATTTAACTGTTTGTTAAATTTAACTGGACATTCAGTAAGGTTGATTTGCAATACTGGATTACTTTACGCTACAGATTGGATTCAAGTAAAAAAAATATATATTATATAGAGTTTGCTGTTCGGCTTTAACCGAAACCGCAGTTAGTTAGTAAAATAAGTCGGTTTTTAATAAATATTTTAACCTATTAAAAAAACTAACTCTTCACTAATTTTGAAGAATCATTTTTGTCCGTGCACTTTATAAATTGTTTTTATTTAAATAAATTTTATTCAAACAAGTCTCTTCATGTTATATTCAAATTCATTATACTGGAGACCCAAAAATACACGCGAAATTGCATGCTATTAAATCATGAATTTTGGAAAAGGCCCAGCTCCAATTTTTGTTAAGCTTTTGTGTTAAAAATTATGGACAAAACTCAAGTTTTGATCTAATTAAAATAAAGTTCTTAGAACTTGCGAGTTTTTCTTTAACTCAAAGCGTTCTGAACCAGATGTTTTTCATTCATTAAAAATTATTTAATCTGATGTAAACTGTAACAAATTTCTTGAAATCTGGGAAGATTAGTCCCAATAGATGTGCTTAGAATATGAGAGCTTTAATATTTTAAAATCTGTGGTATTTTTAGAAAAACAAATATTTAGGACAAAAAAGAGAAACAAAATCGTCAGTCTGTATGCTTTTCACAAATTAAAATACAAATTAAAATCTAAAATTGTTTCTTTATGTAAAACATCTTAGGATATGAGTATTCTTTGAAAAGAAACTGTTGTTTAAATTTAAATTAGTTTTTCATTCATAAAAGTTTGCTGATTCGGAAATTTGGATATTCTTTTTAAAAAAATTCCCCTTAATCTCTCTGAGTTTTTTCAAATTCGTCACAAAATTTCAAATTTTTAATAGTACATTCTCTTTGTTTGGTTATCTTATCTTATCTTATCTTATCTAAAATTAAAATTATCTTAATTAAAATGAATTTTTAAAAATTTGTTCTGATTTGATGTTAGAAACAAAATCGTATAGTACATTCTTTTTGGTTGGTTATCTTGTCTGAAATTAAGCTTAATATAACACCATCCATTGCATTATGGATTTAATGCCATCAATTGAATTTCGAAAAATAGTCGTATTTTCTAAATTTTTTATTTTTTTTTTTAAATGCATGTTTATTTATTTTTGGATATTATTTAATACTTTTTTAATATTACTCTAGCATTATACAACAAATACACACAGAGAAATAAAGTGCCAACCGAATTGAAAAGTGTATTTTGATCTGTTAGTGCAATGATATTTACATTATATTTCTGAATATTTTGGGTGTTGCAACTAAAATTCAGTTGGTAATGTTTAGTTATACCAACCGAATTTGAGTCGTAGTAATCGAATTTTAGTTGGCATATAGCTAAATTTTTCTCTGTGTGTATTTAAATACAAACTCCAATCTTTAACGTAGAATACTTCAGTATTGTGAAAATGTACCTTTAAAATATTTATAAACTACATACAAAACACTTGTAGCATATGGTTTTATTTTTTTTCAAGATTAAAATTGATGTTTCTTGCCGTAAAGTGATAGCAAAATATAAATATACCCAGCAAAACTTTTTATTACCCGGTAATAAGTTTGGGAATAGGAAATTAAGGTCGGTAACTGGTTACTTTTCTATTACAAGTCCTGGTATTTTAACAAGGGCATGTCCATTCTGGTAACACTTTACAAAACACATATTACCTCCAGTATAAAAGTTTTTTTTTTTTTGAAAATTAGATATTAAATTAAAATACAAAAATTTTTAACTAACAATTAACTTTGGGTGGAAATATAAACTATTTGTAAAAAAGAGGTAACCTGTTACTTTTATGTTACAAACCCTATTATTTTGACATGGGCATGTGAATCGAGGTAACTACTTACCTCGGTAAGTCTATCTAAAACTTTTTATTTAAATCTCGAATTTTTAGATCGAATATTATTTAAAAATGGTCAAATTTGTATAAAAAACTTAATTATATCAAATTTTGTGTAGAAGCGAACGTATTATAAAATAAAAACATTTAAACGTCTGAATTTGGTGTTACTAATGGCCGGTTAGTAATACCAACAGTTGAGAAGTAATGCAATGGTAAGGAGTTTAACTTATTACTAGGTAACACGTTATATAACAACAACCTATTACCGAAGTTTTGCTGGGTAGGCTTGAATTTTTTTTGTGTTTTAATTATTAGCCGAAAATTATATCGTAATTATCGGGCTTTAATAAAAAGTCCGATACTTCGTTACCGGTAGTTTTATATATCGGAATATATTACGATATAAAATGAACTATTTTTTAAGGAATTTGTTGCAATACATTGAATTATCCTTTTTAAGAGGATATTTTTGCGATTTAATTTTTCAAATTTCAACCTTGATGGAATTAAATAGCTGGTATAAATTTATACCAAGCTTGTATAAAAACCCAAAAGATATATTTAATAAATACCTCAAAAAAAAGTATTTTACATTTCAAACTTTTTTCCTAAATCGTTTGTGCTGGACGTTAAGGGGAACTCTTCCTCTTTTTGTTCCTCCATGTTAACATTTTTTAATACCCAGTTTTAGCGGATGCCTGCACCAAATTATAAGGTCCTATGTTCAACGGTTTATACTGTAGACATTAACAAACCAAATTTTATATAGGCGTGTCGTCAGTGGGGATACTTTTTACTCCTCTTTGCAGAAATTTCCAAAAATCCTGTCTAAGCGGATGGAAGAATAAACTTATGAAATTTTATTTTTTCGCTTTTGTATCAAAATTTTTATTACGTTCATCGTGAGAATTCTAAAAGAAACTCAACGGTAATTTAGTTCATATTCCTAAGAACATATGATTTAAATTTAAAACTTGTAACCGTTAAAACCCAACACAACAAAATTTCAAATACGTCGCTTAAGCGGTTTTGGCTGGCAGTCAATGGGCATCCACATAGGAATTTCCAAAAATCTCTTCTAAGAACCCACATACCATATTCCAAGGTCCTTCCTTAATCGTTTAAAGAAGGGATTAATTTACTTGCTTTAACCCCTATTTAAAAAAAAAAACTGTTCTGGACATAAATTTTAAATTCAACATTTCTGGCCAAATGGGTTTGAGCAGACCGCAATTCCCACAGGTGGACTTTTATAATTTTTGTCCATCCCCGTAAAAATTTCAAAAAATACGCTATACTGATGTCTACTCGTACTAAGTACCCACATACCGAATTTCCAAAAATCCGCTCTACACAGATGTCTACTCCTGATTAAGCAACAAAGGTGAGACTTTCTCCCGTTTTTAATTTTAAAATTTCCGACTGAAGGCATTTGGGCAATACAGATGTCTTCTCGTGATTATGTACCAACATACTTCAAGTTGTGGCCAATTCGCCAAGGGGAAAACTTCTCGAAAAACAAGACACAGGTGAGTAAATCTTCCGAAGACACCTAAGCGATCGGTGCAGTAGTTTAAGAAATAATTAGAAAACAAAGTTGACGTTATATCTATGAAACGCCCTGCATTTTGCATATTTAAAAAAAGCATGTTTTAAAATATCTAGTCTATTAACGCATGTTTTGTGCTTTTTTAAAGAATATTTTTTGCTGGTTTCAATGCATATTTGTAAATATATTTTATACGTAGTTGGTTTTTTATTTTTAATTGGTTAACAACAAATAAATAAATGTGGGTACACGTACGCCATGTATTTTGATTTAAGCAAAATAATTTCTACATTTAAAAAAATCTTGCTGACCCGAAGAAAAGCGTTAGATTAAAGATAATTAATTTATTTTTTATTTTCGTGATTTTTGCCAAAAAGGATATTCTGAGTGCATATTTTTAGTTCGTTTTTTGTCCACATTTTATAAGCGCATATTTTCGTTTTTTAAGTTCATGAAATTCTTTCCCCTAGTGATTATCATAAAGGATTAACCCTTTAAGGTGATATCGTAAAATCCACTACGAGTTTTAGCAGCATAACTTTCTTTGCTTCTTTACCTGTTGCGTTACGTAGATATCTGAATATTTATGAACGAAAATTAAGTTATTTTTTTTATTGATTTTCCTGTTTTCATATATTTATTTAACCTTTCTATTCCAATTCGAACTTTCATATTTATATCTTAAATGGTTTTTACACGTCATACTAATTTTTTACATATATAATAATTTTTTACATATTTACTATATAATATTATGTAAAAAATATAAAAAAATTTTAATTTTGTTTATATAAAAATATAGTTTTAAAGAAATTATCCGCTTCTTTTGATTGGCATAAAATATATGCTAACTGACTAGCTGATGGCTTTTTTACACACAAATTCCCATAAGGAAAATCTAGCAGCTACAATAGTTAATCAGTTCACTTTTCATTCAACTCACAGAAGTTTTGATCGGTTTAAACGGAATATCGATGAAAGGATCGTAATCAATAAAATTGTCAGCTGTTGCAACAGCAATAATTAATACAACCACCAAAAACTGTTTCATCGTCTTCGTGACTTTAATCGAATGGCAAAATATTAATTTTAAAGAAATGTTTATATTGAGTGCTCGCACTAAAAATAGTGGCTTTTTGAAGATAACACGACAAAATGGATTATCTAATCTCAAGATAATGCTTACACTAAAAATAAATAAAACAAAGTCAACAACATTTTTGGTGCTGGGATCCTTGCAGAAAAAATGCTAATATCAGCAAAAAATTTGCTAAAGTCAGCAAACGTTTTGCTGAATTTGGCAAATTTTTTTTAGGGGAAGTAATTTAATTATATTTAGTAGTATTAATTTAGTAAATTCAACAATTTAAATAACAACAATAGCGGAATTCATGTAGTAATGTATAAAATAACAAATTACAAGGTTGGCTTCCAAATTTTTACAAATTCTAAAAATGTTTGTAAAAATTTTCGATAAAATATATGGTATTACCGAAATCGGTATTGGAAAGCCTATGCTTCATAGGCTTTCAAATACCGATTTCGGTTATACCAAAAATGTCGAAATTCCATGGACTAATTACCACGGACTTTCATTTGCGACGTTTCTCAGAACAATAACATTGAATCAATTATTCACATTTTGAGTCCTTAAAACCATAATGAAAAAGGGATATTGATCTTTAAATTGAAATTACATTAAAGTTTCAGTAATAACATCATAGAATATTAACGTATTCTAAAATATATTTTGCAATTTTTAAAATTTAGTGTGAATTTGAGTCATTTATGCCAAACAAAATGCTATTATTCTCTTTTGTATTTTCGTAAATATTATTGTATTGAAATTTGTCAAACAAGTTGTTATGACGACCAAATACCCAGCAATCGGCTAACCTTATATAATTAACAATTTGCATTCAATAAATATTTATTTAGCAACTTATTTCAAAACAGGGTTGTTATGTCAGATTACGATTACGTTATAAGGCCAATTAGAAATAGACTGATGGCAGCTATTTTTGACAGTTGTTTGTGTAGTAATCAGTAATTGTTTGCAGTTAAAACCAAGGACCAAGGACTATGAAGAACTAGGATGCACAGACCGGTGCGCGACGCGCACCTCATCGTGCCAACGTGCCAACATGCCAACGCGCACAAAGGTAGTTATAGAGGAGGTTATAGAGGTTATAAAGGAGGTCACAGTGGTTTTTGTTACCCATTATTGATATAATTAATTTATTTATTTATTTTTTAGTAATTTTTAAGCTATTTCAATTTATAACAGTTTTTAAAATAGTTGAAAAATAATTTTTTTCTATTTTATTTCTATTATAAATTGAAATAGCTTAAAAATTACTAAAAAATAAATAAATAAATTAATGAAAATGAAAATTATTCAAGTTCGAGGCCATACTCTATATTTCTTCATTAGGATATTGTCCTAACAAATAATCTATAGAGTTTTTGTTTTCAAATTTATTATTTGACCCTTTCAGGAATGTGTTGATAGATCTATTTCGGGAATTTTCTAGGTTCCCATCATCAGAACACGTTTTGAAAGCGGTAACAATCCCATGCCAAACATCAACCATACATATGAACTAGTTTACTCACTACATGAGAACTAATATACATATGAGTTTGAAGTTAAAGATTATAACCATTGATCAAAAAATAAATTGAAAACTTGTTTGATGTGCAAGATCCACCTCTGGTGGATATTCAATACACGTTTTTTTGTTTCTCTCCTCTCTTTATTGCACAATTAAAGGTCGAAAAAAACATAATTTTTATTTTTAATAAAAATTATAACAAACTTGAATAAATTAATTATATCAATAATATGATGGAACAACTACAAACACATTACTGCACAAATCACTGTCATGTAGTAACTGTAGAACTTTTCTGAGTGTAGATATAAGGCTATATCAAATTTGATTAATTAATCAAAAAATCCCAAAAGTATGTACATAATTTGAAAGTTGTTATCGGATTTCTCTAATTCAAAAAGCTTTCGATTCCTACGGTTGAATTCTTTCACATTAATGCAATAAAAGTTACAAAATAAAATAAAATCACTTTTGATGCAAATACAATTATTAGGTGCATTTTCGAGATTGTTGCCCCCTTCTTAACTTAACCAATTTTTTAAAATTAAATTTCTAATTTTTCTATTATTTGCATACAAAAATTAAAATTTTGAATAATTTGTGTAAAAAAAACCACAAAAAGTCATAAATTACAACTCTATTTTAGTATATTTCACTTTGGAGTACTTAACACTCTGTCATTTTGAATGGACCTTTAAAATTATCTATCAAAAACACCAGTAAGATACATATGTAATACTACGTTTCCATTGAACGTGTTTTGGACATGAAATGAAATACATTTTTTTCGCCAAAACACATGTTTTGTTCAAAACACGTAAGTGGAAACATAGTATAAAATCTTAAAAAAATAATATAACACTGTAAATTCAGTAAAAAACAGTACTGGCAAAGCACTACTTTGGGTAGTAGTGGGAAAACACATATTTTGCCAATACTAGATTTTTGGAACGGTCGGCAATTTCTAGCTGCACATGATTTCGAATATTTTCTAAAGCAACATACCACACAAAGAATAAATTAGTTTTTAATCGGTTGAAAAAACTAAAAATCATCTTTAAACAAACACATTTCAAACTTGTAAAGCAATCAAATGTAAATATACTGTGATATTTTAAAAATTGGTTAAACCAACGAATATTGAACTTAAAAAGTTATTGTGTCTAAAATCAAAAAATTAATAAATATATACAGTTTAATAAAATATCAACAAAAAATATAAAAGTTTTTTGTTATAAAAACAAAAATTAATTAAAAGCAAAATTAATAAAAAAAAAAATGAGTAAAAGAGATGAAAAAGATAAAAATATCAAGATATATCGAGGAAATGAATTGTTTGGGTAAAAGTACACAATTATAAACATAATCGCCCGTATTCATAAAAAATCCTAATTCAGATTTCAAATACATTTTAGTTGAAAAACATTTTAAGCCTTAAAACTTAAATGCTTTTTAATATTTTTATGAATTCCAATTTCCTAAAAGAGGTGTTTTGTCCTTTTGTATACTAGTTAAAAGAATCTGCCCTGAAAGTCAATTGATATTTTAGTACTCATGGTGAAACTCATTTGGATCTGGGTAGGAAGACTTTCTTAGAGAAAAGGAAAACAAATCGGTTGTTTTATCAAAATATGTTCTTAGAAATTGCAGTTTTCCAAGATGTGAAAAATCTGAAGTTTCCACTAAAAATTGGTAATATATGTTTTAGCATCTTATGTTATTTTAAAACATTAATATTGTTGTTAATTTTTGTATCAAGGAATATTTTTTTATATTAAACGTGTACACCCGTATTCATAAAAAATCTGATTTCAGATTTCAAATACATTTTAGTTAAAAAAACGTTTTAAGCCTAAAAAAGGCTTTGTTAAAATTTCGTATTCATAATCAGTATTTTAAGTAATAAACGAAGACAATAGCTCGGTGGGTAGAGTTATCGCCTAACAACCAGAGAACACATTGGTATTATACGTTGAAACACAAATTGGTATTATACGTTCCATAGGAGTGCTAAAAATATTAAGAACTTTTAATACAAAAAAGTTTCGAGCAACTTTGAAATCTATTTTTACCTTGAATATGCGATTGTCCCGTTACGTTTGTTAATTATTTTTACTACTTGTGTCTCGTTGATCTTATATCCGAATTTCAACGAAATTTGTAGGAATCGCCTAACAAACAATATGCATGTAGAAAATGTTACGTTTTGAGTCCTTAAATTCTAAGGGTTTTTCTGTAATGTATGGGTTTTGCTATAGGAAAATGTTGTCAGAATCTAAATGACTTGCCCTAGGAAAAAATTTCAGAATCAGAAGGCTTTTCTAAATGAATATGCACTGATTTTTCTATGGAAAGATCCTTAAGATCGTTAAAAAAAAAAGTTTTACAGTAACTACATGACAGTTGAGTGTAGTAATCGGTAGAAGTTGTTTTCAACTGCAATTACAGTTGTTTTTCTATAACAACTATTATGACTAACAACTATTATGACAGTTATTTAAAAAAACAACTGAAGAAAATTACTGTATTTTTAACAGTTATTTGAAGCAGTTGTTTTGGTATTTTAATAAACAACAACAGTTAATGAAAAAAAAAAAAAAATATTAAAAATTATTTAAAACAAAAAGATTATGTCAAATTTTTAAAAATTCTCGTTTAGTTAAAAATTACAAATTGAATTGAAAGTAAAAAAATTTATTTAAAATACCGATAAAATAACTGTTAAAAACAGTAGTTTTTTCCAATTTACCGTTATCGCTTCAAAACCATTTCACCTAACTATAGTAATCGCTAATATACCGTTACCGAAATAATTGAAATACCGTTATCCGTAAAATACCGTTACTGATATAAATGAAATACCGATATCCTTGAAATACCGTTTCCGAAATTATTGTAGATTCGGTTTTGAAAATGATTCACACGCCATCTACCCCTCTCCATCTTAACTAATAATCAATAACCTAATTTATACTATCAAATAAATTTGAAATTTTAAAAATCATTAACCCTTTTTCTCCCATTCGGGTCAAAATTGCTTACTCTTCAAATAGTTTTATTAAACTAAATTTTAGATACAAAATGTACACATTAACGCGGCGAATGTTGGTCAATCGTTTCGGGCTTATCGGTGTAGACCAGCGACTTCACATATCCCCACAGAAAATAGTCCGGCGGCGTTCAATCGCACGATCTTGGACGCCAATTCACGGGTTCGTAACTATTCATGTTGAAATGCCAAACCAAACATAAATTCCCAGCAAACAATCCGGTCCGTTTATGTGCCGTTTTCGGTACAGCATAGTCGGATCCGGAGTCCGTTTCCGTACCGTTTTCCGGATCAGTATACGGACCAGAAAACGGATTAAAAGGAACATCGAATACGGATTCGAATCCGTTGCAAGTCCGTCAATGACGGACCGTTTACGGACCGTTGGGTCGTGTTAAAAACTGACTCAAATCCGTTTAAAGTCCGTCAAATACGAACCGTTTCCGCACCGTTTTGTCGTGCTGAAAACGGATGATTCCGTTTTTTACGGATATAAAACGGACAATAAACGGATTGTTGAAAATACTTATTTGGTCCGTATTCTAACCATTTTTTTACAAAAAACTCAATGGATTTTATTTTTTTTTATACATTTAATAATTTATTTGAAAAAATATTAAAATATACTTCATTTAACTTTAATTAAATACGAAATTCGCCACAGCTACTTTTTGTATCCAGCTTAGCAGCATCACGGAACATTTGTAGTCGATAATATTCAAAATCTAAAAGGAAAAAATAATTTATTATTTTGGTTTCAAGAGATAGTAAGAGTTTTCTTGGAATATATTTTTTTTATTTAAAAAAAAAAAATTGATACTTTTCGATGCAGTTTTTTGTTTCCACCAAGAGCATCATTGTTAGTTTGTGGCCCATTATTGAATCAGATATCTACATGTAAAAAATATTAAGTGGGGTTTAAAAACGATGGATTCTATGAACAAATATATTTTTGTTTGCAATCTCATTTGAACGTTTTAAATTATATAAATACTTACCATCTAACGTATGCAATGCATATTATGCATGCTATCTGAATTTATTTGGCGCCCCGATCTTTTATATTATTTACTTAATTTTATTTTAATAAAACAAATTGAAAAAAATTGTTACCGATTGTGACTGACTTGAAACGGATGAAAATCGGTGAAGTCCGTATTAAACGGCACGAAAACTGATATCCCCAAACGGACTAAAAACGTGTTTTCGAAAATCCGATTAAACGGTCCGAAAACGTACCGTAAACCCCGGATTCAAGAATCCGTACATGCCGGAGAGTCCGTAAAAATGGCCGCCAGTTAAAAAAGTGTTACCAACTTAACGTTACATACCTGTATAAAAAATACCCTTTAGTTGCTGAATTAATTCTATAGTCGATTAAAGCAAAAATCACATATTTTGCATTTATATTTTAAAAATTAATATTTCATTTAATTTCGTAGCTACTGACCAACAACAACACATTTTAATTAAAGTTTTTGTGTAGTTTCTGGTGAAACCCAGACTGAATTGTATTTTTGATTGGTATTCTTAAAAATGTATAGTTTTGGAGATAAAACCAAATAGTAGTAAAAAACGTGTAGTTTTCGTTATTCGTTTTATTACTCTTAGACCTTCTAACTTATCTCAAATTAACGTTTAAAGTTTAGCGCTCAACCATAGTAATGAAGGTCAAATTTATATAGAAATATCTGTAGTTAAAATTAAACTCTGCTTATTTATATAAAAGTTACTCGCCCTTACGAAGTTATAAATTTGAGGCAATTTTGACCCCAAAAAACAGGGTTAATGTTAACTTATTGTAAAGTTTTTCTATATTACATATGTGGCTATAAACACATATTTAACGAATAAAAATTTGCACATGTAAAGTTCTAAAAAAATTGGTCATTTATGCCCTCAGGACACAGAAGGGTTCATTTTTCAAAAAATATTATAGAAAATTCTTAACAACATTAGAAACATTATGTGTCATTTCATTGTCGTGTGTCGTAAAAAAGATACATAATTGATACAGAGTATATAAATTTATAAAAGGAATCCAATAACAAATAAAGAAATATTAATACAATTACTTAATAAAAATACAGAAATACTAAATCTGACCTTTGACATCTTTAGGGCACGGATTAAAGTTGTCCGATTTTACTCAAATTTTGACCATAACCGTTTTATGACAGCTGCCACAATATTGCTCGTGAAAATTAACAAAAATCCAAAGTTGGTTTTTTAATGCCACCCTACTGTACGTATTTGTTCCTCACTAGCAGAGAGAGTATTAAACAAGATTGTGTCTGCAATGTAAATACCCTATAACGTTTTATTTTCTGGATCGGTTAACCATACAAAACCACAGATGATGGTAACATTAGTAAAGTTGGAAAAGTAATTTCTGGAAAAAAACATACTATATTCTGAGAATAACTACGAAAATTTGGTGTAGAACCAACGTGCATAACATAAAACAAATATATTCAAAATGTCTGCTAAAAAGAGAAATTCAAATCTTGGAGAAATTAGTTCAACCAAAAAAACTCTGAACAAAATGTATAAAAGTGGCCAAATAGTTTACATAAACGAAAACGGGCGATGTCGTATAGTGCGCCACTATCTAAAGCACATGACTGAAGGCATTGATAATATCCTAAATGTTAATATTGAGAAAGAGTATAAAGTCCTGCAACGGGAAGGTATGTACATAGTGCTCATTTAATAAAAGACTGTCATAAGTCAAAAAACGTGATTTTTGAGTTAATGGTGAAGATTTATTAGTTATATCATGCTTCATATTGTGTAAAAAGTTCATATTTATATCATGTATATTTTTTTTGGAAAGTATGTGCAAAGAGTTAGTACTTTATAGAGAAACTGTGCTACTCTCGGGTCTCGATAATTAGAAAATGCTCCAGAGAGGCAGATATGGATTGAATGCTTTAAAAGCGTTTTCTGCAAAATCGTGATTTTTGAGTTAATTAGTCTTTTAGTAAATGAGCGATAGATAAAACGATAAATTTATAACAACCAAGTTTTAACGTCCTTTTTTAGCTAATATTTCTGAAGAACTGGAAGAATTAAATGTAAACATAATGGAAAAACTGAAAAATCAACGTAATCATACTGAGGCTGTAGCACTACACACTTTAAATCGTTGCAAATCGTTGTGTCAGCAAATCGGACAACCAGTCAAACATGTTGAAGAGTTGCGCTTAACTGAGAACTCCATAATGCACTTATTGGAAGATCTTAATAAATAGTTTGCTCCGATTTATTTTCAATAATACATTACACTTAGAATATTCTTACAAACTTTGTTTTGTCATTGTATGGCGATTTTAAGTATTTCGAGTACGTATTTCCATGATATTATTTAATCCTAGAAATTGTATTGTTGAGAAATAAAAAAGTAAAACTACCAAATTTGAATAAGCTTCAGAAGATTCTTAGAATTTAAGGCTTTGCATAATTTGATAAAACTTAATGTAGTTAGTGAGTACTATGCATTTGAGCTGCATTTTTCCGTTTATTTAACTGGAAGCATTTTTGTGCCCATATATAGAAAATTCATTATTGGTCAAGGCATCACAAAAGTACCAAAAAATACACACGAAATGTACTATATGCATTCCGAAAATCATTTCTTCGCTTCAGTAGATTCTTAACATAAAATTTAATCAAAATCGGTCCATGTACTAAGACTATATGAGGAAATTTATTTGGATTTAATTATTTTATTTATTAACCAACTAAATTTTAACCCTAATTATATATTTTTCTAGATCCCAAAAAATGGAACAATTTATTAAACTTTCTAGGGATTCGTACTTTCTGCTAAATTGTCCTAAATAAAAGTCGAAGAATTACAAAGTTTTAGTTAAATGTCATAATATTTTTATCCAAATTATTTTCCTATGTTGATTGACAAACTTTCTAGAAATAGTTATTAGTTGTAATGAACCTACTGTACTTGGTAATATTATGCCCTTCTTTGGTAAACGTAATCCTAGATTTTTTTTTGTGTGCACAATCCTTATAAACAATTTTCGGATAAAAGCACATCCATATTTTAATAGCGAAACATAATTTTTCTTATAAAATTAAGACCTTAAAATATTCAAGAAAATGTTGATTGCCACCAACAATGCGAACGCGTGCCACTACCGACACGAGTGTTATAGGTTTGCCAGCCCTGTTATATGGTACACACAAAAAAAAAAAACGTTGCCAAGTAACTAATAGCATTTCTACTAATAAAGTTTTTTCACATAATTTATTCAATAATTAAGTAGAAACAAATAAAAACTTGGTAAATTCTTTCTAGTTTTCGCATAACTTTTGTGAATAAACTAAATTTGTTTAAATGTTCCTAATTACTTGGTAACGATTTTTTGGTGTGTATTTTGACGTTCTGATGATATTGGGTAGTTACTTTTGAGTATTAAGTACAAAAATATTGAGTACTGAGTACTCCGTACTGGTTTACATAGTACTTACTTTACAACTGGAAAGGGAAATTTGAAACTCGGTTCATATACTCTTCTTTCTACATCACTCTCGAAAAAAAATATATAAATTTCATTTTCTAATTAAAAGGAGAGATAGTAAAATAATTTTACATTAAAATAAATTTATAAAGTTCAACCAACAGTAATCTCACTCAACAAAGAACAAATTATTGATTTCTATAAAGCCAATAAAACGCGTTTTTGTGAACAAATATTTAATTTTAAAAATCTGGGGCTTGTTTGGTAATATTGCAAAGAAAGAATAAATATAATTTGCATGCATTGCAAAGTTGTAAATTGTTAATAAAAATAAGAGTTCGTATAAAATCAAAGCTATGATGGTGGAATCTGATGGAACGACTGACGCCACTCGCAGACTAAACGTAAAAAAGCAAACATTGGATGATGCCTATGCAGTGCCTGCAAACTTCTTGGAAATAGATGTTGTCAATCCCCAGACTACCATGGCAGCAGGCAAAAAACGTTACACCGACTATGAAGTTAAAATGAGGGTAATTATGAACAAACTAAAATACAAAATAATTAAAAGATGCACTCTGGAGTCGACTGTATGGGTGGGGGTTATAAAGTTGTCAACCGAAATAAATCGCGTTTTTGGATATTGATGGGGCGTAATCATGTACAATGCAAAAACAATAGGCTGATAAGAGTTTTGCTCCCAACTTTTTTTTGTTTTCCACTCACACAAATGTTTATCAGTGAAATTATGGATTAAATCGTGTATTAATGCAACATTAGTCATACTGATGATTGTAAACAATGACAAACAAGTGAAACTGAACAAGAATTCAATACATTGACTGCCCGCATTTAATATCTACATAATACAGTAAAACCCATTTAAGATGCGTTTCAATCGAATGGATGCCCTACGTTCGTATTGACCAGGGTCAATTTTGTATATTTTTTTTTTATTTATTTATTTATTTATTTAAAAGTATTCTACAAAAAATAAATTTATAAAAATACAAAGTAGAATAGTGTGGGCTACTAGGCCATGACACTATATATGTTGTAATTTAAACTTCTTTTAATACATTAGCACAGTTTAAAATATACTTGATTTTTTTAAGTGAGTCTTTATTGTTACAGTTGAAAATTTCTTCTAGCGGTTCATCTGTTGAGGTCATCGGACATTCTTTAAAGATGTGATGTATTGTGAGATGTTTCAGGCAGTGTTCGCTTTCCCTTGGTTGTGTTTGTTCATAATAATGCTGTGTACTAAATTTTGTGGTTCCAAGTCTGGTTCTGGCAAATATGATGCAGTCTTCGCGACTGAAATTAATATGGTAAGGGGGTCTTGTTGCGTTGTTGTTGTGTGATTTTAAAAAACTGTCTGAACTATTCCATAGCTGTTGCAGTTGATTGTGTTGATATTTTTTATGAAAGTTAATTATTACTTGAACAAGTGGCGGTACCTCAATTATTAGGGGGTGGTTAATTGAATTTTTTGCTGCTAAATCTGCTTGTTCATTTCCTAAGATGCCACTATGTCCGGGAATCCAGAGAATAATGACTTCGTTTAGCAATTCAATATTCTTTAGGATGTATCTTCTTGTTTCACTATCTTGTTTTAAAGATTTTACTACGCTTAGACTGTCAGAACAAATTAGCGTTTTTTGCTGTTTTTTTGATGCGTAACATACATCAGATTTTATGGCAGCTAATTCAGCAGAAAAGATGCCGGCTTGGTAGGGAAGTATAGATTGATGAATAATGTGAAAATTACTATTTTCTTGTTCAACTACAGCATACGAAGTATTTCCATTGGAAAAAGATCCATCTGTGAAAATTGTAATATTTGCGTTATATTTTTCTTTTTCCAATAGGAAAAGTTGTTGAAAAATATTTGGGTTCACTCCTTCTTTTTTTATGGTGTTTAACGATGCATTAATGGTTAAGTATTTATCTGATGTATTACAAATTGATGTTGTGCTATCACGGGTTGGTAGAGGTAGTTGAATATCTTTCGCATATTGTACTATATTTTGTAGACCACATGGATTAGGTGAATCCAAGTGATCAATTAATTGCCATAGTTGTTCGTGTAGTACATGGTCAGAATTGATTAAGCCTTTGGAGAGCATTTTGATTGATTGTTTTTTTAAGATAAATTCAAATTGATTTATTTTTGCTTCCACTGCTAAGGCATCTATACGGGTTGCCTGCAGTATGCCTGTGGCTGTGCGAAAACATCTGTTCATAGCAGCGCTTATTTTGTTTATATTGGTTTTTGTTGTCCACCCATACATTGTTATGCAGTGTTGGATTGATCCTTCTACTAGTGCTCTGCATATTGAAATACCTGTTTCCATGTGGGGGCCCTTACGTTTTGTACAGATTATTTTCAGGAGATTATTTGTTTTTTTAAGCTTATCAACTATGTTTGTTGTATGATCATTCCAGAGAAGATTTTTTGTAAATGTAATTCCAAGGATCCTCATTTTCTTTTTTATAGGGACAGCAAATTCTCTAATATTTATGGGCTGCAAGTTGCATTTGTATTTCTTGCAAATATGAAGGGCTTCACATTTGTTTATTGGTATTACCGCTCCTACATCTTCAGTCCACTTATTTATGATTGAGTCACAGAAATTTAAGTTTGAAGTGATTTCTTCATGAGATCCCGAGGCTATAGCGAATATGTTGTCTGCGTAGATAGATATGTGATCAATTCCATTCAATTGTTTTAATTTATCGAACAATGAATTAATATAAGCTGTGTACAATACTACCGATAGCGGTGAGCCCTGTGGGACTCCATTTTCCAAGTTGCATGGATTGGACATAAAACCATCAACTCTTACAGTAACTCTTCTATATGACAAAAATGATTTTATTAACTTTAAGATATTTTTGGGTACTCCCCACTTGTGTAATTCCTCTATTATTGCAAAATTAACAACTTTATCGAAAGCTTTTTCTAAATCTTCTGATAGAATTATTGAGTGTCTTTTTTTCCTCATATTTTCTTTAATTTTGGTCTCTATTTGATGACATAGTGTAAAAACTCCTCTGTTGGGTAAATATGCATGCTGCTCTTTGGCAATGTTTTTTTACAATATTTCCACAGCCTTTGTGAAAGAATTCTGTCCAGTACTTTAGATATTACCGGAAGCAAAGATATTGGTCTGTAACCTTCCGTGCTGTTAGGATTTTTTCCCGGTTTTGGTATTGGAGATAAAATAGCTTGTTTCCAAGCGTGTGGATAAATTCATTTAATGAGAATTGTTGTATAAAGCTTACACAGTCTAAGTTTAAGGGTGATTGAGGAATTTTTTATCATTGGATATGTTATTTTATCCCATCCCGGTGTTGTACCTTTACATTTTTTTAAAGCATTTTGAAGATCTCCTAGTGATATTGGGTTATTGAGACTTTCTATTACATTTGGTTGGTTTGCTAATAAATCAATATTGAATTTTTTCTTTTTTTCGATTATGGTAGGATGAAATGAGTTGTCTGATCCAATGGTGCACCATGTTCTTGCAAAGGCATCTCCAATCTGTTGAGGATGGGACAGAATTTCATTTCCCTGGTATATTGATGGAAAACTGATTGACCTAGAGCAAGTTATTTTTTTTACTTTGTTCCACAATGTTCTAGAGTCTGCCAATGGGTTGATGGAATTTAAGAAATTTGTCCAAGTTTTGTGTTTGGCTTCTTTGCATGCTTTTCTTACTTGTGCGCATAATTTTCTGTAGTTTATTGTATCTAACATGTTTCCTCTTCTTCTAAATCGCTTCCGCGCTGCGTTTTTTTTTTCTTAATGAGTTGCGCAATATCTGTGTTAAACCATACAGGACTGTAGATATTATTTAAATGCTTTGGGCCTTGGCTTACTGGCATTGTTTTATTGGCAGCTGTTCTGATAATTTTTCCTAATATGGCAGCTTCTTTATTAACGTTTTCAGTCATTGAAGTCGAATTCGATATTTCGATAGTCTTCCTGGAAAAATCTACCCAGTCAGCTAATTTGTCATTATATTTTGTAACGTATTTTTTGTAGTTGTTATTTTTGTTGTTTTGAATGAAAATGGGAAAATGATCACTCATTTCATGATTAAAACATTGCCAGGTTAGAGAAAGTGCTAGCTCGCTTGTGGCCATTGAAACGTCAATAGCTGTTAACGTATTTTTTGTACTCAGAAGTGTAGGGCATCCGTCGTTTAAAATAGTTAGATATCGTTCATTTGCAAAAAATTCCCATAGCTGTCTAGTTCTTGATGTGTAGTGAGAACCCCACAGTGTATTTTGTGTGTTGAGATCACCACATATAAGATGATGGCCAGAACAAACATTTGGTATATTATCTAATAATTCTTTGTTGATTGTAATATCAGACTCTTTATATATATTTGTTATATGTATATCTTTAGTGCCGCGTAGAGTTATAGTTTGGTGAAGAAGATCGCCTTCGGATTTTTTGTGTTGTGTGACATTAAGCGAATTTTTAATCATTATTGCTATTCCTGCTTTAGCATAAGTATATTCTTTATTATGATGAAAAATTTTATAATGTGGTATATGTAGAAGATTTTTGTTTTTTTCTACAATGTGAGTTTCCTGTAGAATTATAACATTTGGTTTGTGTTTGTGTATTAATAGTTCTAGGGCAAATTTGTTATTAAGGAAACCTTGAATATTCCATTGAATAATGGATAAACCCATTCCTAAATTCATAGCCATTTTGATGGTAATAAAAAAAAAATAAATAAATAAATAAAAGGTTGTGTGGGGTTGTATTTTTTTATCTTATTTTTTATTTTGCCCGTTATTTGTTGTGTCGCCTGTTATTTGGGTCTTAATATCATAATATATATCACGTGAGTATGGAGTAAGTGTTGCTCCTGGAGATTCTTCTGAATGTAAATTGACTCTTTTTGGTGTTTCAAGACCTGTTTCAGATTCGATGTCAATTTCCATTGAATTATTAGTGTTTTCGAGAGGAGGTGTTAGATTTTGTTTATTATGTGATGTACTTTTTGATTGTTGTGTTGCAAGTGTTTTTGTTGCTGCAAATTTTGATGTTGATGTTTTTGTTGTTGATATTTTTGCTGTTGAGTTTGATGGTGTATTAGTTGTAGTAGTGGGGTTTTCTGATATGAATGAATTATCTTTGTGATTTGTTTTATTTTCAGTTTCTTTGATTATGGTTGTTTTTTGGTGTTTTGGGTGTTTTTTGTTTGTGACGCTTCTTTTTCAGTTGTTCCTTTGGTGATATTAGCAAACGAAGGTTTCGGGTTGGATTTTGAGTATATCTGATGTGCTTCTGGATTAGAGTTATACGTTTTCCAAGCTTCTCTTATGGTGCACCGTCTGTTTATTTTAATTTTCAAAACTGATTTGTGTTTCATGAATGAGGGGCATGTGATGTCATAAGATGCATGTGTTTCTACGCTACAGTTCACACAATATTTTCTTTCGCACGTGCTGTGTGGGACTAACTCACCACATTCTTTACAAATTTCGGCATTTCTACAACGGTTTTCGTGTGCCCTAGTTTTTGACAAATTTTGCACCGCATTGGGTTAGGTATATATTCATTGATTTTGACTCTCTCCCATCCGAGTTTGATATGTTCTGGACGTCTTATTAAGTCAAAGGTTAGTATAGCAGCTCCAGTGGCTTCTAGTTTATCTTGTTCGCCTTTTTTCATTATTTTTTTAACTTCCACTACCTTTTGACTTTTTAAACCTTCCAAGATTTCTTCTTCAGATAGCTCAATTGTTTTTCTTGAGAAGATTTTGCCTTGGATATAATTTAAGGTTTTATGGAATGTTATTGTGACTGGAATCGTGTCAACATAGCTTGCCCTAACAAACTTCTGAGCAACTTTTAGGTTGCGTGTTTTAATCATAAGATCACCTGATCTCAATTCAACAACATCGGTGTATTCTTTTGATATGAAATTTAAACCCTTTTCAATTTGAAAAACGTTGTATGCGGAGATTGGTTTTGCAGTTTCTTCCTTTCTTGTAGTTCTGGCTGATATAATTATGTAACGTGGAATGTGATCGTCACATTGTCTAAATTCTGGGAGAGGAATAAAGTCTTCGTTACGAAAACGTTTACCATTGTTGGTAAGGTCTTCGTTAGAACCAAGTTCCCTGAACCTATTACGGTTCAGGGATTCTGAACCATCCATCTTTGGGTGGTTCGACCCTTATAAATTCTTTTTTCTTTAATTTTTTTCCACTTGAAATTTTTTGGTTATTATATATTAGGAAAAAAAAAATACACGTTTTTTGTTTTTATTTGTCACCGAATACAGAAGAGATATAGAAAAAGAGAAAACCGTTATTCGATTGTACACAATTAGAAAACGACTTTACACGGCAATTGCCTAAGCAAGACTGGTATATTTTTTTTTTATTTTTCACAAATTGTTTTTTATGTACTACAGTAGTTTTGACTTAGCTGCACAACCAACTTCTGCACGAATTTTTGTGCAGGTAAACCAAAAGCGCTGCTAACTCAAATTGGTTACCTGCCTTAAAGTGCAGGTAAACTAAATTGTTGAAAACTGCAAAGACCAGATATGATTTAATTTATTTTTATTAATTGTTTATTTCATACAATAGAATTTATATAAAAAACAACAAAACGAAAATAAAAAAACATTCATAAAAAATTTTATAAGGTTTTTACATACAAACTTATGTAGGTACAAGCGTTAACTAACCAAACTAACTAAGTAAGCAAAAAATAAGAGGCAGCTAACGGCGATCTTTTGTATGAAAATAATGTACAACTGCCAAAAACATGAGGCACTTATTTTAAATGCGCAGGTATACACAGTGCACTTAATGAAGGCAATTGCATACGTAATTTTGTAAAATAACAACGAAACCAAAATTTTGTGCAGTTATGTGAAAAGTGCACGTAAGTAAAAGGCAGTTAAATCAAAACTACTGTACACAAATACATATTTTTAAAAGGAAAATTTAAAAAAAATCCGGTAATCTTTTCATTAAAGTTAAAAATACTAGAACAGTATTTGAAGAAGACAGACGATGAGTTCTACAGCCTCTCCACACAAGGTATTTAACATGAGATGTCATAGTAATGAAGGAAATTGTCACCAAACTCCCACTTTGAAACTAGTTGTAGAACTACACCTCTTTTCGATCTAATTCAGAAGTTCCCAAGTGAATTTCCAAAAACTCGAATGGATTTCAGAAAAATCATTCAGATATGACCAATTATAATTTTGAATACTCAAGGGTAAAATAAAAAATAATTGATGAATTCCGAAAACAAACGATAATTTATGAAATTTATATAAGTTTTTGACATGGTTGGCAAACATTAAACCTAAAATACCGTTAACGATTCAATACCGTTTTAAGAAACATTTTTTAAACTTAAAATAACACTAACGAAATAATTCAGAATATAAATACACCGGCAAAAGTGCAGTTTATGGGGCGTGACGAAAAAAAAAAAAAAAATATGACCCCCTCCGGAATAAAAAAAAATTTTTTTTTGTTCTGGAGTTAAGGGGGCCGGGCCCCTTTTGGCCCCCAGGCCCTAAAAACTGATACTCCACCGAATATACAAGTATGGGTATTCAAATCAAAGGAAATTTTCTCCCGATTCCAAAAATAGTATTATTTTTTGGATAAGTGAACCAGGGCGGCAACCAGAGCCATTTTAAACCCCCAAAAGGAGTAAAAAAAAAAAATGCAAATGTTAATGAAAAAAATATGACCCCCTCCGGAATAAAAAAAGAAAATTTGTTTGTTTTGGAGTTGCATTTCTTTAGGGTTTTTTTTTGAAATTTGAAATGTAACGTTTGGCCCCCAGGCCCTAAAATGAAAAAAAATCACTTTAATCATTACACATTTTTGCAAATATTAATTTAACTGCGGCCGCTCTTAGGGGTTTTCTCCTTCATAGAACGCGGCAGGTGGCTTCGCTGAATAAAGTTTCCCTGCGCGCGTCACACTAGGGAAGATAATGAGACGCGCGATTTTTTCAAAAAATTTTCATTTTTTGTTTTAAATAATTAAAAAGTGATCAGTTTTTAGGGCCTAAAATCGCGCGATTTTTTCAAAAAATTTTCATTTTTTGTTTTAAATAATTAAAAAGTGATCAGTTTTTAGGGCCTAAAATCGCGCTATTTTTTCAAAAAATTTTCATTTTTTGTTTTAAATAATTAAAAAGTGATCAGTTTTTAGGGCCTAAAATCGCGCGATTTTTTCAAAAAATTTTAATTTTTTGTTTTAAATAATTAAAAAGTGATCAGTTTTTAGGGCCTAAAATCGCGCTATTTTTTCAAAAAATTTTTTATTTTTTTGAATAAATTGAGTAAAAATAATATCATTTTTGAAATCGGGAGAAAATTTCGTTTGATTTGAGTACCCATGCTTGCATATTCGTTCGAGTATCACTTTTTAGGGTCTGGGGGCCAAAGAGGGCCCGCCCTCCTTAACTCCAGAACAAAAAAATTTTCTTTTTTTATTCCGGAGGGGGTCATATTTTTTTTCATTAACATTTGCATTTTTTTTTACCCCCTTTTGGGGGGTTTAAAATGGCTCTGGTTGCCGCCCTGGTTCACTTATCCAAAAAATAATACTATTTTTGGAATCGGGAGAAAATTTCCTTTTATTTGAATACCCATACTTGTATATTCGGTGGTGTATCAGTTTTTAGGGCCTGGGGCCAAAGGGGGCCCGGCCCCCTTAACTCCAGAACAAAAAAATTTTTTTTTTTATTCCGGAGGGGTCCATGTACTTTTTTTTTTAATTTTGTTACGCCCCATAAAGTGCACTTTAGCCAATACACCTAAAGTATCCTACCGAAAAAACTTTAAATACCGTGAACCTTAAAATAGTTAACGAAATAATTCTACAATATCAATAACCTTAAAATACCATAACGAAATACATTTTTTTTTTCTCAAAAACATCAGTACTTTCAATTATAAAAAAAGTCCATAAGCTTCAATTATGTTAATCAAAACTACGTACAAACATAAATTCAGATTTTTCAAAATTTTTAGAAAATTACGATTTTATTTACGTTTTCAATTTTTCAAAAACTTAAAACATTTGTAAACCGTTTCTGTAATGGATACCTTAAAAATTAAAACAGCTTCTGAAAGCTGCGATTGAATACTTTTAATATCTGCAATCGAAAAATAACCGTTTCTTATTAAATATTTTTAACTGTTGTTGCAATTTAGGAATGCATTTTGCACTTTTTAATTTAGGTGTGCTAGATAATTCTGTTATCTGTATATTAAAAGATGACGTAAAATAATGTTAACCCTAAAATAATAAACTGATAAACTCGAGAACGGCTGCAGAAAATAAAAAATGGCTGAATACGTTTTGTAGAACATGCAAAGAGGATGGTTTTAAAAAAAAAATTCTTTAAAAATATTTTCGTTTGGTCCAGATGTGGTGATTTTTCTGAACATAAGTCATTTTCATCTAGCTATATATCTATCCATATATATAAAAAGAAGTGTACATTTTGATTGTCACTCCATAACTCGAGAACGGCTGCATAAAATAAAAAAAATGGCTGAATACGTTTTGTAGAACATGCAAGGAGAAAGGTTAAAAAAAAAATTGTTTAAAAATATTTTCGTTTGGTCCAGATGTGGTGACTTTTCTGAACATTAGTCATTTTCATCTATATATATAAGAAGAAGTGTACATTTTGATTGTCACTCCATAACTCGAGAACGGCTGCATAAAATAAAAAATGGCTAAAAACGTTTTGTAGAACATGCAATGAGAAAAAAAAACATTTTTAAAAATATTTTCGTTTGGTCCAGATTTTTCTGAACATTAGTCATTTTCATCTATCTATATATCTATATATATAAAAGGAAGTGTACATTTTGATTGTCACTCCATAAATCAAGAACGGCTGCATAAAATAAAAAATGGATGAATACGTTTTGTAGAACATGCAATGAGGATGGTTTAAAAAAAAAAATTGTTTAAAAATATTTCCGTTTAGTCCAGATGTGGTGATTTTTCTGAACATTAGTCATTTTCATCTATATCTGTACATATAGAAAGAAGTGTCCATTTTGATTGTCACTCCATAACTCGAGAACGGCTGTATAAAATAAAAAATGGCTGAATACGTATTTAAGATTTTTAGTGGTAATTTTTTTGATTATTTTTAAATGGACCACTTTTTTAACATATACTTGTATTTCAGATGTTTTTGCAATTAAATATAGAGACGCAGATCTCATGAAAATGTTAATGATGAAGATGTTAAACAACACTAGAGATAAAATGAAAAAAAAAAATCAAAATGTTAAAACCACATCCATTTATTGATTTTTATTGAATTTTTATGTGGTTTCATATTGTTTTTTAATAATGTAATTGTTAATCCATTTTTGTTAATATCTTTATAAATGAAAAAATTTAAAAATAAAACCAAACTTTTGTTTAAAATTAAAAGAAGGAGAAATCATTAAATAAAATAAATAAAAAAAAAAATAAAAATGGACCATTTAAAAAAAAAAAACGGTACGAATACGGACCATATTCGGACCGTATACGGTATATTAAAAAGGGAGTCCACTCCGTTTTTAAAATAAATGACGGACAGTTTACGGTACGTTTTGAACGTACACTCAATTCGTACACTCCGTTTTATATACAGAATGACGGTACGAAAACGGTCCGTTTTAGCGTGCTTTATACTGTTTTGAATCCGTATTCGATGTTCCTTTTATTCCGTTTTCCGGTCCGTATACTGATCCGGAAAACGGTACGGAAACGGACTTCGGATCCGTATATGCTGTACCGAAAACGGCACATAAACGGACCGGATTGTTTGCTGGGTATTTTCATTTTTAATACGAACTTCTGAAAAGTTGGTAAGTTGGCGCATTTTTAAAACTGAAACTGACGCAAAACTTGTTCTTCAAATGTACCGCAAAAAGTTTATTAAAGAAACTTTTTGCGGTATTTTAAATTTCTAAATGGTTTTTAGAAATTTAAAATATTTTGTTCTAAAAATGTTAAATTAAATTTGCTTCTGCTGAGTCGAACCTGGCTTCAAAATAGGCCGTAGTAAAGAAAATGTTTGAAAGAAAAAAATATATACCACAATTGTTTTAATGAAAATTCCTATTTAGCCAAAAGCTACTTAAGTCATACTCAGAAAAAAAAAAAAACAGGGGCAATATTATCGAAGTGCTTAGTAATTATACAACTACATAAGTTTTAAGTTAATTTTACAAAGTTCTAGTGAAATATTTACAAATTTTTGATAAATATATACAGGCCAAGTTAAACATTTCTAAAAAAATTCATATATTTTACAAGAAATTTGTAAAACTAACTTGAAACTTATGTAGTTGCATAATTACTACGCACAGTTTCCAGCTTTCTGCAGGAAGACCGCTTCTTGGCGGCCTTGGACAGGGTTAATATGAAAAATTAAACTTTTAAAATGAATTAATGAATTATTTTTTAAAACATTATTTTCAGACAAATCTTCCTGTCTTCAAAGTAAAAGATTCCAGCGTACGTCGTCGCTATAGTGATTTTGAATGGTTAAGAAATGAATTGGAACGGGACAGCAAAGTAAGTTAATTATAAGTGTATTTTATTTATATCTGTTTAAAAGCAGTAAATAAAACCGGCGATTAATTGGACTTCTATTGTGCCAACAGGGCAGGGAATCTGTAATAATAAGATATTGCAAATTTTTGAATTTTGTGAATTGCGTTATATTTAAATTGTCGTTTCAAATATCAACATTTCACATTTCAACGGAATATGAAAAACTTGCGATCCATCCGGTATGATGTTTTTCTCAAAAACGTAAAAGTTTTAAGTAATATAAGGTGGGGTAATTTGGGACTAGTTTTTTTTTTTTTTTTTTTCCTAAGTAGCACCCACCTCTCTATTTTGTTAGTCTTTTGATAGATCCATTCCAAGCTTCTTAAGTAGTAGCTTCTTAACCAGGCTTCTTAAGGTGATGTCAAAAACGGACAACATATTTGGGGTGCTTTTCAAATCTCTCATTTCAAATTTTAAAACGTTTTCTTCAACAAAGGCGACAAAAATTGTCATTTGCACTCAAGGGTCTTGTTTAAAAGATCTTAGAAAATAAAAGTAAAAAAATTTAAAATTAAAAAAAATATTTTTTTTAACACCATTAACCCATGTGGTCATTTGGCCCCAAATGACCCAAGACTTATTTATTTCAATTTACAGAAAAGGTCAAAGCTTTGCTTACTACTATTGAATTTTAAGAAACGTGATCTAAAATATTATAAAACAATAACTGAAGATTCTGTGCCAACAGTTTGGAACATATTAAACAACGTTAACCCGTGCCGAATTTAGATCAAAGGAGATACTGCTAAAATTTACAGAAAAAGTCACAAACTTTTTACTTTAATGCAAAATGCTTTCGTTTTAAACTGTTTTTTTCGATATTTTTATTAATTTTTAAGTTTTTCCAATAGTTAACACAAAATAATTTTTTTGACGGCAGAACAGTCAGTTGGTTTTTTGTTGATAAATTATCACGCTATAAACTGTGGCTATAAATATGCGGCTAAAAAGGCCCTCTTTCAACTTCAATTTTAACCCCTTAACGGACAGCTAGAATGATGATTTATGCATTAATCTGCTAGCGCGCCTCCCGTAGAAGAGATAACTACCATAATCTTGGAAAGATTCCTCCTATATTTTGTTGTTGGTTCTGGTAAATTCTGATAATTTACTACCAAGAATGAATACCGCTATTAATAATTTACAATATATATATACATATGTCATACAAACATTATGAAGATAAAATTAAATAATATTAAAATTGATTGAATTACACGTCCCAATTTACCCAATTGACAGACCAAAGTCGCAAAAACTGCCATAATTTTTGCAATATTTAATTATATGCGAAAACCAATACGTCGTTCGTATTATACATAACGAAACCATAATTTTTTATATTTACCTGATTAAACCTCATTTTCACAATGTCCCTTTAGCTACTAAATGGGACTTTAGCGGACACATTTGTGGTTGTTTCCCATATAAATTTTCAATTTAACTGTTTGTGTTAAATTTTAACTGGACATTCACTAATCGGGCCTAAAAATGTAAAAGAATGATCATTTTTGATTTTTATAATTTTTTTATTTGCTACAAGTAATAAAAAATACGTTAGAAATTCTTATAATGCATTAGTATGGCAAAAACGCAAAGTCCCACCTTCCCCTAAAAGTGTTTTTAAACATTCAAATAGGATGAACTATGCCCTTTAATTTTACATAATGCGCTGCCCTTACTTACATTATCAATATAATGGCAAACACTTCTAGCAAGGAAAGCTTCCCGTTGGCTTCTCTCTGATCTGAACTGCATTTGGATAGAAGAGAAGCAAAACTAAGGTACACGTGGGGTAAAAAATGGTAAAAAATACAAACAAATGTTGAAAACTAAAATAAAAAACATTTAAAAAAAATGGCAACATAGAAATTTAAATATATGGATTTACAACATGAAGAGTACAATATCATTAAAATAAGCCTCAACCATTAAAATAGGCCTACTAGTTTTAGGAATACATTAAACAGCAAACAAAAATCGTTATGTCAAAACTCGTTTTGTCAAAAATCGTTCGGTTTAACATGGAATGACTCATATGTATGTTAAAAAAAATTGGCATATACTTAAAATATAAATTTCAAATTATTGTTTATGTTTATTACTAGAGCGCGGAAATTAATGCATTTATAATCGTATATTATGTACATTAAATATGTATTAAAAATCGAAAAATGGTCTCTTAAATTTCAAAAATATGCATTTTTTATTGATTTTGTTTCAAGTTTTAATTTGTCAAGCATTTGAAATATCGCCAGAAAGTTGCTAATAGTATTTTTCTGATATTTTTGTCTTCGTGATAAAAAACAATTGTATTTGTTTTGGATTTGTATTTTTTTAAATCGGGAAATAAAAATAAAGTGTTTTTTTCGGGAACGGCTCTTCTAGTTTTTACCCTTTAATAACAATGTTTCTTTTCTAAAATAAATATTGTTTATGAATATTGATTTAATTTTTTTATTATAACCCGCAGATAGTGGTACCTCCTTTACCTGGCAAAGCTTGGAAACGACAAATGCCTTTCCGGAACGACGAAGGTATATTCGATGAAAATTTCATTGAGGAACGGCGCAAAGGACTCGAGGCTTTTATCAACAAGATAGCTGGTCATCCATTAGCCCAAAACGAAAGGTGTCTACATATGTTCTTGCAAGAAAGTGTAATAGATAAAAATTACGTACCAGGCAAAATCCGTAACACTTAAGGAACGAACAAGATCGTAGTTGAAGAGTCAACAAAACCACAAAAAATTAAATTCCCAATAAAATAGAAGAAAGAAATTGTTATGGTGTTTTAAAAACATTGGAGACATCTCGTCAACAACTGCACTCAGAAATGTGTCATTTACGAAACTATGGAAATGATCAATGATTAAAATAAGTATAACTTTTTGTCTCCTAATTTAAAATATTCTCTTTTACATTTTATATATTTTCTAATTCCAATGTTATTCTAAAATGTAATTGTCTTAAAAATAATTATAATAATAATATACAAGAATTATAGATATGGTTTTCAAAAACAAAACAAAATTGTGAAGAATGGTACACTTTAGATGTGGACGCAACCTAAATAGAAAACAAAGCTCCTGATGTAATCACGTTTGTTTGACTGCCTTTGACCGAAAATGTTAGGAGCTTTTTACCCCCTTATTCAAAAAGACAGCATAAAGTAGAAGTAGTACAATAATATCTGTCCAAAATTCGGATTCAATTGTATATTATTTGAAGAAATTAAATCCAATTTGACCCACGTACATATATACAATTGTATTTACATTTTTTGGATTAAATTGTATCTGATTAGTAATTGGATACTATCTAATTATAATTAGATAGTATCCAATTACTAATCAGATACAATTTATATATATAATTATTATATATATAATTATATATGCCATATCTTTTAATATATTGTACAACAAAACGAAATTAAAACACGATCGTTAGGTTTGAATAATACAATAAAAACAAAATAATTTTATTGACAAACAAATCAAATAAAATAATTATTTCTGCTATTGGTTGCTATAGTTTCGATAACGGGTGTCTACGCAACAATATATTAACAATATATTAAACGGGAAACCAAAATATCATGTATAATATGATGACAGATATAAACATATACAATATAGTATATGTTCCAATTGATAACATCAAACAATATACACTAAAACCTCGGATTTGTGTATGTTCGATTTGCGACGTTTTGAAGTTGCGTCGTTCAAGCATTTTCTGTGATTTCGAAGTTGCGTCCTTAATATTTCGATTTGCCGATTTTTTAACCCAAATATAAAGGCATGTAGCAATCTTTTATCTTTAGTATACTTTTCCTTAACATTTTCAACACAACCTCTTTCTTCAGGATTAGTACTTTAGGTTTCTAATCAGTGATGCATTTTCGGTTTTTTTGTTTGAGGCCAAATTGACAATTTAAAAGGGCCAAACTATCTTTGACAGGGCCAAAAAAAAAACAATGTTGGAATAAATTTCATCATTGGCTTTTTATTTTAATAAAAATATTAGTAATATAGTACTTTACAGTGTATCATCTGAAGGCCATATAAAAAATGCAAGATATACCCCTCTGGAAATAAAGAGCAAAATGTTTTATGCAAACTCCTCAATTATTTCCGCTGCTACGATAACATCATGTGATATATTTTTTAAAATCCTCCAAAAACACAATTGTTTGTGAATTAAAAATTAGTTACGACACTTCTTGTGAAAAATTTGGTCATATATAAAAAAATATTAAAAAATTCTATTGTTCTGCATTAAAAAAATTTAAAACCCGGTTTATCGGTTCGAGATTAGATTAGATTATAAGGCACTATGCACCGCGACCAACTAAGGTCTTTTGTGCTGCCTAAAGTTACCCTAAAGATTCAAGCTACCTATAAAGCCAATAATCCTATTAGGCAAAACCTTCATAATGTCCGAAGGGGAGACAAATCGATCGCCAAGAAACTTAACACGCGTATCACAAAGCCTCGAACATTCGCAAAGAACATGCTCTGATGTCTCAGCTACCAGTTCGCCTATCTACACTCAAAAAAATAAGTTAGTAGAAAAGTTAGTAAAACGTCTTGTAAATCAGGTATACTATTTTTTAGCAAATATTTTTGCTAAAATCGTGTTTTCAGCTAAAATTTTTGTTATACTTATTCAGCACTTAACTGTTTTATACTAATGCTTTACTAATATACTAATGTTTTACTAATTAATTTTGCTAAAAAAAATTGTGCTGATAAGCAGATGTCGCGGCATGTCAAGATGTAGTAGAGAAGAGGAAAATGATATTAAAAAGTACAACTCTAACAAGACAAGTAAAAAAATCAACCATGAAAAAACATATACAGACATGTAGACAGAGTAAAGAGAAAGACAAAAACACACATCTTAGGTAGATTTGTATGGTTACTTTTTCTTATTGCAAAAAAAGGGTTGTTTTTTTCGTTTCGTTTGTTTTGTTTATTTTTTCGTTTCGTTTCTAGAATTATCTTCGGCAGTTTCGTCATAGCATCATTAAGACGACCATTGATGTAAGTAGTTGAAAGAAAATTTTTGTTATGTTATATATATTTATTTCTATATATTTTCAGATATTAAATTAATTCATGTCGTCAATGTGGGAAAATTAAAATTTTTATATTTCGTTATTATAGTAAATTATTTTTAAAAGAATCACAAAAATATGTTTTATGATTTTCAGCAAATAAATTAACTAAATTACAATTTTTCTACAAATTTTTTGCGTTTTTTTCAGCAAAAAATTTATTAATTTTTACCAACGCTTTTTTATTTCTAATCTACTAAGTGTTAGCAAAACTTTTGCTGAATCTACAAATTTTGTTGCTAAAAATCAGCTCGCTGATTTTCAGCAAAAGATTTTGCTGACATTAGCAACTTTTTTGCTAGCATCCTCCTGACTAAAATTTTGCTGACTCAGCAAAATTTTTTGCTGACTTTACAAACTTTTTTTTATGAGTGTACCTACACTCATTCGTGTCCGAAAGATCCCTTTTGCGCAGGTGGTATCTGAGATTGCAGTGTCCAGTCAGGTAAGACACCAGGGTACTCAAGTTACCAATCCCGAGGGACAAGAGTCTCCTCGATCCTGTACTGGAAAAAGAGATTAATCTCTTAGCCTGTCGTTGGCCAAGAGAGTTTTCCCAATAGAGAGAGAATTCTGATGCCCTCGGTTCGAGATAAAAATATTTGTATGAAAGGTTTTGATCTCCAAAGAACTCGAAAATTCCAGTGTCTAGAGTTTTTTACCGTAACGATTAAAGTAGACACTTTGACGAATACCTTGTATAAAAATTGCAAAACCGTTGAATATTTCCTGAACTATTTCAAAGATGTAATAAAATGAAAAACGTTTAATTTTTTTATAAAAATCTCATAAAAGTCATTCACAACATTCCATAAAAATGTTATTATCTCGAACTGAGAAGCTAAACTGAACGTTTTATCGTAGTTAGTTGAATTTTGAACTGGAAGGGCCAAAGTAGATAAAAAAGTACCACAGGGCTATTAAGAATTCAAAGTGCCACAAATGGCACTATTGTGCCACATTTTGCATCACTGTTTCTAATGATAATTTTTAATTAAAAACAACAAGTTTTGATAGGTATCGATATTGCCACAGGCTTTGTAGTGGTACTAGAAATGTTTAAAACATCTTCAGAAAACGCAAAACAAAAAAAAGCATCGTTTTTCACTTCATAAACCAAAGTGGATTTTGTTAATATTGAGAGAAACTTAGACTTTTGTGAATAAATTAAAGTCTCTTCAACTTTTACATCTAAAAAAAATGTACCTACATTAAAAACGATTTTTGTTGTTAGTTTTTCTGATTGATTAGCAAAACATAATATTTTCAGCCAAATTAAAAAAAGTATTCTTCGCGGATACCTTTTACTTTAAAAAAAGTTAATTTAGCTAAAATAATGGGTCATGGAACCAATAAAAAAAATAAATCAGTACAAATGTATGGGAAATCGTGTTTCGTTTTGCGTCGGTCGATTTAAGGTCCCATTACCAATGCAAACTGGAATTAGTCTATATCATACTTGGGATTTTTTTTCATTAGTATAATAAATTCGTTATTAATGTCAAAAAAACTTATTACAATTGAGCAAAATAAGCATTTGTTTAAAAAAACAAAGTATAGAGTTAATTGCTTTACTTAGGAATGGAACGGAGATCGATAGGAATTGTAACACTTTATACGGAAACGATGATCTTACTTTCTATTATCCGAGTATGCTTATTTGTAGTATCATCACGCTAATAAGTAAAAAATAAATAATTCACCCTGTGGCTGTTTTATAAAAATGGATCACTCGGAATCTCTCCCGGACCTAGCACATTTATATTATAAGATCGTATTGAAACTCCTGTGGAGCAAAATTTTTGTCCGTTTTGCCCTATCTCGCTTAGCTTTGGAGAATAATAAAGCGCCAATTTATAAAATGGCTAGCATCTCGACAACTAAGCGGACAAAATCTTTGCAAAACTTTACCTGCATAACACGTTACGATAATTCAAATGTATTAAGTGTTTCGATTACACTCGTCCTCCGTTGCATTCCACATCGTTCCATTTTGGACCAATGTTTCATTCTATTATCAGACACCCTGTGTCTGCTTTATAAAAAATTAATCTGGGGATCTTTCCCGGACGTAGCCTATTTGTATTATGAGGGTTACTTAATGCTCCTGTGAAGCCCTGATATTCACTATTAGTTTTTAGAAAATCTTTTCTGTCAATTATAATTTGTTTCCTTTAATGGATGCATTATATGTAAATGTTAATGAAAATAATTAAAATTAAATTAATTAATTAGTCCATTCAATAAATTAGTTCCATGTATGGGGTATATCATATAAAAAACTTGCTCAATCAATTTTTAATTTGCCGCATAAAGTTAGTATGCTAAGACTTCGTCCAGAAAGCCGTTGTTACACGTGTATATTTTGTACGTATAAAATTAGCCCTAAAGTATGCAACCATTTGTGACGTATTAAAACTAAATTTCGCAGCCATGCATAAAATGTTTTATATGTGTGTGTATTTAAAACTTAAATAAAAAATTTACGACTTCCCCGTTTTGTTTAATAACCCGGGTAAATACCCAGCAAAAAATTTCCGAAAATGTAAGCGGGTTTGTAATCAAGCATTTTGGGCAGAACGCATTCCTTACTAGATTACCTACTCGATTCTTCTAACAGGGCGTGAGACTAAAATAATTGATTCTTTAGAATTGATTATTTTTTTTACCGAAGAACCATTTACTTTATATTTTTAAGAACTACATACATTTTTTAATAAAGAAATAGTTCCATTGTAAAACTACTAAGTACTTACATTTGAAAAAAAAGAAGTAGTTCCATAAGTAAATTCAACTTTTACTCACACGTGATTCTCCTAGGTCACTCAAATATAACGATCTAAACCAATACGGAAATAAAATCTTTAAAAGTGAAACATCGAATTGTTATGATAACATGGGTTTGTCATAATTTTGGAGCTATAAACCACGAAAATATAGATTTTTCAGATAAAAAAGATCAATTCAAAATTGAAAAACAAAAGTATGACTCACGCACAATCACCCTCGAAATTTTTTTACACTGACTCACGATAACGTCAGTAATTTCATTTTCCACTCACAATTTTCTGCTCACGTGCGCTTCCCTAATTTATACCTAACCACAGTTTAGCAAAATTTAGCCAACATGCAATTTCTGTTTTTAGTATTATTTTCCTGCAAATAAAAATTTGTTTGAAAAAATATATGAGATAAATTATTTAAAATTGTATAACTTCTTTTTCAAAATTAGGAACTACTTCGAATAACGTCCTTTTATTAAGAAAAAGTATATGATTACTTCTTGAGTACAAAAAGTTATACATATAAGTTAATAACATTGTTATTTTCTTTTAAGTAAATAATTACTTTGTTATTGAGTTCATGCTTTCTGGTTTAAAATTAAAGAATTGATTACAATACTACTTGCTTTTTTGACTCTATCGTTATAATGAGTTTGGTATTGCAGTTACTAAATTTGGCAATGAGATATGTAAGCAAGTGTGGGCATCACCTTCTTTTTGGAATGTGTAATTTTTTCCTGGGTTCTGACTGTTATATTATCTAGCAGAATTTTATTAAAATGAAAAATGTTTTTTAAAAAATAAATTTGTTTGCAATTATTTTCAAGATAAATGGCTAAATTTTTCTCTATAAATCAAGTTTTCATCTAAATAATTTATTGAACAATTTATTGTAAAAACTAGAGATAGGCACGTGAGTGAATTTTGACTGTCACTCACATACGCTCACTAGAGAACATTTTTCTACTTACACTCACTCTCTTGCTATAAATCGGAAACCAGTGGAGATATTTCAACGAAATTTTTACCAGCTGATAGACCAGAATTTAATAGTGAATTTACTTTAAATTCTTATTTTTCGATTGCCTGTGTCTTATTTTTCGATTGATGCAGCATAACAAATTGTTGTTGTTAAGTATCGTTGAATATATTAAATTATGTAGTTGTCTAGTGTTTCATACAGGAGAGAGGATCCCTGCAGAATGATTGATAATATCAGCAAACAATTTGCTAAACTCAGCAAAATTTTTGCTGAATTTACTGCGTACCACGAATCATTAATGCTGTCAACATACACAAAAAGCACTTCTTATTGCCTAAGAAGGCATGAATTTATTGCTTCTAAGAGCCTATGAAAGAAGCGCTTTTCACCTGCTTAAAAAAGACATACCAAGTGGGACATCGCGAACAAAAATCATACCTTCTGGATTTGCTTTGGAAGCGCTTCGTAATTAAATAATGCGTTCCGGAAGCGCTTCTGGGTAAACACTATTTTTTGCTGTTGTGTTATTTATGTATTTTAAAAATGATTAGTACTCGTTATTCGAATAATAAAAAAAAAAAATAATGTAGTTCGTTCAATCAACAATTTTTTGATTGTTTAATCAAACACGATAAAAACCGGAACAAAAGACACCTCTAGAGTATATACAATTTTATTTATTTTTGCTTAATTATAACAATATAATTCGACTTACAACATAACAAATTACATATTAAAAAATGTTTATCAAAACTAATTTTGCAAATAAGTATGTATGTATGTGTGTATGTATGTATCGTATAAATGCATGGATGTGTGTTTGTTTATGTTATATGTATCTTACTACTACGAATACTACTTAAAACTTGTTTACATTATCAGATTTTCGGAAAGATTTTTCGAACTAACCTATTTTACGTTTTGCATGTAGACGGAATTAGAAATGAATCATACCCAAAAACATTTAACCTCAACACGCTTTATTGGCTGGTTAATATTTCCGATATGATTTGAATTTTGTTCAAGTCCAAAACGTATGCGCTAGCTCAATAAATTCTTAAACAATAATGTAATGTAAACCGGCATTAACTAACCTCATTTACATTAACAACAAAATATAGTTATAACTAGGACTAGGAAGTTCTTACAGCAAAATACATGACGGTTGTCCGCAATACCAGGTAAAGGCATTAGTGACAATTGGGGTTTTATATTTGACATTCAAGAGATTTTTTGTCAACTTTTTGTGTAATTTTTTGACATTTTGTTGTTGTAATCGAGATGCTACACTCGAAAAAATAAGTAAAGTCAGCTACATTTTTGCTGGGAGGACAATACTAAAAACGTCCGCTCTTACAAATTTTTGAATGCATATTGTTTAACTTTTTATTCGTAATAAATGCATGAACTTCCTAGCCCTGGGTATTACTTTTTATATTAGATAAATATTAAATGCTAAATATCTAAGCCGTCGTTAACTTTTCCGCAAATTCATTCAATTTCATTTACACTTATTCTAAAATTTTATAAGAATTCCATTCTTCATTAATAGGAAAGGTAAACTTAAAGATTATAGTACTGTAAAGGAAGACGACATAATCAAATAACAGATTTTCCCCTTGAAAAAATAACAATGAGTTTTTGGTATTATCGCGAACTTAATTAATCCTTTTTAGAGGCAGCAATAGCAGCAGCTTTCTTCTGTTCTTTGTTGTAATTTTTAACGTAGAAGGCACTGAACATGTAGGTGAAGAGGCCAGCGTTGAATGTTAGTAAAGCTGCAATAGCTTTGGGGAAGGTGCAATTGGGTTGAAATTGAATTTGCAAAGTATGCACGAAAATGATTAAGAATTGCACCTAGGAGAAATTTAAAAAATCAATGTGCCATAAATGTTTAAACTGAATACACTATTCACTCTTAGGGCGAGTATTTTTTCTAAAAAATAACCTGAGTTTATGTTGAGATAAGTTAAGGATTAACCAGAGTTATGAATATCTGTGGTTAAAGTTAAACTCTAGTTATTTTTGGAAATGTTACTCGCCTTATACTTACGATTTGCAAGAGGGTAATATATTTTTTCCACCACAAATACTTTTGTACTTTGGGTCCCATGGCAGACAACAAATAATAGGCATACATAATAATGTGAATAAAGGAATTAATGAATCCAAGCAAAGTGCCATGACCACCTGAAAAAAAGAGAAAGCAATTTTGTTTAAAAACGTTTAAAGTTGATATTCTCAAAATTAATAACATTTTAAGTCCTTTTAATTGAAGTCTTAGCAATAACAAATATAAAAAATTAATAAATTTCTAGATATATTACAACTTTTAAGATTTATTGTGAATTTGAGTCGTTTATGCCGAACAAAATGTTCTTATTCTTTTTTGTATTTTCGTGAATTGTATTGTACTGAAAGTTGTCAAAAAAAAGTTGTTATGGCGACCAAGCACCCTCCTTCAATCGGCCAACTGGCTAAATTAAACCATGGGTAGAACTCATACTACACTATTTTCACATGTAATTAAAAAAAGCATACATCAATTTCAAAAAATATGAGTTGTAATTTCAAAACTGCTTCTGATTTTCAAACAATAAAAATGATATTCAAAAATACCAATTGTAATTTCAAAATATGCCTTTTTGAAATTACGTTTGTTATTTTTTTTTTTTTAATAATAAGTGGAAATGGTGTAGTTGGCTGGTTGGCATAAACTAGTTCAAAACTGGTTCTGTACTAGTATCTTTTGTCACTGGGCATGTACAAAACATTATTTTTTTCAAAATACGCACATGCGTACATTAGAGTGGCATTTATTTGTATTTTCCGATTTTTTTTTTTTATTTTCGGAAATTTTAAATTTATTCTTCAAATTATTGTGGCACAAGGTCCAAAAGTTATGTGGTACGAATTTGAGAAAAATCTGCTAGATTTAAACCATGGCGCCTTGCGACCAAATTAAAAAAAGTTTAAAATCGGCTTTCGAGATATTGCGATTTGATTTTCACTAAAAATGCCTAAAAACGTACTTTCATTCGATCATTATTATGTCTGAAATTAGAAATACAAAATATAATTTAAAAAAACATTCTTTTTTTCATATGTAAGAAACTTTCTTCCCAGGTCGCCATATGTTAAGTAACCCGATTTTTCTTTTATTTTGCACCACATAACTCTTGGACCTAGTGGTACAAACAATCGAAGCAATAATTAATTAAAATCGAAAGTTTAAGTGAATATTTCTTCATGTGTACAAACTTGAAAAGCATAACAATTTTTAGGAAATATCAAGTCGCAATATCTCAAAAAATTGTTAGTTCGAAGAAAATGTTCGAAAAAATTATGTACCGCAAGCAGTTCGGTAATTCCAGGTAAAAAGGTCGATGAGAAAAGTCAAACATTTTTTTTTTTAAACTTATTTTATTAACAAAACTTGTTTTTAATTCATAATTTCTTACTTTTTGTAATTTATGTAAAAAAATAGAGTGAAGTTTTACTTTTTGAAAAAATTTTAGAATAATATATTAAGGTGAAGAATGCCTTTTAAGTATTAACATATTTTTCAAAATTTATAGATCTTTAAGTACTTACTTTAATAATGTCTTTAAACCTTTCACTTCTGCGGATTCGTGTTTGCCGAACCAACATTTCTAAACTAAAGTGTAGTAAAAAATATTTTTTATATATCACATTGGTGGTCAACGGTCAAAATTAGTGAACAAATAGCTTACCCTAGTAATCGCAAAAGACGCGTTGAGTTTATTTTTATTATCTTGAGTACGCCATTTGACACATATTTTCTTTAATTAAATCAAGTGTTGACTGTGTTCTAAAATGTTTTTTTTTTATACGACATTTGAAAAGTGATAGACAAATTTGGAGACCCAAAAATTACTTAAATTGTTATACGAACGAAAAATAAAAAAAAACTGAACAAAAACCCTCCTCTTTTTTAGTTTTGATTTTCGTTTCAAAGCAACACCTGACTTAATTTTATCAGAGCTTTTCTATCATAGAACTCAAACTCTTCTTCTTCTCACATTTTTCATACACATTCAAATATTTTTTGTATCGGTATACGACATAACACATTCTCATGACATTAGCTGTCAGTGTAAGATGACAGCTAATTTCAAAGAGTTAGAGATCTATATAATCTATGTTTTCTATAAAATCTTTAAGAAAATTTAAAATTTTTTATAAAAAAACTAGTGTTTCTAATTATTCGACCTAGCTATCGGCTATTCGGGGTCGGTTAAAGCAAAATAAATAAAAAGTGCAGCTGACTTCGTTGATTTGTTAAGTGTGTGGGGATGATTTAAAGCGTCCTACGATTTTACCTTCTAAACTTGAGTGTTAATTATGGAGGAATCTAAGGACTCTTTAAAAAAAAATGCTGTGAGATATCATTGTTAATTTATAACGAACTTCCAACCTCCATATATTTACAAAAATAAAGCAAATCAAACAGATCTGGCTAAAGATCTCATCAGAACCCGAGGTTTTAGAAAAGCTAGAGCCTCCAGAATAGTCAGAGCTTTTTTAATTATCAATTTTGATTCATTCTTGTCTTCTTAGTAATCAAATACGTGATTAGGGTCTTTTCCTAACAATCATCTATCCGTTACTAAACTTTGAAAACCAAAAATATTCTATTTATATAAAAAAAAAATAGTTTTTACTCTGGCCCAAGTAATATTTTATAAGTTTTTTGTTTTTACATACATCAAGATTATTTTAATGTTATTTTCAATTTATAACGAGCTTTCATTTACAAAAATAAAGCAAATCAAACATATTAGCTTAGTGAAAATAAGTCCTTAGTTACCCAGTTTTTCTAATTTAAAAAAAAAATACGATTTTCAAAGAATGGCTTGTAGAAGATCTTAGTTTTCTTTATAACTCGTTCCACTGTCGGGTTTTACTCCGATAATTTTTGTTTGCAATTGCCCCAAATGCAAACGGTTAGTAGGGCCGAAATAAAACAAGTACTCCTACACTTTAACTAGTTTTTATGCCATTTTATCTTTAAAAATTATTAGCTCAATCCTAAATGATTGAGCTTCTTCAATTCTAAATTCTTGAACTTCTTGCTCCGTAACTATAAATTAGTCCTTATACTTCCGTTAACATGCCTCTGGTCAGATCCGAAAAGTCCTTAAACTCGGGTTTTGATCAAAATTTTATCAGCTCAATCATTATTACCCTACAAGAAGTGAATTTCGAAGACTCACAGTTTCTATAGTAAGTTGAGTGCTTCAAAAATTTTAAAAGCTTCTCCAATCGTGAAATCTTAAATAAAAAATAACCGTACAAAAAAAAAAAATAGTAAAAAAAACAAAAAAAAACAAAAAATTCAAAACTAAAACCAAAAAAAAAAAAGGATTTTAACAAAATTTTACATTTTTGCACAATATGTATAGAACTTTTGATATACAGGGTTGTCAGATTTTTTTGAGCTCCATCGCCAAACCGGATGTCAAAAATCGCCAAAAGCCGCCAAAAATCGCCAAAAGTAAAATTTCTTCAGTTTTTGTTAATTTTTTTATTTAAAAAAATAAAATTTTGTTTACACAAAAAAGCTAGTATAATATTTAAGTCAAAAATCGCCAAAAACTGATAAAAAAAAACTAAAAAATCGCCAAAAGTAAATTTAGTTCAGTTTAGTTTTTGTTATTTTTTTATTATTTAATTAATAAATATTGGGAACTTTGCATATTTATTCTAATTTAGCAAAATATATACGCATTTACATATATATATATATATTAGGCCGGGTCGATTTGTATAGAGGCAAAAAAATCGCTCAACGAATTTGACCCTACGGGGGTCAAATGATAACAAAACAAAAATCATGCAAATAAGGTTACCCGACTATTTTTTTTTTTTTTTAATTAGTAATGATTTAAAAAAATCACTGAAATAATATAAATGGTGAAAATAGTCAAGAAAATCGCCAGTTACATCATAAATCGCCAAGAAATCGACATGTCGCCATATGGAAAATCTCGACGACAAACACGTTTCAAAATCGCCATGTTTGGCGAGAAATCGCCATATCTGACAGCCCTGTTGATATAAAATAAAACTTCGTTTTTTGGGCCAAGAAGTTAACTATTAATGTTTTTTTTTTAAAGTTTACAATTTTTTTTTTTTATAAAAAAAAAACATATTTAAGGCTATCGGTATTTTAGAATTAACGGTAGTTTAAAATGTTTCGTTACAGTATTTTATGGTTATCGGTAGTTTAAGTAACTTCGTTAGTTTTATTTGAAGGTAAAAAATAGTACCTTGAAAAGGAATTGAATTGTTATCGGTATTTTAGGGTTAGTGTTTTGCCAATCATGCTTACAATTCAAGAATTCCGTTAAAATTTTAGCGATCTTTAAAATTTTGATAAAAAATTTTGTGCTTATGGCTTATGCTTTAAAATTTGTATGGAATTTGACAATTAAATACAAATAGTTTTCAAAACCTAGTAAATGTAGTATACTATAGTAAATGTAGTATACTATAGTAATGAAATATTTTTAATACCCTGCCTAGGTTAGGCGACCCAATCGGTTAATAATACACATTTATAAATTCTTACCAGCAAAATATTTAACACCAACAAAAGCGCACACTGGCATTAAAGTATGATGGTACAAATGAAGGAAAGAAATCTGACGATCTTTCTTACGCAGGACGAAGAATACTGTGTCCAACAGTTCAGTTATCTTGGCAATGTAGTAAAGCCAAACGGCACCAGCCATCTACATAGTTGTACATGTATATATATGGAAATTGTCAATGCATTAAAATCAGATTCAGAAGATTTGTTTAAACATCACACAATACTTACTCTCATTGAAACGGCATCAGTTTCAAAGGTAACAGGTTGACACCTAAAATTATAATGACCGCCCCAGCCGCCTTTGTAGCCCTGGGTGCAGCAATTGTTAGTTAGGACATAGACAATTGACAAAAATTATTAAGTTTAAGCATAAAAAGTTTAATATTTTTAATACGATTACCTCATAGAACAGCACCCAACTTAAAACAACTTGCACTGCATTATAAACTAATAAAGTATTTTTCAATTCAAATGGTTTGCGATCGCGCATGTATTTTGGACCAGCATATAAACAAAAATATAAATAGGCACCTAATATCATAAATAGTGGACCTGGAGCGTTTGATAGAAACCAACTTTTCGTTCGAAAATCTTCATGTTCCACCAAAAAGTTAACTAATCGATCTACAACAGTCGTCGATTCATTTAATCTAAATGTTGGCGAGGACATCTTAATGTTTGAGAATGTGTACAATCTAGAAGAAGAAAAAAATTTTAGTTTTTAGTTCAAAATTTTGCGTGAACAATATATCGATATAGCATTTAACATAGGAAATGATTTAATAGTCAGCACCAAAATTTACACCTAAAATCGAAAACAAGAGTACCGACCTTTGATCCTAAATATTTCGGCCACGCTGATTGTAATTGCGTGCCCACTCAGGCAGAAAAATACAATCGGCACATTACTGACAAAGAGTCGGCAACGGTCGGTTAGGCATTGTCCTGTACTTAGAACATTATTTACATTTTATATAAATAATATTCTAGAAGAACGAAATACAATAATTAATAATAACAAAATCGGTAAATCTTACTCAGAAAATTATTAATAGAAGCAAATCTACAGTTCAAAAAAGAAAAAAAAAATATTGAAAATAAACCTCGAACAGGCCAGACCGCCCTCCGAAGCTCAGTAATATAAAGTAAAATTGTAGACATTATAAAAAAAAGATCCATTTACAAGTGCAGATAAAATAGCTACAGAGTTGAAGGAATCACTTGGTAAAGATGTTTCTCTAGACCAGTGTTTCTCAACGTGGGGCGCTCGCCCCACCGGGGGGGGGGGGCAATTTCAACATTTTAGGGGGGCAATGGGCTAATTTTTGTAAGTTGTTTAATTTTTCATGTTTTTTTAATATATAAATATAAAATTCTGTAGAATAGAAAAAATCTGTATTTTTATAAACTTACTTATATACCATTTCCATCGTCATAATTAGTAGAAACCGGATTTAGTGTCATTAGTGATTTGTTATTAAAAATAAATCGTCTTTAAATCACAAATCACGGAGACTTACGATTAAAATTAACAAAATTAGAACCTGATTTAAAAACCCTTTGTAGCCTGCACCAAGCTCAATGATCTCATTAATTTTTAGAGTATTTATTATTAATGCTATCTTTATAACAAAAATATATGTACATACATCCATTGAATTAAACAATTTGTTAGGTGTGTTTTTATTTAAAGTACTCTCTATTGTACAGAAAAAAATGAGGGGGACATGGAACATTTTTTAACCCAAAAGTGGGGCACGGCATAAAAAAGGTTGAGAAACACTGCTCTAGACACAGTACGTAGGTGATGCACGCAAGAAGCCTTACGCACTGCACGCAAGAATCCTCACGTTAGCGAAACAACCAAAAAAGAGTAATTTTCTCGGACGTATTTTTGGAAAAAGGACAAAGTGCTAAATCCAAAAAATACCCGAAAAACAGTAAAACATGGAGGGGGTGGAATAATGGTATGTGGCTGCATGAACAAAACAGTTTATTATATGAACACTCTAAGAGAAAATCTGAACCAGAGTGCTGAAAAGCTGAATATTCGTAATAATTATTACCTTCAACATTACAATGATCATGAACACACCGCTGCTGACGTAAAGGTATGAATCGCTTACATACACAGCATAAAACCCCTCCTCAAAGTCCCGATATGAGCCCAATTAAGCACTTGTGGGATCATTTAGATAAACGCATTCGAAATTACCAATAAAGCTCAGCTCAAGGAAATACTTTTGACTAAATGATGTGAAATATCTGAAGTTTACACAAGAAAGCTTCTATACTCAATGTCGACCCGATTGAATTAAGTTTAGCGATTTAAGGGATATCCTACAAAGTATTAGGTAAAGCACTCAAATCCAAAAATTTCAAAAAATTAAAATTATTTTTTTTTCTTACTAGGTTACCAAGAATTATGCTGTGGAAAAATATGAAGTTTACGTGATCTTTATTTTTTTTTAAATATTTTCCGGATAAATAAGTGAAATATTATTTTGATTTGTTGTAGTATGTAAGTGGATACATTAAATAAAAATAAATGTCATATCTTTTGTTACTTATTTTTTGAAAAATTGCACAAGATTATTTATATTGGGTGGGGTACCATGACTTTTGCTGAACACTGTATTTATATTAGGTCCATTCGTTTACTTTTCCAGTAAAATCCAGTAGATGAGTAAATTTTGGGCAAAATGAAAATTTTACTCTCTTGCACAAAAAAGTAAACGAACGGAAAAATTGCAAAAACTTGCAGGTTAATTCAAACATATGAGCGCTAAAAAGCTTAGTGTTGTAAAATATGTGTTATTTAGACTACCCAGTATATATTGTTTTTGGTACTTGATGCATTGCATTTTAATAATTATAAATTCGTAGCAATTGTATTAATTAAATAAACTTTTGTGGAAGCTTTTGTACCTGTTTAGTTTGTACATGACTTTTAATTTTGTTTCTAGTTAAATAACATACGAAAATACATGAATACTTTATTTTTGATATTCGGTACCCTGAATAATATGCAGTAAGAAGTATTCATATATTCATTAGCTTTACATCTCTAATATATAAATGTAAATAAAAACAATTAACACAGATATTAGAAAACTGATAAATTGTTACTATAATAATTGTAACTGACTAATTTAATTTGTTTCAGGTTGAAAATAATTATTTTTAGTTTTTGCCGCATTTTTAATTCAGCTTTTGATCTTTTAAATGTTTTTATTACTAAATGTATGCTTATTTTTGTTTGTTTACTTAATTTAATCATATGTTTTTGTTTTCTACTGGATTTTACTGGATTTTACTGGCAAAAATTTGTCCAGTAAAAATTTGCAGGTTTTTTGCTGACAACTGTCACTTTACTCTCTTAGTAGATGCTCTCTTTTGCAAATTTATGTGTACGCGAACGCATTTCAGTAAAGTCCAGTACAAATTTGTACAAATTTGTGCAATTTTTGGTGTAAACGATTTTGATGAAATTTTGTTTAAAATATTTACTGATGTGAAGAAATGTTTTGCCCAAAATTCGGAATGTACATATACAGTACATTATAGTACATGATATTACCAATAATTCTTTTGCAATACATGAAGTCACAAAAATACTCAAAGTCAAATAAATGGCAAAAAAGGCAGCTCAAATGTATAGTATGGTAAAAGGGGAGATTTCTGACACATATGCCACCCCCGAATTTCGCAGTATTTAAAAGAGTAACTGAAATGTTCCTTTCCATAATTTGATCATCTTTCATGTCACCAAATTTAACACTTGTATTTCACTTGTTTCTGGGGTTGCAAAAAAAAAAAAAATAATATGAGTTAGTACATTTAAGAAAAATTTTATATTTCGTGTATTAAAATTAAATATATTTCAAGATGCCGAAGGGTTGGCATTATAAATAATTTTTTCACGAATTGGTGGGGTAGTTTGGTCAGCAAAAATTGTTAGCATTATTATGGGAAGAATTATTTTAGTTTATTATGCAATTTCAATCAATTTGCAATAAAATGCCACAAATTTTGCAAATAACTCGGATTATTATGGTAAAAATAAAACAGTCTGCCAGAAAAAAAAGCTTTCTGATCGGGACCGCCGTAAAATAGTCAACTGTAACTGTCAGATAATCGATTAATGTAAGCTAAATGTGTCCAAATCAACCATAAGTAGGCTCTTAAAGGATTATTCGCCAAAAGCTGATGTCTGCAATGTTATTACCACGTCACAAAACTGTTCGACTTGAATTCGCTAAAAACCATTTACAAACCAACTGGAGAAAGGTAAGTCAATAATTGCTGGTGGTAGGACTGTTTAAACCTACATTTCTTTTAAAGGTGAGTTTTTCTGATGAGAAAAAGGTTCAATATTGATGGTTTCAACAGGTATTGCAGAGACCTACGTAAGGAACTACGTTATTTTCCAAAAAAAAAAAAAAAATCGTAGGCGGAACCTTAATGATTTGGGGAGCTTTTTGTTTCGACGGTATGGTAGATTTGGCATTTACAAGCACCAGAATGAATTCTTCAGAGTACATTACAGTATTAGAAAATAAATTGGTGCCATTTATTGAAAATAGCAACGAAGAAGAATTCATTTTCCAACAAGACAATGCTTGAGTAAATGTACGTCATCAGACGATTTCATATCTATCATCAAAAAATATGAGAGTAATTTGATCTCCGGATCAAAACCCCATTGAGAATATTTGGGGTTATTACCCCTCGACTTTACACAGAAAACGGTCAATATGAAAGCGTTTTTCATCTAAATGAAGCAGTTGTGATGCTTGGAGATCTATAACGGAAGAACTTTGAATAAATCTGGTAGGCATTATGTATGTGATCGAATTTTCGAGTTGATTTAAAATAAGCAGTCCTCACGCATTATTAAAACTGCTGCTTTAAAATATTTTTCTGAAATTTTTGTACATTTTGATATATTAGTTAATTAAGTGTATTTATAGTTATGAAACACTAATTGATTTTGTTATTCCTTTTTAATTAATAAAATAATTTTTTTTTTCAAATTCATTTAAACAACATACAAAATATGTTCTTCCAATTTACCGTAAATCATATTTAAGAAATCCAATAAAAAACCGCATATTTTAAAAAAATTTAATATTTTGTTGATAATTTAAAAATGTCAAAAAGTTTTTAATTTTACAATCTTTTGATGTTCACTGACATTCTAACAAACCCACACCTTACGAAATAACGAGTCTAGTAATATAAACTCTAAGGTTTGGACGTATTAGTGATAATTCAAACTTTTTTTGTATGAAATGTCCCAAAACTAATGAGTTACGCATTACTGGCAGCCTTACGTAAATATGAATTATAATGGGTTACCTATATGCTTACAAGGTATGTATATACCTATGTATATGGATACGATGTATGCATTCTGGTAAGCCATTACCAGAAAGAAAAAGAATGGGTCTAAAAAATACGAATTTAAAAAAAAAATATTAATTTTTTTTAAGCATGGTCGACCTGGGATCGGTTTCTGATTAACAGGCTACTGCTCTATACTGTAAGCCACCGAGGCATATAATATTTGATAATAGTTTAAAACATAACTTAATTTTCTTGTATGTAAGTTCGTTCAAGATATACCAAAACTAACACCTTACCCATAGCTTACAAAAATACGAATTATAATGAGTCTAAAAATAGATTTCCTGAAAAACCTTGTATCATTATATTTTACGTGGAAGTAATAAAATGAATAACCTATTATTGTTCACCAAATCTTTTTTGTATGAGAGTAATGCATTATACATTTCTTACCGGTAACCCATTTTTTTATTATTTAAAGTATTTTTTATTTTATACATTACTTTCCTGTAGAAATGAAAACGAAAGCATTTTTCATTACAAACGTATTTTTTTTAAATAATAAAACTGTTTTATTAATTAAAATTTACCATTTTGACAGAAAACATATCTTTTCGAAAATATTTCGACTATTAGTTCGAAATTTTATGTGAAAGCACCACATTTCAATTTCATGTTTTTTTTCAAATTCATTCGTATTTGAAAGTAATTAAACACAGAACATGGTCGATTAAAACACTTTGAAGCTGAACGTTCTTTTCAGTATTAGGGCTCATAACATTGTACACTCTAAACAATTTTTTTTAATTCGAATTAAAAAAAACTACTATAAAGTATGTCAAATTTTTTAATTTCACGAAAAACGCCCAAATTTAGACACAGAATGCGCAAAACTCTAAAATACACATTTTGATAGCAAAAATACGCAAAAGAAGTATTTATGCGACGCTTGTTTTTTTCAATTACACATTTTGTTAGTGAAACTACTTTAAAAACATATATTAGGCATAACCTATGTGAATGTGTTGTAATAAAATATCTGACATTTGTTTATGTTGAAAAAAATTAAATAATAAATTAACACATAAATTACAATTAGAAAAAAATTAAAAATTAAAAAAAGTAACAACTTTTCCTTAATAATGAATTTACACTTCCACAAAGTTACAAATCGGCTTCGTTTCCATTATAGAATTTGCCAGGCAAACTGGACAACAACAATATTTTGTAAACAAAACAAAATAAATAAAATAACCTCAAACTGCAAATTTTTCTAAAAAGTTATTAATTCACTGAAGTAGGGTTGCCATTCGTACTGTTTTAAACAGTACATGTACTGTTTTAAACAGTACATGTACTGTTTTTTGAAAATTGTACTGTTTTATTCACAACATCTAAAACAGTACGCAAAAGTACTGTTTTTTTGGATTTGTACTGTTTTTGTACTATTTTTTTGTATATTTTACATATTTTTATATAAACAAGTTTTTTGCGTGTACAAAGAATATATATTTTTTTAACCATGTTTTTTTTGTGTGTACAATAGTTTTTTATATAAATTTTTTGAATCTACCTGTATTAATTCCACTTCGTTTCTTTGTACATATATAAGTTTGGTTTGTTTACTTTTCAAGCAATGGATGTTTGTAAACACAATTTTTTTTCATGTCACTGCCCAATGCAAAAAGTAATGGCGTCCAAACTAATAATTTTAGCCAATTTGACGAAATTTAGTCAATTAGATGCAATTTAGTCAATTTTACTTCTTTAGAGGATGTAAACTTGATGAAATTTTGTTGATTTGAATAAAATTTGTTAAATCTTAAAAAAAAAATTGACAAAATTTCGTTAAAGATCTACAAAAATTTTTTTGAGGATTTTACCTACGCTATTTGGTTCGGTGTATTAACTTATTTGAAGTAAATATGTGATGTATTGAAGTAAAAGTTATGTTAACAATAAATACAAAAATGTACTGTTTTTTTTTTGAAAAGTACTGTTTTTTTTCATCAATGTACTTTTTTTCCACTTTTCAAATATGGCAACCCTACACTGAAGGAAGACAAAATGTGGAGCGATTATAAAAGAAACAATGTTAATTTTGCTGAAAAAAGTGTTTTTTTTTTTATGGGGGACGACTTTTTGGAAGGACGATATTTATTTTTGTTCTTCTGGTCACCATATCAACGATGTTTGCACAAATTGTCTTCGCCGGAAAAAAAGTAACTGGATGATGAATTGAATTTATCTTTCAGTAAAAAATTACATTTTATTGGGTTTAGTAACACTAGCTTTATTTAGTTTTCCTAAATTAAATAAATTTTTTTTATTTATTTACATTTTTTTTCCTCACATTTTGCAAATTTCTTTCCCAAAATAGGGGAAAACACAGTTTTGTATAGCTATAAATTAATTTTGAACGTATTTGTAAACCAGATTGTCTGAAAATCTAGTTATGAATTTGCGTGGAAAATCTGGTTTTAAATTACGTCTCCAAAATCTGGTTTACACCAGATTTCAGTCATTATGCAACTTCTCTATAAGATAAAAACTTAAAATCTGAAAGAAGTCCTTGGATTCTCACACTTTTTTGCAGGAAAAGTAAACCAAGTATAAAAATTTGTCTAAAGATATCCATACATTACGCAATATTATTGTGCAACTTTTGCTATTGTGCAACATATTACCAGTGTGTATGTCATATTGGTAGGTTGTACAATATATTGAAAAAGTTAAAAAGGCTTTAATTCTTATTGTGCAACCAAGAAATGTAAAAAATATTTTATAGTGTGTGTTGTGCAATTTTCATATCCCTCCACAACAGAACAAAAGAGTAGTGCCATATTTTGTGCAAAGTTATTGTACATCTTATTCCACTGTGTATTATGACAATAAAACGCAATAATATTTGCATTAATATTGCGAAGTGTATGTGCACCTTAAGAAATGTCTGAGTCCGAGGCATACATATTGTTAAATGTTACTATACATATTATAATTTCATTAATAAATTATTTTAAAAATAATTTTATTCTTTTAATATTAAATAATATTAACTGATAACACTATAGTTTGAGATATGATTATACATGGTCCAACATTATTAATACTTTTTATGGTACGATTACATATTGTGATCGAATCCCAGCCAGCGAACCAAAAAAAAAACACTTTTTTACTTTTTTTTTAACTACATTTTATGTAATCCTAAAAAAATTACCCATTTTATGTAAACAGCATCTGCAAATTATGCTTGTTGCCCCTTTGAGTTAACAATAATATGTTATTAGATATTTAATTTCTTCCGCTTTTTGAGACAGTAACACTACGTTTATATTGAACCCCAAAATACGTTTTTTAGTTTTTATCAAAGTTTCGATTAAAAATTTGTATGAAGACAATTTGTGTAACAAATTTGAGACCTTTTTCGATAAAGTCTTAAAATTTGGCACAGCCGACTTTAATGCATCCACTTGCTTCTATTTATTACAAACGTTTTTTTTTTTTAAACACACGGTTAAGAGTACTTAAGAACTCAAAGAGCGACGAGTTTAAATAAAATTTGTTCACTAAACTAATGAAGTTTTCTTTACCATGTGAATGAAAAATTTCTTAAACTTTATGAAAAAGCTACATATGAAGCTTTAAAACTGCTTTTAATGATACTTTTTCATTAGTCGCATAAAATGTTTAATAAATAAAATGTAAGTTTTTCAATAAATTTTATAATAAACTGCATTAATTTAATGAAAAGTAGATAATTCTCTCAGTGTAGGTGTGAACGCAGTCTAAGGCCGACTTAAAATGTTTCACTTTTTTTTGTTCACCTTACCAATGCAAGAAACACATCGATCATTTTCGTTAAGATTGTACAACTTTGTACTCGTATGTACCTAAATACAATTTGTTTTTACAAGTTTTCAGTGTTGTTGTTTATAGTTTTAGCTATAGTTTGCTCGGATCAACGTTATTTCGTGAACTGAAAGACCCCAAATGAACTGATGCCCACAGATGCACTTGTAGTTTATTGCGCTGCTCTCTGCTGACTGGCTGCTTTGGCAGACTTAATTACTTGAATGTATTTTTGATTGTAGGTAATGTACGTTGTACATGTCATTAATGATTTGCAAAATTTTTATTCGTTAAGGCCCTGTAGATCAAGGCATGTACACTGTAAAAATGTACACAAAAATAATCATTGTACAGTCGTGGTCATAATAAGTTGAAAAGATATTCTTTAAATTTGAATTCCAATTTAATTTATTCATTCTATTATAATTAAAAACAATGAAACCGGTTCAAAAACAGGTGCATGAAAGACAAAATGTAAGGTTTCACTGTCCTTGAACCAATTCTATAACTGGTTCTAGAACATGTTCTAAAGCAATCTGTTGACATGTTTCTCTATTTTGAAATGTTAGTGTTCTGACCAAGGTTGCCAACTCTATTCAAAATTAAAATCGCTATAAATCGCTAAATTCTCAAAAAACGCAAAAAGTTTATTATTTGTTTAAAATTAAATAATTTAAAATTTTTGTTTTTCAGTTGTACATTTTATAAAACCGCAGTTGCAATTATTAATTCCTAGTCAACAAATTTCTGAGCATTTCACAAAAGACTCTAAAATGTGATAATTTTCAAAGCGCTCAAATTTCTGAGTCATAAATGAATCATAATTCACATTTATTTACGAGCTTAATTTAAAATTTTTTCAACACTCACATATGACTCAAACATTTTTCATAACTTTCTCAAAAATTCTGAAGATTTTAGTAATGCTCATATTTAGGAGTCTTTTATGAGTCCTAAAAGCGCGCTCAGAAAGAGGCTTCATCGGCAAATAAAATCACAATCTTTTATGGGTATTTCGGACTCCCATTGTACACTGAGATTTTTAAAATCGTGTGATGGGGAATTTAAAAAGATATTTTTTACGATTTTTTATATTAGGGTTAACATGTTTTTGAGATTATGTGTGCAAAATAATAAACCGATCGGCTAATTATTTCGGTTACAAATAGAAAGTGAGTGATTCGGATTTTGTTTGGTATTTTAAAAATCCTAATTGCTTGGAGCAGACCAATTTAAAATGAGACGGTATATGAAACTTGTTTTCTATCCTTCGTCAAGAAAATAAAAAGTATGTTTTGAAAAATGTAAAAGTTATAAGTGAATATGTGTGTTGAGATTATTCCGATAACACTCCTTTTTTTCTTGTTTTATAGTTAAAAAAAAACTGGAAAGTAATACGGTTTTCATTTACAAAATTTTGAATTTTGTCTTAAAAAGGTGGCAACATTAGTGAAATAATTTAAATTTTCATTGCTCTTTTAATCTTAAGCATTTAAAATTTTCAAAAACACCTGTTCAAAATGACAAGTATCTTCCGGCCTGGTATTAATGTATATTTGTATGGCTTGATAAAATAACACAAACCTGAAAAGGCGATTTCTATTATTAATACAATTATGCCCATTATTTGTGCACATATTCCACACTATTAATGTGCTAATCAGCACAATTTTTTTTAGCAAAATAAATTAGTAAAACATTAGTAAAATATTAAGAAAACATTAGTTGAAATTGTTAAGTGCTGAATAAGTATAACTAAAATTTTAGTTGAAAAAAAAACTTTGCTGAAAAATAGTATACCTGATTTACAAGATGTTTTACTAACTTTTCTACTAACTTATACATTCATAAAAAATGCCGTGTAAATAGTCTCTATAGACTAATATTTTGTAAAATGTAAGCACAAAACAACCCCACCGCCAATGTGTAGAGACAACTACACTTCACCAGACTTCAATCAAGCCAATCTTCCAGCAGCACTCACAGATTCCGCACCTCTTTGAGAAAACAGCAAAAATATATGAGCCACACAGAAACAAGTCCGTCCGTCACCAAAGGCCGTACAAATAGCTACGACAACTGAGAAGAGCACCTGAATTTGAGCTGATAATCATATTCTGCTAAATTTATATGACCTCATTTTAGATAAAAAAGTTAGTCAAACATTTTAACTTACTAGAGTGTTAAAATCATTGACAATACTAGGTTTATTAGCAAACAATTTAACTAAATCAACAGAATTTTTAGTTAAATTTTATGATAAAATTTCGATTAAAATCAGAATTTTTGGATTTACCGGATCTGGCCAGAGACAGGTCCATATTTATTACCGGGAGTATATGTTGTTAATAAAGACTACTTAATTGATACGGAGTACGGTTGTTGGTCCATTTTGCTCTATCTCGTTTAGTTTTCGAGGTATTTTATAATTATAAAGATATGAGAAAATACAGTTATCTCCAAGCGCACTCATAATTATCCATAGGTAAAATACACGAATACTGTTGTTCATTTTACTAAAGTTTTGGTTAGTTTGACATTACGAAAAATTTTGTAATATGCACAAATGATATTTCGTTTCCAACAATAACATTTTATTTGTATATTTTAAGAAATTTTATATTTGTAAACATATACAAATTTTGTTAAAATACAATATAATTTTGTACATTTTCTTAAATAAATTTTTTTTTTTTTTATTTCCGGAAATTTTTTAATATAACAATTTTGTTGTACTTTGTGTTCAAAATAGTTAACGAAATCGTGTTTGTTTTATTTACAAAATTTCTAAATTTATGAAATTTGTTATATACGAAATTTTTTAAATATTTAAAAAATGTTTGAACATTGTACGAAAAAAAATTTACGTAAAACAATTTTGTATTTTTACGCATGGATTATTATGAGTGTACACTGTGGTGCAAAAGTCAGCCGATGCACATTGGGTTCAAATAGTATCAAAGTGGCGATTAATTGAAATTTAGAAATAAAGTTTTTATAATAAATTTTGGTATAGGGTAAAAGTAGATAAAATTCTGCCTCACTAGCTGTCAAAATCAATCAACTAAGTTGTTTACTTTCTTTTCAGTGAGCGGTCAAAGTTAGCAAATTATTGCTGTTTAAAAAAAAAAAGTGAAAAAATTGGAAATTTTTACAATTCAAGCGATTATTATTAAAACTAAATCTTTTATAATGGAACCTTCAAAATCAAGTATTACAGTATATAGTAACATTTTTTTTGTTTATAAAAATTATGTGTAAATATTTTTAATAATTTTTTTAAAAAAGGTCAAAAATTGGGATAATTTCCGCATTTAATGGGCCACAAGTATTAAGTTAGTACGAGTTGGAATTAGTTTTATGGATTTTAGAAAAGTATAGGATATCGGCTTATATTAAAAAAAAGTCCAGAGAATGCCCGGCATTTTTTTTTATTTTAATTTTTGTGTAAAAACTCTGGTTGTCATTGTCATTGTCATTCTCTTTATTTTTTGTATTTTATTGTTTTTGTTGATGCATTTTGATATTTTTGGAGACAAGTGCATTAGTGATTTCGGTCACTTAAGCTCACGTACAAAAAAATGTATCACGCATAATTTAAAGAAAGTAAACATATTTTCGTAAATTTGCTCACAATACGGCTAGATATTTTGTTGAAAAATATCTATGGTTTTGTATGCCTCCCACTTTGCATAAATTTTTTATTCACGGGCAGGAGATTATACAGGAAGCACTTTTACCAATAGGAGAATTATCGGAAGAAGCTCAAGAAGCAAGAAACAAAGATTTTAAAAATTATAGAGAGCACATTGCTCGCAAATGCATCCAGGAAAAGTCCAATTAAGATATTTTCAATAGGTTTCTGCTAAGTTCTGACCGATTTATATCTAGCATGAGCAAGAAATATGAGCAGAAAAAAATCGAATTTATCAACTTCAGAATTAGAGTTAGTTTTGCCAGATATTTCTAATGAAAATTATGATAAAGATGTTGGTAATGAAGATGGTGATAAAGATGATGATAATAATAACGATGAAGATAGTAATGATGATAATGATGAAGAAGATTATAACAATGATGATGAAGAAGATCATAATAATGATGATGAAGGTTATGATGATAATAAAGATTATGATAATTGCACACAGAGAAAAATTTTGCTATTGTCTAACTGAAATTTGGTTACTAGGACTCAAATTCGTTTATTACGAATATCAGTCGTTTGGTACAACTGAACATAAGTTTTTACAACAAAGTTCGGTTAATTCAACTGAATTTTAGTTCCAACACCAAACATATTCTGAAATCTAATGTAGATATCGTTTTAATAACTGAATTTATAAGTTGTTAACATTAAAATACACTTTTCGATTCGGTTGGCACTTTATTTCTCTGTGTGTGGGATATTTGTGATGAATTTGAAACTGCAGAATAATACAAATATTTTAATATATTTTTTATTAAAAAGGTAAAACAAAAACAAAGATTCCCCAAAAAGTTTTAAATTTTTTATTTTTTTAGATTAATTTTTACATTTACTGAATTTAGTAAAAGCAAAAACGAGATACAAATTTATACTAATAGGAATACATAATTTTAACTTATTCTTTAAATTTATTTTAATTTTAAAGTTACAGCGAAAATTGTGAATCATGTTTTTTCCAAAAAACAAAAAACGCCTAACACGTTAAAAAAAATTTTTTCTTCCATTTGTTTTTTAAATTGTGTTTTTATGTATTTATGATTATTCATTACTAAAAAAATATAATATTCTAAAAGTCATAAAACTTTTCTGAATTAAATTTGTACATTTATAAGATTGTGTGAAAAACAAAAATTGGATTTTAAATTAAATTTATACTAATGTAAATGCATATAATAAAATTATTCTTTGCATTTTTTAATAGCACATTAAGTATGCTTTAATTTCCAATTTTATTCATTAATTTATCGCTTTTCATTCCAAAGTTACAGCATAAATTGTGAACTATAATGCGCTTAACGGGTTAAAAAAAAAAATTTTAAACTTTTTTTTTCTAAAATTCTGTGTTTTTATGTGCTTATAATAACTCATCAATAAAAAATATAATATTTTTAAACTACGGCTTCTATGAATTAATCGCCACTTTGGGTACCATCAAACCCACTGTGCGATGTTTCAAAATTTAATCTCAAGCACCCAATGCTTTTGCACGTGAAAAACAACAAATTTTACTACTCTAATAGAAAAAATTAGTAAAAAATTTTCCCAAAATTATTTCAAAATTATTGAAATTTGTTTAAAATTTGGAGCGGAATAAGGTTCATGGAGTTCTTTGAACTCCAGTTTCCTACGAATCAATATAAACTTACTTTCAAAATAATTTGTTATTTAGCATACAACTGCCTAAAATATGAATATGGCCCTGTGAATTAGAGGGTTAAGACTTTATCATAAAAGTAATAAAAATAACATTATACCAAAGTTTTTGTTTATTTTTCTCATTGTTTCTTGTGTTGTCTTTTTTTAGCACCGGCCAAATAGATTTTTATGTTCAAATAACTTTTAATTTATTTATGTTAAAATATTTGAACTTGAAATGATGATAAATAAATATGTACATAAATACCATACATATGAAAAAAAGCTAGTTTTTGGTTTGTTTCCTCTTTAAAAAATAAAATGATATATTTAGAAACAAACAGAAGATGTTAAAGGGTGCATTTATGTGTTTGAATGGAAAAGAAAAACACTGGGCTTACTAAAGTTTAGAACGTTTCACTGAATCCGGGCTTGTTCTTATTAGTTTCTTTAAAAATAATCCAAGTTAGGGCGAGGGTTTTATCGAATCACTAAATTCAAGCACATGTTAATTGACTGGAAGAACTCACAAAATACCGTTGCCGAAATAACTGAAAAAGCGTTGCCTTTAAAACGCCATTACAGAAATATTCAATTGTGGTCACACTGCAGGCACGTAGCTATGGCGGGTAGGGGGTGGGGGGGGGGGGGCAAGGGGGCGAGAGAATTGCTTGAGACAATGCAAACTAAAAATTAAATATGTCTAAACAGAAAAAAAACCAAAAATTCAGTTTCAATTTAAATATTTGTTGATTTAGTTAAAAATTTAATTGAATTCGGTCCTATTGAGGACATTGTAGTAACAATTAAAATTACTACAATGTCTATTATTTCAAACAAATTTTAGGTAGATACTATTCAAACACTAATTTAAATTAAAAAAAAAATCGCCAAAATTACAAAATAAAAAAAAAAAAAATCACCAAAATTGTAAAAAATCGCCAAAATTTACAAAAATTGAAAAAAATAATCCTCAAAATTGCAGAAATTTAAAAAAATGGCCAAAATTGAAAAAACCCCAAAATTCGAATAAATCTCTACAATCGCCAAAATTAATAAACGGGAATTTTTTACTTTAATCGATTTTTAATTTTTTTGATTTTGCTTTTCAATTTGCATTTTATTTGGAAATTTTGTTTATACCAAATTCATTTGCAATTAAACATTTTATATATATTATTTAACATTTAATTGAAAGTGAGTTTGAAATCGAACAAAAGTTTAATTGAAATTTTAAAATTAAGCAGCTAAACTAGTCTTTGTGTTATAACGATGTTATTTTTTTTTTTAGAAATTTTAAATGGTTTTTACTTAAATCAAAGTGAATTGAAAATATTCCAATTTCACATTTTTTCTTTATCATTATTTATTTCAGACTACAATCACACTGGTGCGATTAAACGCTTCCTTGGTAAATTTACGATTCTGTTAATACAAGGCATGGAGTATAGCCCGCTGGGCTCTCTCCGATCTTAAACAAAGTCGGATATATGAAAAAAGACAAAAAAACAAATAAGTGCCAGCCTGGGTCTACGTCATAGTGTCAAAATGGCTTTCAAAATTTTACGCTATTTTTAAATAAGTCTTAATTTCCTAAACTTTACACATATTTTCATACAAAGATGTGTCAAATTTCATCACCACTTTTAAACCTCAAAACATGGGATTGGGCCGCTGAAAAATACGTTTATCATATTTTTTTGCTTCTTTATCACCTATTTGAATTTTATTAAATTCAAAGGAAATCTATCGGAAAAGCTGACTTGTAAGTGTCTGCAAAATCTGAATCTTTTCATATATAAAATTAATTTCGTCGAACAATTTTAACATGATGTCTTATACATCTCGCTCAATATATAATTGTATATTGCATTTATTTTACACTAAAACTAATCCAATTAATGACGTTATATATAACAAAACATTGCAAAATACAAAGTAATATATATTTAGATATTATATCATATTCAAAAAAAAACACAGTTTAATTTTGGATAAAATTGTATATTACCCCAAGCAAAGTCACAGTAGAAAATTGGTCAATCACATTTTGGATATAAATATGTATTACATCTATACAATAGTACAATTAATTGGCTATATCATTTTGTGTATAATGTTATACACAAAACTTATCCCAATTTTTGTCTTTTGAGTTTATTTTTTTCTAGTTCTTAAATTTCTACACCTTATACACAAACGATCTAGGAACCATAAAAAAGAACATGTTTCATTTGTAACATTAGGAGTTTTTAATTTAGTTTTAATTTTTTTTTTCAATGTAAAAATCTAAATTAAGTGCAATAAAATATTTATTTTCATTATATCTATTTCAGATTTTAATGAAGTTTTAAAATCAAAACCCGCATACAACTATAGCTTATTTTGTATATATTAGTATCAGTTCAGATATAAATTTATACCGTTATATAAAATCGGATTAAATTGTATCGCGCCATTATTCGGATGTAATATAATCTGATATTATCAAATTAAAACTAAACTAATGCAAACTTATATAATTATATGGGCTCATTTCTCGGATAAAACTGTATTAAGGCTCATATTGAACTTAGTATGATTATATATATCATCATATTATTATTTTTAATCGGGTTACTAAAAAAAGTTTCTGTATGCACTAGGGTTATAACTTTTGACTTTTTTTTAGTTTTCAAATTTTAGCTAGCCTAGCCGTATATTCGTCAACAAAAATATGAATTTTATTTTTTCGCGGTTTTCAAAAGGGTTTCCGCATAATCCCCTTTTTGTTTAATTAAACTAAAAATAAATATTTAGCTAAAATTTTAACGTAATTATGCAAAAATGATGAATATCAAGCTTAAAGGACACAAACGTTTTCAAATTTGACGTGTTTCGCGATATAGACACCAAAATTAGCAAAATAACGAACACAATAAGTAAAAAGTTATTTAAAATGTGTTGTGCAGTATTATTGGTCAACTAGTACAACTTTAATGTTAAAAACTTGAAAAAAAATCAAGAAAATGCACTTTATGCGAGAGGTTTTTGTTTCAAAATGACCTGAAAAACGATATTTATTATTAAAACATTATTGCCCGTGCTATTAGGTAAAAATTTAGCTATAACCCTAGTGTGCACATATTTTTATAAATTTATCCGGGTTACAAAAAAAAAAAAAATACATAATCAAAAAAAAAAATCGAAAAAGACCCCCCCTAAATAGTATTTTTTATTTAGTGATTTTTTTAACTTCACATCTCAATATTATGTAATAAAAAAGATACAGCTTGTTAAACAAAGTCCTTCCTCTATATTTTGAAGCCCTAATGTAGAGACACCCGAGTAAAAATAATATTATTTAATATTGTATAATTTGATCCAGTTTTGTACAATTTGATACAATTTAACTTGCCACTGTAAGTTTTTGTAAAACGGCATATTTAATTGTATCTTACAATATTTTATACATTATTATTTTTACTACTACCAGAAATGACACCGCCTTACACTTCTCATTACTTGAATACCCACCCAGGGAAAAATTTTTATATGTTGTCTAATAAAATGATATCTCATTTGATAAGTTAGTTCCCTTATAAAAGCACACAAGAATTGATACTAATAATGGGTCATCTACATGAATCTAATTACAGTGTAAATTCGATAATCCGGACTCCACTAATCCGGAATATTCGGTAATCCGGACAGCATTTTGAAGCTCATTGCGTATTCTATAATCCGGATTAATTGCAGCTCTATAGTCCGGATTGAATAAAACCCGTTTTTATTTATTTTCTTATTCAAATCACAGCATGCTTTGAAAAATACAATCATTGCGTATTCTATAATCCGGATTGATTGAAACTCTATAGTCCGGATTGAATAACAGCCGTTTTTATTTATATTTTTATTTAAATCACAGCATGCTTTGAAAAATACAGTTAGAATTGTGTGATGAGTATGTTTGCACATGCGTTTTTAATTTAGTATTGATGCAAGATGACTTTGTCAAACGAAATTAATATTATTTATTGTTAAGTATGTGTGCAAATTGGTACTTTTTTTATTTTAACTGAACTGCACAAATTAATATTTATGTTTTTATGCTATGAATTATTATAATTTTTAATAAATACATACATTCGCTAATCCGGAATATTCGCTAATCCGGATTGGGGTATGCAATCAATTATTCGGATTATCGAATTTTTACTGTATATCAAATTATATATAATTTTATACAAATTTATCCGAGATTTGTCCATATCCGGGACAATTAATTACAGTTGGACCTCGATTATCCGGGCCTCTATTAACCGGGTACATCTGTTAACCGGCATGCTGGTGGCTTGATTTATACCTCTATCCGTGCTATTATTTTTTTCCTCTATTAACCGTGCTTCACCTCTATTATCCGTGCAGCACACATACATATATATTTGCTTGGGTTGTTCTTCTTTTCACCTACATACAAAGAGTTAAAATTCGGGAAAATTAAATAACTTCTATTAGCCGTGTTTTCGATTATCCGTGCTGAGTCCGGTCCCGTGCAACCCGGATAATCGAGGTTCAACTGTATATCTAATTAGATATAAATATATTTGATTTTATAATATTGTAGCCGATAGTAGGTATGCTTTTTGTAACTTGAAGTTATAATTAAAGGTATTTAAGTTTAAAATTAAAATTTCTAGAAATCAACAATTTTAGAGAGCAAATTTTTTTAAATAAAACAACGAAGTGGTTACAAATTATCAAGAACAACTTTAATGTTTCAAAAATATATAGTGGTGTTGTCTTATAAAATGTACACAATTTTTTATTTGAAATTATATAAAATAAATCACTTGCAAATGATTTCGTTATAAAATTAATATGATTATATGTAAAGCCATATGTAATAAAGTGTTAATTTGCAGATAACTTAATTTGATATTGAACTTTACCAAAATATTTATGTATGGGAATATATACAAAAGTATATAAAATTGTAAGCAAAATATTTTCACTATGGCGTCACATATATTTTAATAAGACTTAGCATGGGACAAAATATAATTATATCGAGTTAGATTTGTAGACATATAATAATATCAAGTACCATATAACAAAAAATCTCTCAATAAAAATGATTAGATATATTTGTATATAATGATATTAGCAGTAAGGTGACTTCATTCAAAGCCATTAATCATATTATATATGAATAGATAAAACCATTTTTACCCGGGTACAAGTATTAAGGACTTACTAATAACTAGCTAATTTTCCCATTATTTCAATACAAAAATATGCCTTACTTATTTTTATCATTATTGTAAATATAAATTAATGATATAAACATTTTTTGAAAATCTATTTTTTGTAAGCTGGAAAGTAATAACATTTTGTGCAAGCAATTCATTTCTCATTTTATATATCAATGTCAAGGAAAGTAATGACATTTTGTACAAGCAATTGATTTATGATTTAATCTATCAATTATAACATGTCGAGATAGCTCAGATAGTAGAGCGTTTGACTGACAACCTGGAGGCACGGGTTCGAATCCCGTGTGGACGCTTTTTATAAAATTTTTTTTTTTTTTTAATTTCTCAATATATTTGTCCGTACTGGTAAGCATATATGTATCCACATATTTTTCTATTTTTTGTAAGGTGTTTAGTAATGATGTCATTAGTAAGACACAATTTTACTTGATACTGTAATTTTTCGTAAAACAGAATATTTAATTGTATCTTACAATATATTAGACCATACGTTATTAGACGGGGAATATGTAATTGCATTGCCAGAATTAAATGAATATATGGGATTAAACAAAACAATGTATTGCCCCATATAAAACAAAAATAAAAAAAATTGTAAGTTGTAAGTTGTGGAAAAGTGACGTTTTTGTTTTGAAATCCATAACATCCAACTCAAAATTTTAATATCAACTCAAAAATTTTCATTGGAAATATCTATTACAATTATCTTCAATGAACATCCCAATTTAAAATATCGAACTCTCAAAATTTTAGTATGACCTAAAAGTTTTTGATTGTTAATCATATAAAATTATAATTTAACTGTACGTTTAATTAAATTTGAGCTGATTTTCTTTGTATAACATTTTTACTGGCATAATTCTTAACCGTATAAAGTGATGGATCGAATATCATGGTATCATTAATGGTTCCAGGCTGGCTTTCGCAAAGTTTTTTGCACTGTTGACAATATATTTAATTTGACCAGTGTTGTGAATATGAGATTTGACCAGAAATGCAGAACATACGCCATTTTTGTTGATTTTTCCTCAGCTTTTGACATTATTCCAAGGAATTTGCTTTTTTACAGAACTTTCTCGTAAAATGGTTTTTCTATTGCGGAAATTATACAACGATACAAATAGCCGAGTATATGAGGGTAGCGCATTGTCTGAGTCTTTTACAGTCACTCAGGATGTCAAACAAGGGTGTCTGATGAACCCATTGTTGTTCGCGCTTTATTTAAATGACATTCACGACCATTTGCCGGGTGGCGTTAATGTTGTAGGTACTGTTGTCAAAGTCTTGTTATATGCAGACGACATTATTCTTTTGTCAGATTGTCGAACGGGTTGGCAGGAGGTCATCGATGTTTAATACGACTACTGCATGCAGTGGGCGTTGAAAATAAACCTTGACAAGTCTAAGATAATGATATTCAGAAAAGGTGCGAGCATCTGTAGTGCCTTTCTTGGATGTATGGTAACACCCAGATTGAGGTAGTTAACGAATATAAGTATGTTGGAATAAATATAAGTTACAATTTGTCATTTAGAAAACTCTTAAGAGTCTAAGCTTGTTTCGGCCAAGATAGCAATAAACTCCACATGGTTAAGCTACATTCAACAACCAGAATTAGGCTTTTCGAACAAATTGAACATTTTTCACATTGCAGCAAAATCCATAATGTTTTATATTGCGCATGTCTGGGGACTTATGGTTTTGATGAAGTAGAGAAGTTGTTGCGGTACTTCTTGAAAAAAAATGTTATATCCCCTTGAAAATACTCTAAATTATATGTTGCATACCGAAACCGGTTTACCATCATTTTACTTCTAGTGACAGACTACCACGATTATTGGCTGATGAGACTATTCGACGAATACTTTTCGGTTCTCCCATTGGGGGTCTTTATGTAGAGAAATTGGGATTACTTTGAATATTGGCACCTGGAGGGGGAATTTTCTGTATCAACACGATAATATTCTTGAAAATTTGAGAATCTTTTAGTACAAGTGGCAGAAGTCCAAGATTTCATTTTCATGATTTGTACCCTACATTAAATATATTAATATTCCTCTATATTTTCTCGATGCAAACTCGCCATACCCCGTTAGCTTAATTATGGAAGCTAGGAGTAGCTTGCTGATTTCTAATACTAGCGCTTTTTATGGTAACCGTGAAACCATATGTACTCTATGCAACTGTAGTGAAAAGGAAAATCCTCCATCAGTTTCTTGGCAGATGCCCAATTTTTTCTAGTTACCGTTTAACTTATTTTGGAAAAAGATTTTCGTCAATTGATGAAGTTTATGGGATATTAAACGGAAAAGATTACGTGTCCACTAAAACTGTGACTAAAATAAGATCTTAACAGCTCGATATACTAAAACTATAGCCGATATGAATTTAACTTTTCAATGATTTTCAAAACTGTAATTTTTTTTATCGCTGCATAATGCCAAATGACGTATGATTGAGAAATATTTTGGAGTTACTATAGTCTAAAATAATTGCATTTGGGAATAGGTATTGTTGTAGTATTCAAATTGATGCCAAAATTCTTAAAACTTTAAGATGATACGGTAAAATACTTTAAATATTTAAGTATTTTTAAAATTATTTTTATTTGTTATTCGTGCGATTAATCGAATAATTTTTAAAAAATATTCGTTTGAAGTTCGATCAAAAATTGTTAGATCGTTTATTCGAACAAAATTAACCCCCGAATAAATGACAACCATATTGTTAACTCTTTTAAATTTTTCAACTTTAAATTGTCAGTTTCTATTCAAATATATATAAAGTGCTGGCAATCGTTTTTTTTCACATCCATGTTAAGTGTGACGAACAAAACAAGGTTATTATAAAATATTATATTTCTTTTCTTTCAGTTCTTTAATTCAATCTGATGAAAAATAAATCAAAGAAGCAATATTACATCACGCAAACAGCTATATGGCAAGAATGATTTGGAAAAATATCATGAAATGTAAATAAATAAAGTGAATTTTTGTGTAAATATAATTTTTTTAAAATGTTGGTAATGTTGTTTTAACTGCATTTGCAGTTGTTTTTACTACGTTCGACAGTTAATTTTTAACCGTTAAAAATAACTACACATTACGGTTGATTTAACTGCAAATGTAGTGTACACCTTTTCAACTGCAATTTTTTTAACTGCCATTTGCAGTTGATTCTACAATCATAATTTTCTGAGTGTATATTTGTTAGTGAAGGTATAGCATGGCACACACGATACTTACACTATTTCGCGTTCCGGCGAAGTCCATATACATTAACGGCTTTTGGCAAAGGATATTGTTTCATAAACCTCCTATAACTTTAACAAGGGTTTAATTAAGAATTAACACTTATACTTTATTCACAATAGACTGCAAAACACGTGTTTTGCCAAAACGAGTGTAAATGAATAAGGAAATGTTGGAATAGAATAAAGAACTTAAATGCGTGTTCTGGCACAACACATGTATTGCAATCCAGTGTTAATGTGGCTTTAAATATAATGGGACAACTTATTGATTTTTATGACAGGGGTTTTTGGTAGTATATTTGTACATATTTTTTTTTTTTTTGTTTGTATTTGCAATTTATATTATTTTGTAGTTAAACTACTTATTTTTATGTTTTTTATGATAATTTTATTAATTTAATAAAAATCTGGTTTTGCTATTTTTTGGGGAATTCAAGAATTATCTTAACATTCGTTTTTTAATAAAATATTAAAACCGGAAGTTTACTAAAAAATTTCTTATCAATACACACAGAGAAAATGTTGTTTATTTTTCATCTATTTTAACAATTTCATAAATGTTTATGAAATGTGTTATTAAATTGCACAAATAATGACAGTAAACCCTAATGTTTCTACCGGTTTACAAATAGTGTGAACAAAGTTTTGTTTAACTTCACTGCGCAGTTCGAAAAATAAAATAAGAGTACCAACCAAATATTGATCCTATATTTCGGGCACTCTGGTGTTAATGACGTACACAGTTTTTTCACTTATTGCAAAATTGCAATAAAGTTTTGCATGTTTTAACGCAGGTTTTTATACATATCATTTTAAAATAAAATATTTTATCTTGCAAGGGGAGTTTCCCGGTGTGTTCTCTCCTTTCTTAATGGAAAAATGGGCATATATTTTTTTAGCGGCCTAATCTCATGTTAAAGGGTTAAAAGGTGGGGCCAAAGTAAAAATATTTTTGTATTTAAACATGTCTGTATCTAATAATATCCAGATTTTTTCGAAGGCAACTTTGATGAACTCGAGAAAACAAAAATTTGTATATCCCAACAAAAACATGGTAATGACTACTTATTATTTTATACATTACTTTGTAATGAAACTTATGCCTTCTGCATTACTTTAATTAATAAAATTATGGGTTTTCAAAAAGAAACTTATAATACATCATTCCCATACAAAGATAATTGGTGAAGAATAGGTTATTCTTCTTATTACCAGACCAAATATAATGATTCAACATTTTTCTGGAAAACTATTTTAGACTAATTATAATTCGTATTTTTGAAGAAAAGTCCATTTATGCTGAAATATTATATGCCTCGGTGGCTCAGAGCATAGAGCAGTCGGTTACCGGATCTACCATGTCTTAATAAAAATTAGTAATATATTTTTTTAAACTCGTAACTTTTTTTCATAATCAATTTTAAGGCCCAATTTTTTCCCTTCTGGTAATGGCGCTTTATTCATACCCTTGTATGTATATAGGTAACCCATTATAATTGATATTTACGTAAGGCTGCCAGTAATGCAAATAAAAAAAGTTAGAATTACAATATATAGGGTAATACCTTCGACTCATTATCTGGTAAGGCGTGTTTTTGCTGGGATGTACTAATATTGCCTATGTAGTGTGTTAGGGTTGCCATTTATTTAAAATCTCTTCAGAAACAGTCGCATAAAAGACGAACAATCATGAATGTCGATAAAAACTCAGACTCGATTAAATTTAATAGGCATAATATTCATATTTTTTTTTAGCTTAATCCAACTATAATTCTTTAACAAAACGCCAGTTTTAATATCATTCAAAATACATTTGTTGAATAACAAAAATACTTGAAAGTTATCGGCCATGTTTTGTATACCAGTTAATGCGTATCTAAAAGCTCTTTCATTTTGTACCTCATTTGCCTAAAATTTCTCTGAAACAATTCAAAATAAGCCGAAAAAACTCAAAATGGTTTTATTTTTAACCCCACTTTTTAACATTTAAACTTGAGATTGGATTGCTAAAAAAAAATCGTGTCATTTATATTTTTTTCTTTATCACATATCCAAATTTCATTAAGATCGAAGAGAACACATGAGGAGACTTCCCTTGTTAGTTTATGGTAAATACATATAAAATATTCAGAAACATTCGGGTGTCAAATTTGGTTATTTAATGTACAGCATTAACAAGTTACTCTGAACAATTATTTCGCGTAAATAATAAAAAAAGTGCGGTTCATGGGAAAAAACGCGAAATGTGCCTAAAATTTATATGACAACGTAGCGAAATCATCCTTCATCTTTGAGTACAAAATGTTAATATCTTAAAACAATTTTGTTAAACAAACTTTCGCAAATACAAACTTTTTTGGTACACTTAATTTTTATGTCATTTACATATTATACTTAAAGATGAACTCATAGGTCAACGAATCACATCGTTCAATTGAGTGAGTAGTTCAATTGAACTAGTTCGTTCATGAACTACAGAACTCTAAACAATATCGTTACAATTAGAGTGAACACTGTATGCCATACGATACATAAATATGTCCATTTACGACGTTATAATACAAACCTAGAAACCCTGGCTATACCAAATATGTATTCCCAAAATGTTTCCTTTTTTTGGCATTATGTATGAGATTCGAATAATCAATTAACTTTGTATTTATCATCATAATTGTTTAAGAACGAATATTATGGCTATTGTCGTACCTGCGTACGTAAGACTACGACGAATCAAAAACGTGAGCATATTTAATGGAAGCATGTTCATTAGGGAAGTTTATTTTGTGTTTTGTATTTTTTTTTTTCTGCATTACTTTAACACAAATATTAAAGTGTTACTACATACAGGGAAAAAAGTTTCGTCATATTGAAGAAACTGTTTCATAAATCATTTGTCATCAATTATTCATCATATTTATGAAGTTTTCATAGATATAAAGAAAAGTTTCATACAAATTTATGTCAAATGTTTCATAAATCTTCAACATTTCATAAAAAAGTTATGGAACCGTGTGCCAATATTTCGTTTTGTTTTCCTATCAATTGAAATTAAGAATTTATGTAATTTATAATAATTTTTTTCTGAATTTTAATAAAAATGAACATTAATTCCCAATAAGCACTGAAAAACTAAAAATTCAAGTGATTTAAAAATTACTTGAATTGTACTTTAATTTAAGTGTTTTTTCCAGTAAAAATCCAGTTCATAAAAATTAAAATAATTTGGTTTTCTGTTTTTTTTTGTCAATATTGTAAAAACAAAAAAACCTAAAAATGATTTTCTTGTGGAGATTTACAAATGATCTGAAAATCTTACTGGGATTTGAATAATTATGTATGTAAGTAAGTTGCATTTGTTATGTTCCAAACTTTGTTCTAACAATCTCCTTTTCTCCGTAGCTCAGAAAAATATGAAATGGAGTAGAAATGTGGAAAATAGTTTCAGATAATGGATATAAAATGAAATTTACAAATGTAAATATAAATACTATTATTTCAAATGGAAATTTAATTCTATTAATGCAAAAAAATTGCACAAAATATAAGTTTTATTGTGTTTTAAGAGGCTTGATTTAAGCTTGCCGATATGGCTTGGATACAACGATTTTTCAAGTGTTTTTTGTTAGAGTTGCAAAAATATTGGGCTTTAAAAATAATGTATTAAAAATAAATTTGTGTCATAGTGTTGATATGCCACCAAAGAAAATTTTTCATTTCATAAAAATTTATGAATTTGCTTCATCATATTAATAAATCGTCTTATAACATTTACGAAACATTTCATGAAAAGCAATGAAAGTTCTTCATATTTATGAAACATTTCATGAATATGATGAAGCTTGTCTTTAATTTGAACTTTTATGAAACAGCTTCATCATATTTATGAAGTGTTAGATTGGACAATAATAAATATGACGAATCTTCTCCTTTGAGCGTAATAACTAATTCATTTTCTCATAATATTAATAAAAAGTACTTATTTTTATCATTATTTTAAATATAAAGTAATGATGTAAACATTTTTTGAAAATCAACTCTACATATATAAGAACTAATTTTCGATTTTTTGTAAGCGGAAAAGTAATGAACTTTTGTGCAAGCAAGTCATTTAAGTTTTTATCTATCAAGTATAACATGTCGAGATAGCTCAAAAGGTAAAGCAGTTGACTGACGACCTGGAAGCCTGGCTTCGAATGTAGTGTGGGCGCATTTTATTAAAAAAAAAATTAATAGAAATATTTTTTTATTAAATTCAGTTTTTTTTAAATTTATTTTTAGACTCAGTATTTTTGTTCGTACTGGTAAGCATATAGGTAACCACACATTTTTCTATTTTTCGTAAGGTGTTTAGTAATGATATGTCATTATTTTGCGCGACATTCCCATATAAAAGTAATGAGATTTGTAATTTCAATTGTAAGTACTTGCCATTACCAAATATGTACTTATATAACCACTTATATGGTAATGATTTTCTACAAATTTCGAGATCATTACCTTAGACTTCAAATAATGATAACAATAAATACTTATGGGTAACTAATTATTTTTTGTATTAGAATAAGGGGAAATTCAACTATCTATTGGAAAGTTCTTACTATTTGTGTTAAAGTAATGCTGAGGGTAAGCTTGTGTCATTACTGGTAGTGAGAAAAGTAATGACATGTCATTACCGTTTCTACACTGTGATGTCCTATTATTCCAACCCACATATATCGAACATCACAAAACAGTGAAAAAACCACCCTAATGTACATACATAAGTGCGTCCAGAATTTTAATGTAATTTTAGTATTATTTGTTTTAAATACGGAAATGATTTAAAGACAAAACAATGCCTATTTCAATGTGAACTATAGTTAGGGTTAACAGCTGGGCTAAATAAAACGTTATTGTCAAGCTTTTATAAGCTTGTCAAGCAAGCTACCCCACATTTTGTATAATACAGACTCTTTTATAATGTCGTATGAAAAAATAGTGTTATTGGCAAACACTAATCATAGAATACCGTTACCTATTCAAAGGTCTTTTACACTGACAGAATTATCTGTACGATATCAATAAAGTTTTGCATTAGATCTATGAAGTGTCATTGGAATTCGTCCATTGAAACTTTTCATTAAATTAATGCTTTTTTTCATATCCCCTTACAAAATAACGAAATATTTTTACTTTTATTTATCTTTTTCTCTCAACAAACACCAAAAATCTTGATTCACGCGCTGACCGTCCCTTTCCACCCATATCTAATATAGCCCAGAAATGTCATTTTCAAAAGAGAATTTGCAATAATTTTACAATCCTTATCACCAATACTGGGTAGTTAACGTGTGAATTTCAAAGTAATTAAAAACTCTCGAAAAAATATTTATTTTCCTATTGAAGGGTTTGGCTAATAATTTTTCTTTAGTCTTGTGACACTTGTCAGATATTAAATAAAACTTTAAATTATCTTTTTCTGAAACCTTCGGTCACAATATTTAAATTATTTTTAGTGAATAAGGAATATGTAATTTTTGTTTTTAAATAAAGAAATCTGAAATATATTTTGGTAAATTTTGTTAACCAGAATTAGTATTGTTAATTTTATGCGTCTGTTCAAAAAAAATTTATTTTGTTTTATTTTTATTTCGAGAAAATTGTAAATATATCCTTTAGAACCATCAACTGATTGGAATTTCTGATTTTCAGTTGATGTTATAATAGTTTCTCAATTTTAGACTGAAAATCTGAATTACAAATTATATTTTCTTAATTTCAAATGAAAAATGTTAGTTTAAAATGATGATTGCTAAATTTCAAATAAAAATTCTGAATTTCAATTGATTGGAAAACCAACAACTATTTTCATGCGGTTTATGAAATTTTTTTATGAAAACATGAAGATTTATGAAACATTTGTTATATATTTTTATGAAACTTTTTATACATATCTAAGCAAATTTCATAAATATTAATGATACAGTATCATTCAAACATATTCAAGTTTTTTTACTGCGTCAGCACCTTAAACACAAAAAAATTAGTTTTCAAGAATTGAGTGAACACAAATTTTAGATGTTAGATTACGGAACATAACTAGTAATGTTTATAAACTTGATACCATTCATATTACGGAAATTCCCCTGCGAAAGGTGCTCAGAGAAAACAAATTCGTGATGGCAATCGAATTGGTTGCCAATAAAATGGTTCAGTTGTGGTAACTGAATTTTTTGGTTAACAAATACCGAAATTCCAACAAATTTCGCAATCCCGAAAAAAAATCCCGGGTTTTTTTTATCAATCGCGATTGTCATCACTAGAACCTATATAAATAATGTGTCGTATATGAGACTCCTATTTTCATTTACTTAAGTTTTATACAAATTTAATCACAAAAACAGAATATTGTTGCCTATTTGTTTCCGCTTTAAAAAAGAAATCAAAAAAATTTGTGACTGTTTGTTATTAAAATGGTTTGTTTATATACAAAATTATTTCAATTAAAATTACAAGAAATTGAAAAAGTTTCCACAAATACTCCAGCCATACAAACAAGATTTGTATGTAGTGTGTGTGCCTACGTTTTGTAAAAAAAAAAACAAATAAAAAACTGAAATGATTTCGAATAACTGAATCGAACATTTATTTTTACTGATCTGTAGCATGGATGGTAACCGATTCGATGCGAGTATCGGCAACGGTAACGCTATTTTTTTTTTATTTTAGTAACGATATTTTAGATATTTCAGTTATTTGGGTGACAGTTTTTTAGCTGTAAAGGTATTTTACTTATTTCGGTAACGCTATTGTAGCGGTAACGGTGTTTTAGTTATTTCGGTAACGTTATTTGAAGGATAATGGTAACGTTTTTTTAGTTATTCAGATAAGGTCAACGATGGCTAATTTATGATGAAAATTTGGGAAAATATACATATATATTTAGAGTGATTATTTATTCTGATCTTGTCAGATTATATCGGTAACGGTATTTTAGTTATTTCGGTTACGGTATTTTAGGGGTATTGGTATTTTTGTTAATCGGTAAAAGTATTTTACGGATAACGGTATTTAAATTATTTCGGTAACGGTTATTTAAGAATAACGATAGTCACACTGAACCAAATGTCGTACGTGAAATCAACATACAATTTCTGTTAACTTTTGACAAATTTTATTTTTAAAACAACAATTATGTTATTCAAATTGATGTGAATTTTTGTAAAACAGCTGTAGAAAATTATTTGGCATGCTTTTAGTCTTGTTGCGTCATTACTCGTGTTAGCCTGTGAACGCCATTTGTAAAAGTTGGAAAAGTTAGTAAAGTTAAGTAAACTCAGTCAATTATAGTGGATCGTTAAGTGTGTGTTTATTAATTATTTTTAAATAAATTTGTGTAATCTTATACTTTTTTTTTTGTAGGTAAATTGTAAACTTTTATTGCCATTACTTTATTTTTTATATAAGTGAACTATTTATAAAAATATAAAAAATGTAAGTAATTATGAATTTAAATATTAAATAAATTAATGTGTTTTGTAAATGTAATGTTTCATGTGTTTTTAAAAATTGGGTACGTACTACGTTATCATTTTATTTTATTTTTTATATTTTTATCAAATTCTTATTTTTTTTAATATACTATCTAAAGACGTATATTATTAAAAAGTTAAATTTATAAAATATAAAATATAAAAGATAAAGAAATATAAAATTAAAAATTAATAATAAAAAAATAATAAAAATTAAAAATTAAGTTAAAAAAATATTAATTTTTTTTTACAAAAAAATACAATTTTTTTTATAAAAAACATTCAAAATTGTTAATCAATTACCATTTAAATTTTTTAATAGAAAATTGTATTACAAACTTGACATACGGTTACAAGCTTTTTATTTGCGTTGACAAATTTTTTATGAATTTATAAACTTCTTTTATTTTATATGATCTCGATAGAAATATTAAATATTTATAGTAAACCAACTTAACTTTAAAAACATCCGTTTTTAAAAAAGATAAACTTAAATATTAAATAATTTTTTATAATTTTATGTTCATATTTTAAAAGAGCGTACATAAACTATAAGTACTTCATATAAAATTTAATAAATTTGAGTCTCTTTATTAATTTAAAACGTTTGTTACATTTTTTTTGTTGAAATTGTATAATAATACCGGTATATACAGCCATTAATAATTCGGTATCGAAAGAAATAATTTAAAACTCAAATAATTATTTGACCCGAATAATCGGTTAAAATGGATCGATGAACCCGTTAAATTTTTTATATGGATTTTTTACAAAAACTTGTAAATTTTCTTAGCTTTGTCTAAAAAATGGCAAGAAAAACCTACACGATGAAAAAACGACCTGCAGGAAATATAAATGCTGGTAATATACTTACTACAACGAATTAGCGAATATCTCAAAAAACAAATAAATATTTTTCGGAAATTTATTTTGCAATTGACTTACATCATATACAAATTTATAAGTTGGAAATCAGAGGGTTTCAAAACTAAACGTAATTTTTCCGAAAGTATCTTTGATATTTTATATAAAATTTTGTATATTCACATAGTACTCTACGACATGTTTTAATAGTTTTTTATACGCATGGAAAAATAGATATGCCAGTTCTTTCAAACTAATTTGAGAATGGTAACACTAGTAGACTCTTAAGTCTTATTTAAAGAAAAACTGTGTAAATGTAAGGATATATTTCCACTGAACATAATTGAAAACAGGACAAAAAAAAATTAAAAATGGCACAAAAAAAAAATGCCCTGACCATTCCAAAAATTGTTTAAAACAACTAATGAGTTAAATTATAAAAAATGTTTTTAATAAAAAAAAAAAATGGTGAAGAAATTTACAGTTAAATTCCTGATGTGTTATCGTAGTAAAATTTAAAATACTCTTGTTTTTTTCCTATACGTGTTACGAAATCCCATACAAAATTTGACTTGGGCATGTTAAGTGTTAACTCTTTTAATTTTTCAACGTCGCACAGTAGCGCCTGTAGAGCAAGTGAGGTGGTAAAAATCAAAAATTTCATGTGCCCCTAAAAAATATTGAATAAACCTATTTTATAGGAAATTGTCCAACGATTTCAAATATGCCACTCTTATTACAATCAGATTCGTTCAGGGTAGATTATGAAAATGTTTGTACATTAGGTAGATTTTTGTTTTTAATTCAAGGTAGATTAGACTATATATTTAAAAACAACCATTATCCCGTGATTAGTCTAGATTTGGTAGATTAGACTATATATTTGAAAAAAAATATCATAATCCCGTAGTTATATATTTTATGAATGTCCCTAATAATTTCTCCTCTTTGAATTATACTTTATACCCGTTTTATTTGATTAAAATATTTTATATTGTCCTACTTTTAATTTGTTAATTATACGGATACGGAAACTCAAACGATGGAAACACTTCGAGAAGATTTTTTGAAAATGATGAGGCTGTAGCTCGAATGACTGGAATAGACAATGAAATCATTAAGAGATTTTGAACGATCTTGAATATTTTAAACTGTAAGGAAAAAGTTGATTCTGAAAAGTATGGAGAATATGCCTCGAAAACTGCATCTCTTTTAGCAAATTTATATCCACAGAAAAAGTTGACCCCGACAGTTCATAAAATATTGTCACATGGAAAAGATATAATTGAATATCAGCCTTTGCCAATTGGAGAGCTTTCTGAAGAAGCACAGGAGTCCCTAAACAAATTTTATAAAAAATATAGACTACTGAACACTTTCAAATCATCAAGGGTACACAGAAAAAAAAAATTGCGCCAAGTACACATTTTGTTGAATAAAAAAAAATAATCAATTACTTTTTTAATTGATTCAATTAAAAAGTAATCAATATTTTTGTTTATTTAAAGTAATCAATATTATTCAAAATATTGATTACTTTTTAATTGAGTCAATTAAAAAAGTAATTGAGTCAATTAAAAAAGTAATTGATTATGTTTTTTTTATTCAACAAAATGTTTACTTGGCGCAATTTAAGAAATATTTTTTTGTGTGTAAGACAAAATGAGGATCTCTTCAACATGTTAGCAGCATCTTCCGATCCACTTATTTCATCACTGCGGCATATAAAGTCACGAAAAGAGTTAGAAAATAATTATAGTTCAGAAATGATAAGTCTGTGAGCAATATTTTACAAAAAATTGAAAAATAAATAAAAAAAAAATTAAATTTTTTTTGGAATAGTTTTAAATCATAAAAGCCTTTAACAGAGACAAAATAAAAAATAAAAAAATTTAAAAAAAATAAAAAATATTTTATTTTACTACCCATGAAAATGATTTTTTTACAAATATCAACTTTGCTAAAGTAGGCACGATAGAGGCGTAGAACACTTTTTAAACACTCATTTCATAGGTTTATCGATTATCTATCATATGCTTTTTAAATTTGTTGATTATCTCATTTGGTTCGAAAGTTATGATTTTTGCAACGAAAAAACTCAAATGGCGCCACTGTGCGTCCACAAATTGTCAATTTGTTTACAAATTTATTAAAGCGCTGTCTATAGTTTTTTTCATTTGGGTAGAAGAGAGAATACGTTGCAAGTTCCCCCAGTGTAGTGGCGTATCACAAACAATTTTCGATAAATGCGGTGTAGCATTATGCTATAACAGACAAAATAATTGTTTGAAATCCTTTCATACCACATAAGTAAATAATAAATAAAGGATATTTTTTAATTTCTAAGTAATACGTTTTTTTTTTCCCGTACCAAAACAATTTTTAAGTTCATGGGCTACAAAGGGTTAAATAATTTTTTGTGTTAACCCAAATTTTTTATTATACCTACACTAAACAAAAGTTTACCAAATATAAATCAAATCAAAACAATAAAATCAAGTAAACCATTTACTTAAATTTGGTGAATTTGTATTCAAATTTAGTCAACTTTGTCTTAAATTTAACTAAAATCGACTTAAATTAAGTATAAATTTTGCTTAAATCTAATAAAAACATCTTACACTCAAGTTAATTTTTCTTAAATTTTAAGACGCTTGAACTTGTGCTAATGCAAAATTAACTTATTTTTAGTTCAAAGGTTATACTCATATTAAGTAGGTATATTTAAAATAAACAACAACACAAATTTTGCTTGTCTTTTTTTTATATTTATTAGTTTGTAATTCCCAAAAGGTATTAAACTTCCAAAAATATAAGTAGCTTAATTTTGCCATCTACCATTAAGTAATCCTTTTCATTTATCTTTTTGGTTAATATTAAGATTATTTTCGTTAATATTAACATTTTTAATGTGAAATTTATTACTTAAGTTTTACTGGACCAAACTAAAACATATATATATGGCTGATTATTTTTGAGTTCATAAAAAATGAATATGAACTAAAATCTAATATATTTGCAATATTCGTAAGCAATAATATTTATTTTTACGAACATTTTCGAAACTCAATTTTAGTAAGGTGTAATTTTAGTTTATACTTTTGTTTTTAGTGTAAACTGATAGAATTTTGTGCGTATTATTAATGAATTTCTTCATTGAATCTATGAATTTTTTCATAAAAAGTTTTACAAAGAAATATTTCATTGAATCAATGAAACGTGTTTCATAAAATCAATTTTAATTAATAAGCTTTATTGATCTAATGAAAATTTCATAAAGTATATGAACTTTTTTCATTAAATTTAGCATAAACTGTATAAAAGTTGCGTGTGTTTCATAAATAAAATCCATTCAAATGTTATGCTTTATAAGAATAAACAAATAAAAGAAAAACAAATTTTCGAACAGTTACCTTTTCTTAGCAGTAGAATTTACATGGCCAATAGGTAAAAGAATTGCCTGTAGTCTTAGGTAATATGACGTGTTTTATTAGTTTAATACAAAAATAGGCTACCTACCAATGCTGAGCAAGGCAATACACACTCTAGTATTTTTTTTTTTTTTTTGTTTTTTGTGTGCACTGTATACTATTCGAATATGTTTTAACCCTTTACTGCATGGTGTTACATACAAGGAACGAATAATTTGAACCTACCAGTCACCTTGTGTATGAATCAAATTCAAAATTTTTTTCTCAATTGAGTTTAAATATTTAGTAGCAAACATTTCTGAAGTAACGGTAAACTTGGAAATAAATGATTTTTTATGGCAAAAACATTTTTTCATGCGTCCAATAAACTTGAAAAGCTGAATGTTTTTGTGTGTTGTTAAAAGTAATAAAAGTGTAAAACTCTGATTAATCATGAAGTATAGAATGTTTTCTTAATTTTAAAAATACTACACTAACAACTTGAGTTTCGTACGGGTAATAAATATTCATGTGTATAATTTTTAATTTGTTGTAGCTTCTACAAAAATAAGCTAATTCTAACAATTTGGGCTTTTCGGAAAGCTTGTTTTACGAGCTCTCTAAAACAGTCATAACCTTAAAGTAATGTGTTTGCGTTAGTGCAAATGCAGTAATTAAAAACGAATCGGATTTAGCATTGAGATAAATATTTGACCACTTAACTTTCGGACTTTCAATGAAATTCAAATATTTTAAATGTTGTACAAAAAATAATGATTTTTTAAATGAAATAATCACATTAACCGTCCAATTAATTCTGAAAATGTAAAATCACAGAAAAACCAACTTTAATAGAACCACAGTTCAATGGAAATCGGTGCTAGGTGAATTTCAACTATTTTTAATGTACAATAACACCTTTTTTTTGTGAAATATCATCGATTGTGTGGTAATTATCATCTTTTGCATCTTACATTTTCATTACGACGCAACAAATGCCAATAAAAAGGTAAAAACAGCAGTAAACGAGATTAAGCTTAAGACGGAAACACCAGTACATATATGCCAAGTCGCCGTTTTAAGTTGTTCAGAAAAAAGTAAAATTTATTATAAAATTCTGTTAAATATGTGCCTTAAAAATAATTTTGGAGACCCCGAAACAAGAATCCATTAAAAAATTATAAATATATAAAACTTGAAGTTTTTAAGGCCAAGTTAAGAGTGATTTTTTAAGATTTCATGTAAATGTTGACCGCGGCTACGCCTCAAATGGTTCATACGCTGAGTGCAATTTTGGCATACTCTCTCCAACATATCGGCCGGTATCTCACGAATAAATTCTTCAATATTCTATAGACATGAGTCTTAGCATAGCCTACAAAAAGTAGTATAAAGGCGTTAAATCGCACGATCTAGGCGGCTAAATTGAACTAAATTGAAAGGCCCCAAACGTGAAATAAACTGTGCACTGAACTCGCCTCTCAATTAGGCCAATGTTTCGCGTACTATGTGGCACCGTCTTGTTGAAACCACATGCTCTTCCATTTTTAGCAAAAAGTCCAGCTCTTCCATTTTGGGCAATTCATTCGCCATTCACAGTAACGTTCCAGACTTCGTCTTTGAAAAGGTACGGTCCAATGATGTCACCGGTCATAATCCACACCAAACAGTGCATTTTTCGGGATGTATTGACAGTTTTTGCAAAGCTTCTGGCTACTCTTTACACCAAATACGGCAATTTTTCTTGTTCACGTTCAACCAGAAATGAGCTTCGTCGCTGAACATAATTTTCCGATAAAAAAGTGGATCTTCATCCAACTTTGCCTGCGCTCATTCACCAAAAGTTAGCCGTTGTGGGAGGTCGTGTGGCTTCAATTATTGCACTAAGTGTATTTTAAAAGGTTTTAAACCCAAATCCTTCCGCAAAATTTTCCACGTAGTAGAATAACATAGGCCCAATTTCTGCGAACGGCGACGAATCGATAATTCAAGGTCATCAACAATACTGGTGGATACATCTGCGATATTTTCCTCTGTCCGCACTCTACGTATGCGTGTTGGTGGTTTAATATCCAATAATGTAAATTTGGTGCGAAATTTAGTCACACGATTCCGAATAACCGCCTCAGAAGGTCGGAAGAAGTGCACGATTCACTTTCTTAACCGAGCATGAATTTTGATACTAAAATTCAATAATCTCCAAGAGTTGTTCGTTTGTAGGTCGATTGCTGGTTAAATTATAAACCAAACTGAACATGTTTAACTCTAACATGTTACACGAAAACAGCTGCCAAAACTGTGTTCCCAAAAAGAAAGTTGCTAAAAAATCACCCTTTATTAAAATAAACAAAGGAATACATATTCAAAAATTGCACAAAAATAAAAAAATTGTGTTATAATGAACTATTAAAATTATAAATTGAGTTATTCTGATAATAATAGAGTATATTTTTTGCTAAAAATTAGCATTTCCTTTTATTTTTTTTTAATTTTTACTAGGACTAGCTATTTTTTAATACTACTTAAAAAATTTATCGCTAAATAGTTTTTCTGATGGAAAAACTATTAAATGCTTAAAGAATTTGCGATGTTACATGATTCATAAGTGGCGAAAAATCGCGTTTTTCATATATAGCGAAAATACTCATTGTATTCCTTTATACGAGTTTGTTGCATACACTCAAAAAAAGTCTACCCAATATTAACACCCCGTTTTTTATAAAGCGCACGGAATAATTCCTCCAGTGGAATGTGTTTGTTTTGCTATTGTAACATAAACAAAATACACGTATTCCTCTAGAGGAATTATTCCGTTCGCTTTATAAAAACAGGGGGTAAGTAATTTGAACTAAATTTTAAGAAATTTGAGAATGATTTGGCTCCAAAAAAAATTTAACTCAAAGCAAGTATTCGGTTTTCTTTAAAACATGTAAAAGCAATTTCCTTAAATTTGGTATAATTGTATTAAAATTTAATCAAAATTAAGTATACCAATATCTTAAAATCAAATTAATTTTTCTTAAACTTTAGGACGCTTGAACTTGTGCTAATGCAAAATTAACTTATTTTTAGTTCATATGCTATATTTTCATTGGACGAGTGTTAATGAATTTTGTTCACTAAACTGATGAAGTTTTATTTACAATGCGAATGAAAAGTTTACTTACTTTATAATGACACTTTTTAATTAGTCGTATGAAATTTTTAATAAGTAAATCAGGAAAACATTTCAATTTCAAGAGAACTTAAATCTAAATCGTGTTAAAACTCATAATTATTAATAACACAGTTAAACACTACAAATGCATCGTACTTGCGACTCATCAATTTGATAGATTTAATGACGTAGTTCCCGAATGTGAGCACCAAATTTTAATATTAGCGAATTTAACTTTTACTAAATATGTATAAAGTTTTATTTAAAAAATTTCTTATTAATTCGAATACCTGAATAGTCGACGAATAACTTTTAATATAGTTTCAAAATATGGACTTTGAGCATTTAAACCCATACCAATCAGTTTTTATTTTCTGTAAATATTATAAAATTCCTTAATCGAATTTGCAAAATTTAAGCACATGTTGTTGTATATTCCACTTAACTCATTTCTTAAAAAAAAAACAAAAATTGTATGCCAAATTTTCAGAAAATTCAATCTGAAATACAATTTTTATAACTTTTTTATTAAAATTAATTTTGTATGAATTTACCATGAAAGTATATTTTTAGATTGAATAATTAAAAATCGTTATTTTTATGAAAACGCACTTCAATTCACTAGAACTTTATTGCTAAATATTTATGTTTTTATCGGAATATTGTTAATTAAGATTTGTCACAGACTCCATATTTTAAAGGTATAAAAATAAATAAAATTTTTTAAATTTCCGCCATTTTTTCCTTAAACTAAAAAAGATAGTTCGTGAGTTTTTTCATAGATTAAGTAACGATTAAGGATACATATTCAAATTTTGGATCTTCTTTTCGTTATGGCTTTTTTATTAATGAAATCATTAAAAATGAGAAATTTCAACTTTTAATATATGCATAGACCGCATTTTTCGAAACGTGTAATATATATCAAATTAAAAGGCATAGTTTATTCTATTTTAATTTTGCAAAAAAGTAGCATAATTATTTGCAATTTTGTATTTTTTTGCAAAAAGTTTATAAAAAAATTAAAATTTTCTTCAAAACGTTTTTTAGAAATACTTATTTAACTATATCTAACTTTTAAATTATAATGCCGTATTCGTGATCTGCATCCTAAATTCATTTAGAAATAATAGATCACAACGCCTATTCATACAATTTTTCTGATTTTGTTGAACGGTGTAATTTATATTCAAATTATTGATTTTAATTTTCCGAATTTAGCCATTTTCTCTCCTTAATCTATCCATTTTTCACTTCAAGAGTTTGCAACCTTGGTCAAGTAATCAATTTCATCTATCTCTTCTCTTAAGTTTATATTACGCAAAATATCTATAAGATTATTTTCGTTACTACAAAAGTTTTGAATATTATATTTATTGCTTAGCTTTTACTTGACAAAACTAAAACACTTATATAGTATAAACTATACACCAAATGAGAATTTTAAGGGTTTAAATATTTTTATATTCTTAAAGACAATTTTTAAAAAGTTATTATATTTAATTTTAAGAAGTTAAAATTTTTAAACTAAATTTAAGGAAGTTACGTTGTTGGGTTACTTTTTTCATACCATTTTAAATTTTAGTTTAATAACTTTTTAAAATTTAAGGTTTTTTAACATTTTCTAATATTATTATTTTTGAGTTCATGAAAAATAAATATGAACTAAAATCTAATTAATTGTCATTATTCGTAAGCGATATATGAGGAAAATTTTAGAAACTAAATTTTAGTAAGGCGTCAACTCAATTATAGTTCATACTTTTTTTTTAGTGTATATGTAACGAAACGTTATCTTTCAACAAAATTCTTAACGCTGATATATGCAGGTATCATTATTTTTTTTTATTTTCTACCGAAATAGATAACTTCTTTCAAATCCCGAATTTCATGCAGTAAAGGGTTAATATTTAACACTTTTACTTTTTTACGGACACAAAATTAATTGTTTATTTTATTTATTATTAATCGATAAACACAATTTTGTATTTTTGCTGATTGAGAAAAAACAAACAAAAAATGATGTAGTTTGCTATTATTTTTCTTTTAAATTTCAATTATTTAACCATCATTTTATTTTTATATTTTGTTAAAAAATTATTATAAAAATAAAAATTTCGAGGTCCATCACTTCTGTTTTTCCACAGCTGACAACAACAACTCTAACAAACAAACAAACAAACAACCCATATTATTTCTGTCTGTAGGTACATGTGATAATGTGATAAACTAATTTTTGAACACCCAACATTTCGTAATACACTTTGACTACTCTACCGTGTTCATGAATAACAACAATCAAATAAATTTTATTTATCAAAATTAATTTGAACTTATTTTAATGAATGAATTCTATATTTTAATAAAGTTTGCACACACACATTTTTTACTTGCCTTTAGTATTGGCTTGAAGACTTGGAGGTGTTTTTGTTTTTCTTTAACTCCTGTAAAATTAAAAAATAAAATATATTTTGTTATAAATTTTTTTTTTTTTTTAAATTCAGAACAAATTCTATAATCGAACACTTTTGTTGAAATTATTAATATACACACAACACTCTTGTCAATACTATTTAGTTAAAAGTTTAACTTTTTAACCGCGTAGTTTTTACGAGCTTCCGATAACTTCACGGTTTAATAACAAACTAACTTAATCCGGACTTAAGTTACTCGTCTTCTATTCGATTTACTTCGATCTTGTCACCTGCTTAGTTCAGCTTTTGCCACTACAATATAACAAAAAGATCAAAGAAAAAAAAAATCACACACACAGACGATAGTCTCCCAACGATTGTGGCTAAAACTCTTTGCGAAGAACTTCAACATGCATGCATACAAACATTCACACATACATATAGGGTTGCCAGATCCAGATTCGCAAAAAGCTGGACATTCGGATTAAAAAAGCTGGATTTTGCAAAAAAAAAAGCTGGACATTTTAAAAACATGTTTTGAAGAAAAAAACGTTGTCAGGCATTGTTTTGTATTAAGAATTTTTATTTAAAAAATAGTTTTGCACAATGTTAGGAACATAATTTATTAATACAATAAAACTTAAAATTTTTCAATTCAGTCTCTTAAATCTGTGAAATGTTAAATCTACTAATAAGAACATTTATAACTAGGGATCGGAAGTTAATTAGATCCTAGTTTTAGTCTGGTACAATTGCACGAAATGCAACATTTTTGCATATGATTGTATGAAAATATACACAATTTCATACAAATTCATGATCCTCCTATCATAAAAAATATTGAGAAAGGTATGACTTTTTTGCGGTTTTCAAAAACAATTTTACGTAGTAGTGCTAAAACGATGAGTATAATGATTATTTGAAAAAAAAAAAATACGAGAATACTTGCAGTTCGCTACTCGTATTTTTTCGATTTTTGTGCAAAATTGAGCTCAAGTTGCTGAGCTGTGGATATTTTTGAAAATATATTTATAAAATTTCCATAAAGTAGTTTTGGTTCACTACATCTTTCAATTTAAAACAAGTAATAAATAAAATTACATGTTTGAAACTAAAAAACTATAAGTATGTACCCTCAACATTTTTTTTTTGTTTTTATCCATAAATAGCTCAATAATACCGATAGTTTGATGACGAAACTCGCAATTTTTTTAATTCGGAACATGCTAATATGTAGCCTGCTGCAATATATAGTTTTATCCAAAAGAAGGGGTACACATAAAACTTTAAAAAAGAAGGGTACACTTAAAACTTTAAAAATTAAAAAAAATCACATTTCATGAATTTTTTGTCTACTAATATTTAGTAAGTGTTTTTTCTAATTTTAGTTAATTATTTTGATAACTAAAATTTAGCTCAAATATAACTAAATATTTGTAAATTCAACAGATTTATTTTTGCTATTCTTATATTACTAATATTTAGTAAAAGTATCTGCTTATTTTAGCATTTTTTTCTGCAAGCTCATTTTTAACTAATTTTAAGTAGCTTTTTTTTACCATTTTTACAGGTTTATTTCTATGAATTTACATTTTTCCTGTAAGGAACAATATATAACTATGAATAGATCATATTTTTATCGTATTCTCAAAATTTTGGAGATTACACTATATGTTATTATATATAATTCTGATTTTTGTTTTTTTATTATATCTACATAGATTAACCATATATAATTGTATATGTCATATACGATGATATATTGGCCGATTTGTAATAAGATTATACACCGTATTCATTTAGAGGAAAACATTTTTATATATAAACATACATAAACATAAACAAGCATCTAATAACACATACAGTGGCACCTCGCTTAACGCAACCCTCGGTAAATGGAACTTCTCGCTTATTGCAACTCATAAATTGTTTTCGTTGCTGACTCATTAACTTTTCTCACAAAATGATCAGATCTTTCTTATTTACATATTATTTTATTGAAATTGCTTTTAAACGTTACTGCTGCCTAAAACTTAGTTTTGGCAATTCCAAGAATACTGAAATATGGGTGTTGCACTTGTTTTTTGTAGATATGTACTCAGTTGAAAGAATCTATTTGTGAATTGAATAAAATGCCGGTGATTACAAAATTTGTAAAACTTTCAATAAAACAAAAAAGCGGTGTTCTTAATAACCTTGATAGGGGTATATCTGTGTATTTTATGTATAAAAACATGTTTTGTACATGTTTTCCCTTACATTTTTTGTTTTTCAATTTCAAAAAAGAGCAGTTGCGCCCTAAAAAGTTGTGACTCGGTTACAACCGGCTATCCGCTTATAACAGTGCAACATTTTTGAAGTCTTCGAGTGCAAACTCCTTCTCGTGTGGAGTTTTTCGAAGTACTTATATAAACTAACAAAACCCCATTTGGGTTTAGCTGGTTTAGATGCTGCTCCAATTTTATGGCCTCATGTATAGTTTGGCTAAAACTTTATTTTTCCGAAGAACATGCTATTTTTCTAACGGCTATATCTCGGAAACCAATTATAATTTTGTTTTCCTGGCTTCGAAAAATTGTAGCTATAGACTAGGAGAAAAAACTCAGAAAAACTGAATTAAGTGCTTCAAAATTGCTAAAATGTTAAAGTTTTTCAACGTTTTTGGCCCATAGCTGCAAAACTGTGTGATCTTCAGAAAAAATATTCCTTATAATATAATTTATAATTCTTCAAAACATTATAATACATTGTAATGTAACAAGTCAATAAAACATTGTTTTCAATGAATAACAATTGAACAGCAACAACATTAAATGCTTTAATAGGGAAATTAACAAGTGCCCTAAAATAAATAAATTTTGTTACGTTTGTGGTCATGCAGTGCCCAAATTAGAAAGGAGGATGAAGTAGATACAAGTGGAATACAGAATTTACGCCGATTACAGTGTGCAGTAATTGCTATAGCACTATTTTGTATTGGTTTCACCGGCGAAGAGGACACTTGCATTTTGCTAAGCCGGTAATCTGGGTAAAAGACCCAAACGGTCGTGATGAAACAAGGTGTTACGCATGCATTACGCAAGGTGTTACGCATGCATTAATTCTGCCATGCTCTGATGATGTCGAACCACCTAAACCTCAGATTCCTGAGATTAAGTCCGCATGGGCCCTCGAAAGTGTTTTCTTCTTGCTGTAAAATTTTCAAGATACCATGCGCCCAATGTAAAAGTAGTGAACCAAACCCGCTAACACAAAACGAAATAGATTACATTGTGGCTAAGTTGTTGATTTTATTTGATTTTTTTTCAAAATTTCTGTTTAGCTGCACACATTTTAATTTAGATAGACAAGCGTAAAAAAACTAGCAAATCCAGCCCGTCTGGCAACCTTACTTACGTAGTACATATGTATGAGATGTAAACAAATGTAGGTACATTGATTTCTTTCCTCTTTCTAGCCGATGTTGTTTTGGTCATTTGGTAAGTTCCGTGCAGGCTTGCCAGACTTGGAGATTTCTTCTCAAATTTTGGAATTTGTGTGTTGGCCATTGGAAAAAATAGTTTGATTTAATTTAAAGTGGACTTGTGTTAATTTGTTGCAAATTCTTTGATTCGAAAAATTCGAAATATCGATTTTGGGCTACTGACTACAAAAATGTATTTGCATGAAATTATTTGCCCTAGTTATTAGTTATCTCATGCTTCAAGCAGCTTACTTTAATTTTTGTAGGGCAGAGAATTACCGCCAGTATTTGCATTATGTGGAGAGTCTGCTAAGGTCTGATGTTAACGTATGATCCAGTTCAGAAAAGTTTTTGTGTGGAAATGCGTAAACCATCTCGTCAGCTGAAATAAATTTTCGGGATGCAGAGGGCGCCAAATCGTAGATGTCTAGGTTAAATAACGCTATGAGCTAACACTGAGCCTAGTGGAAGCCCGTTATTAAATTTTCGAGTTTTACCTATGTCTTCATTGAGGTACACGCTAAAGAGGCGATCCCTTAACATGGTGCTGACAAGATTGTATATTTTTAGGCAAAGAATAATATTTAACAGTTTGATCCACACCATATCATAAACCTCAGTAAGATTGACAAAGATAGCCGCAGTCTTTATCTGTTTCTGGTAGCCGGATTCAATAAAGTTTGTTATTGAAAATACTTGGTCAACTTCTGTGTTTTCTTGAGGAATTACGATATCGACAATGATCAAAAGCATACGGCTCTCATTGTCAAGGAATAGCTGTTTTATAATACAAAGAAACTTAAAATTAAACCTCAATCGCCAGATATTAATCTCATCGAGCACCTATGGAATCATCTTGATCGTGAAATACGTAAATGTGAGATAAGCGGAAGAAATGATCTCAAAAATATTATAATTGAAGAATGGTAGGAAACTCCCAATCCTGTGACTCAACGTTTAGTCAATTCAATGTAGTAAAGTTTCAGGAAGTTATAAATAATAAAGAGTTCTCCACTAAATTTTAATAAAATGTTATAATGTTATTTGTATTACAAGTCAAAATTTCATATATAGTGCAAACCTACTTTTCATCACATACCATTTAAACTTCATCTCATATAATTACATAACTACAGGAATTATAGTTATTTTTTGTTGTTAATATATAATACTTTATACTCATTATTATTATTGAACTAAAATAAATTGTTTCATTTTAAAAAAACTTAAAGGCTTATTTTTTATTAAAATATTTAGTGTATACCGCTGTGTACTTATTTTTGTGATACACTATATATATTCCTTTCTGAAAACGCTTCACTCACAATATTTTAGGTGAAGTTTATTTAATAAGAAATATTTTTTAAACTTATTTGACCATTTATTAAAAAAATAAACTACATATGAAATGGGGTTCTTAGTGGTGGCAACAACTAACCCAACAAATCGATTGTAATTTAATTTGTTCCATCTATGTTTTGGGACGATATTTACAATTGGAATTTTGGTTCCTAAACCGATTATAACCGGACGATGCTGGCTTAGTAGAAAGTTTTTCAAGAGCACGAGTGAAGCGGGCAATGGAATTGAATTCAATGTTGAAACAAAGCAAAGATCGGGGTTGTAATCTCTATGCCATCTTACCGAGTGGAAAGTGCCTCTATCTTGGCGTCGTAAATCAAGTGAAGGTTAAGTGTTTCAGCTCATTCCACTAACCATAACCGCCAGAGTATATGGTGGCTATTAAAATCCCTTGCGTATACAGCTGAATGATCTAATGTGGGAATTCCATTTATTGGCTGGTATGAAGATATAGTTTTTACGACTTCGGCGTATAGGATGCTATTTCTTACGTAAGTAGCGATGCACAGTGGTGAATGGCCGCAAATATCATATAATCATGTGTTGAGCCTTTATGTACTAGTTACCTTTACCCTGGGTGCACTACGAGGAGGCGATCTACGTTACACCCCATTACCGATTATGCAAAACATATAACACTATTTAGGATAGATGGTAACCGATTCGATGCGATTATCGGCAAGGGTAACGCTATTATCTTTTATTTCGGTAACGGTATTTCAAGACAAGCCAAAAGGCTTCGCAGGTCTTATCATTAAAGATGAAATGTATATAAAGAAATTGAAAATAAAGAAATTTAATTGAAAAAAAAGTGTAAAGAAATTTCAGCTATTTCGGTAACGGGTTTTTAGCGTTACCGGTATTTTACTTATTTCGGTAACGGTATTTTACACTCATAATAATCCATGCTAAAATACGAAAAAAATGTCAAAACAACAAAATCTTTTGTAAAATTAACAAATTTTTGTTTATTTTAAAAAATTTGTGGTTATTTTGACATTTATTTGTATTTTTACGCATGGATTACTATCAGTGTAGCGACAACGTTATTTTAGATACTTCGGTTACGTTATTTTTATGATAACGGGTTTTCATTATTTTAGTTATTCAGGTAATCTCAATGCATACCGCATTTTTAGCCCGAATTCCAATGACTGCCCGAATTCCAATGACTGGCTAGTTTATGACTTAACTTTGGGAAAATATATCTATTTAAAGCGATTATTTTTTCTAATCTTGTCAGATTATTTTGGTATGTTTTAAGGAGAACTCTATTTAAATTATTTCGGTGTTTTAGTTATTTCGGCAACTGCATTTTAAGGATATTACCGAATATTTTAGGGATAGCGGTATTTCAATAATTTCGGTAACGGTATTTTAGGGATAACGATAATCATTTAAAAGGGTACCATCCCTGCTCTTTAGTCAACGTCTGAGAAAAAGTTTAAGAATAACGCAGTTCCTTATGTATTCTATAGATACTTTAATTCAGGGTAAATTAAACTTAAAACGTTTAATCTGTTGTTCCGTCAAAGTTATTAAAATACCGCCATTTTTATAAAAAAGTTCTGGCAACTCTAATTAGAAACGAATACATATGACAAGGGCAACCGAAAATAAGCAAGAGTTTGTTTTTTTTTTATTTGAAAGGAAAGAAATATTGAGATTAAGCACAAGTTCTGATCTTGATACTATTATACAAGTTTTAAGCTACATATATTTTTTAGAGTTTCTTCCTAGCTTATGTTTTTATATTTGCTTATTTTAGCTTATTGAGTATGAAATTGAAGGTATTCAATTTATTTATACTATTTTTAGTTATCAGAAGTTGCTGGATGTTAATCTTTATTAGGCCATCAATTAAATCGAAAGTGCCAACAAACTTTTGTTATGTTTGTTGCTCATTATATTTTTTTTGTTGTTTTGTTGTGCACATACATACCCAGTCAGAAAAAGACAAACGTACCAACGCTGGCAAAGCACTTTAACAGGCGATACAAATGCTGGCAACAAGTGCTTTCCCAATCCCAAAATGATAACATCATTAGACAAAAGATCCGACTGTTTAAAAAGTGTATTAACATCACTGGATAAACAATATTTCCAACGTTCGTAAAACCATAAAATTGGTGCTTTTAAAATAGATTTTAGTTTATTTACTTATAATTTTTTTGGCCCTGCAGGGATTCGAACCCTGGCCGCCCAGATATATAATAATAATTAGCTTAAAACGTAAGTGAATGATACTTGCGGGGTAACCGATGGTTGCACAACAATGCAGGACTGGCATAATTATGTTGATCCTAACAGATCCAGGTGATTATTTTTAGGTTGGCAGACTTTGGAATATCGTAGAGAGTTCCAGTCTGTTCCTGATTTGCTTGCGTTAATTTCGTTTTATGTTCCCCCTAGAAATCTAATATATTGATCTTTTTAATATTTGGCCTCATCGTCTAACTTTGCTCTTAATAGTACTCTAACCAGCATTTTTTTTTTAATTAAAATGCTTTTAATTTTAATTTACAGAAAAATCTCAAACAACATATAAAATTTGGCGCCTTTTCCAGACACAAAAAAATGTATTTTATGTAAAAAAATATTAAAAAGTATAAAAAAAAACACAAAAAAATGTATGACAGGGATCGAACTAGAAACCTTTTGACTACAAACTTTATTAAACAAACCATCATCATTTTTATAAAATAATTGCTCTACCAGTGGCTAGGCTTTCGTACCTTTGGTACTTTCTGACTGGATAACATTGGGAAACACTTATTGCCAACGTTGGCATAGTGGTCTCAGACTATTCTTTGCCAGTGTTTTTTTTATAGACCACTGAAATTATTGTAAAACAAATACTGGGAAAATGCTTTTTATCAACACTGGTAAAGCGTATGATACAAGTTTTGCCAGTATTTTAATTACAATTCTTCGGTTAGCCAGTGAGTGATTTGTAGTACCACTGGCACTTTCTGACTGGGTACCTACATTTGCACATTAAAGTGGGTCGAAACAGAACAACTTTTTAGCGGCCCTCAGGATTTTCAAAATATTTAATTTTTTGCAACAACCGTTAAAAAGCTGGACCATTTATATATATATATATTTGATGCGTCTTCAAAAGAAATATTTCGGGAATATTCTTAGAAAATGCCAAAGTTTATTTTTACGGGGCCACTGACATTATTTTCTGAAACGACCCACCTTAATGTACATAAGATGGAGCATAAATAATTTGCTGATGTTGCACGTAATTTTGCGAATTTCGCTTAATGCAATTCGTCCAACCAACCAATTATTGCTCTTTACACCTTAACACTTGGTGCATGGTTTACTTTTAGTTAAGGTTATTGATTTTTTTTATCATTATTCTTTTTCAGTTTATTCCATCTTACTTTGGTCTGCCGATAGTAAGTATTAATGTTTGTATATTCTATGCTCCTTAAGTATTCGGATTTAATTATTTTTGTAAGAATGGCTTGGTCACACCGAGTTATACAGGGGTACAGTTTTCAATACAGATTTAGGCAATACCGAAATTGCCGAAATTCGAACCATTTTTTAAAATTCGAAATACAATTTTAAAACCAATACCAATTAATATATTTACATATTTTTAATATGCATCAATTTACTGTCGTTAATTATGCATTCGCTAGCTTAATGGTATAGATATTTATATACCGGATGATATTTAGAAGAAAGCTAGATTTAGGAATTCCCTCTCTTAATAAATTTGCTTGACCGACGGTAGTGGCTTTATATAGAACACACTTGTTTAGAAATTTTTACAAAATTTTCGATCCACGATATTTGGCATTTATTTGTCATGTAAAATCGCGCGCTGAATACGGATATGAAGTACAAAAGAAGAACACTTATTGCTATGTGACACCTGACTCATTCCATATAAAACCATCAAAAATATTAAATTTTCTCCAAACTTGGTATGGAATTTAAGTGTCGTGTAATTATGTCATCGCCCAAGTTTTGGGTTGTTTGCTCTAACGTTTGTGGAATTGTTATTCATAACTAAGGATACTGTAAAGGATCCACATATGGATTTGGACACGGCATTTTTCAGTAATTTATAACTAACATATATTTTTATTTTTAATTAAAAAACAAAACAGTTTCTTGAAATACAGCTTTTTGAACAGCGAAGTGAATAATTCATGGATGGTAACCGATTCGATGCAGGTATCGGTAAGGGTAACGCTATTTTCTTTTATTTCGGTAACGGTATTTTAGGGGTAACGTTATTTTAGTTATTTCGGTAACAAAACTTAATAAAAAATTAAGGTATTAATATTTCAAGAGTAACGCTATTTTAAATTATTTAGGTAAAGGAATTTTAAGGATAACGCTATTTTAATTATTTCGATAACGGTATTTTAGCGACAACGATAACGATAGTCAGTTGAAAGGGTTTTGAATCGATAACGGTATCTAAGAGTTATTGCCTGCCATCCCTGGAATCCGTAGGGGTGAACGAAATCGAGTGGTTGATTTCATATGTTTTCAGTCACCTGCTTTTTGCAGCAACTTTACCAAGGTTTTTCTATCAAAAGCTTTACATTTTTTGATATTCCGCTTTGGTTTTTAAAACATTTTATAGAAAAACCCTGATAAAGTGACTGCAAAAAAGCAGGTCTGTATGACTTTAAATAAAAATATTTCCGGACCAAAACGATAGTTTTGGTTTTTTTATTTTTAAATTAATGTCCCGTCTACTAAAGTCTTATTTATTACCAAGAAAGTAAGAGTCTCTTTAACAATATCAATTAAAAATTGTAGACGCCACATGTTTTTGAGCAAAAATGTTTAAATACTGTTTTCATACAAATACAGTTGCATTTGATTATTTTGACAATTTTTGTTATAATAAAATCAACAAATACACCCCCAGCCATAAAGACATACCGACCACCGCTGGCATGGCACTTTAACAGGTGGTACAAGTGCTGGCAACAAGTGGTTGCCCAATAGTAAAATGATAACATCATAAGACAAAAGGTCCGTCTCCTCAAAAAGTGTCGGAAAAGCACTGAGAAAACAAAATTTCCAACATTGGTAAAATGTTTACAAAACAATGAAAAAGGTTGTCTAAAAATAGCCCAGTCAGAAACTGCCAGTGGTACAAAAAATCAAACACTGGAATACCACTGGCCAACCGAGGAATTGTAAATAAATGGCTGGCAGAACACTTTTTTAAGGCTCTTATCTTAACCAGCGTTTAAAAAAAGCGTTTTGATAGCATTTGTTTCACAATAATTACAGTGGTCTGCAAAAAATAACATTGGGAATGAATTTTCTGAGACCACTATATTAACGTCGGCAAAGTGTTTTCCCAGTGTTATCCATGCAGAAACTGTCAGCGGCTCAAAAATCTAATCACTACTAGATCATTTATTTTATAAAAATGATGATGCTTTGTTTAAAAAAGTTTGTAGTCCGAAGGTTCCGAGTTCGCTTCAGGCATACAATGTTTTGTGATTTTTTTATACTTTTTAATATTTTTTTATAAACAATTAATTTTTTGGTTTCAGTAAAGGCTCTTTTAAGAACAACTTCTTTTTTGTCTTCTCAACGTTGGAAAGTTGTTTCCAGCAAAACCTTTGCCAGTGCTACCATATTTGAGTAACCAACGGTTACCCAGCAGTTATCATTCACAATTATTATTCACAATTATCATTCACAGATATTATTTGCAAACTTTGAACATATCAATAAAAACAAATATAAACTAAGTGAGAATTTTTAAAAACTCGATATAATCTTCCATTTTTAAATAACTAACAAAAATTAACTGTTTACTGTAAAATTACTGTTTTGGTAGTTATTTACAAAAATATTAAAACAACTGATTCAAACAACTGTTAAAAAATACGGTAGTTTTCTTCAGTTGTTTTTTGTAAATAACTATCAAAATAGTTGTTTTGTATTATTTCATAGAAAAACAACTGTAATTACAGTTAAAAACAACTACTTCTGATTACTACACATACAACTGTCATGTAGTAACTGTAAAACATTGTTTATAAGTAATTATATATAAAATTGATAGATTTTTTCTCTTTAATTTTAACACATTCATTTATATGGAATTAAATGTGATGTCATATTATTATATATAAATGTGATTTGTTTGGTCTTATTGTATCATATATCAACACATATAAATATTTATACATGGAAGTATATATGAAGACATCATTTAGCTATATCAAGTATATATGATGAGAAAAAAAGATTACTTTTATATAACATGAGAGAAAAAAAGATTACTTTTATATAACTTTTATATAACGATATATGATGATATATAGCGATGTATTATAAAAAATAATAACATAATATTAAACTTAATATAAATATATAAGACCAAAACTCCAATGCAATATATTAATTATATATAATCCAAAATTGTAAACATTTTTTAAGACAGTTCCTATGCGACTATATATAATACAAAATTAAATTCTAATTTCTCTAGTTGGACCACAGATTGCCTTGGAAGAGGGTGGGCAGGTCAGGCAGCAAATACCATCGTAGCTGCCGGCCAAAGAAAACCATGCAAGAGAAACCGGAAAGAAAAAAAAAGAACGTACGTATTAGAAAGAAACAGGGAACATTGAGTGTATTTTTGGTTGGCTTACCCCGGTATAACTATTGAACGTTATTAATTTATATTTATTTTATTTTTTTTTTGCTCCAGTGATTTGTGGCTATTTTATTGGTGAACCCCGCACTCTACCGACTCTGGTCTGGCATCACCACCTTTTTTGCATTGCCAATATTATAGGATCTTGGGTACCGGAGGTTGGTGCACAGGTCTGGTTCACGGATGGCTCGAAACAGTCGATAATGGATACGGGAGCGTGTGTCGTCGGACCCGGATTTCAGCGTGCTCTGCCCATGGGCAAATATCCCTCCGTTTTTCAGGCTGAGGTCTTCGCTATCTGTATCTGTGTGGAAGAGTGTCTGCGGAGGAGGACACGGGGGGCCACGATCTACATTCTATCTGACAGCCAAGCGGCACTTGGTGCCTTGAGGGCTCAAGATGTGTCGTCTGGTCTGGTTAAGGAATATATCGACTCTCTAAATCGTCTAGGACTTAACAACTCCTTGACACTGGGCTGGGTTCCAAGCCATGAGGAGCATGAGGGCAACGAACGGGCTGACTGTTTAGCCAACTGCGGAGCTCGTCGACAATTCATTGGCCCGGAACCCATCTGTGGCGTACCCAATGGGTATGTCAGAGAGAGGCTCAGAAGATGGAGGGAGTCGGAGTTTGAGGCCTATTGGGCCAGATCGCCTGGGCAGCGACAGGCGAGGCTGTTTATATCTCCCTCTGGGGAGAGATCGCGGAAACTCTTGTCTATGACGAGGGGCGAACTAAGGACCGTAACGGGTTACCTCACAGGACACTGTGGCCTTAGGTATCAATTGTACAAGATGGGACGATCCTCTACGGATACGTGCAGGTTTTGTGAATTGGAACCCGAGACCTCTGAGCATGTTCTCTGCAAATGTCCAAGGTCTCCGACAGAAGGGTGCGTTATTTTGGTGGTCGAATAGTGACGCCATCGGACGTTTGGAACTGTTCACCTGGTAGGATAATTGATTTCGTAGGGAGCCTGAACCTATAGGGTGTATTCGCTGGCAGCACAAAATACCAATTTCTGGTCGCGGTGCATAGTGCCACTATAATCTAATCTACTACATTTTGTGTTTGAAATCTTATTTATGGAGATCAAATGTGTGTAAATTAATATCTTTTAATTCAAATATATTTGGATTATTATATATAATATATAATTATATCTAATTCTATCAAAAAAATATAATTAGATCTAATAAGATCGGGACAAAACTCGGATAGAATAGGATAAATGTTTATTAAATTGTATCTTATTAAATCTACTTACATCCAAAGTGATACAATTTAATATAACCATTTTTCGGATCATATTATATCCTGAAATATATAAAGTTTTTTACTCGGGTGCTTAAAATTTGATAAATCTTTATCGGAGTTTTGGTCTTATATAATTGCATATAGTTAAATTAGAGTTGTCAAACCCGGTTTCTGAGTTATTCGATAATTTTCTGTTTTTCCGGTTTTTCAAAAAGGGGGCTTTTGAGTTATTCGAGAAACCGGCTTTTTCGTCTCGAATTATTCGGCATTTTCGAAGATTTTGCAATCTGAAAATTTCTGTGAAATATAAATTTTTTGGAATAATTTGCTTGGGTTGAATTTTTTGTCTTCTCTAATAATGACTTTAAAGGTTATAAAAGATTTCGCTTAAAAAGGTTACCTACTAGGTCCACCACTAATTTCAATCGAAGGTGTGGAAATTTGTCGATTTTTTAGTTTTTAGTTTCACAATTCCTCATTAAATCCAAATCTGTGCATGCCTCGGCTGACAATCCACCATGTTAACCAAATATACTTGTACTACTTTTATTAATTAGCGAAATGGTCTAATACTATCGTCAGCTTGTAAATTTAAATAACTAAAATGTTAAGCCCTAAATCGCAAGGTGTTATGCTTTTTTTCTCACACTGTTATTTTACAATGGAACTCTTAATATTTAAATTAAGTGAAAATAAAAACTTGCATTAATTTAATGAAAGATGTCAATTGACTAGTTACAATGCAACTTAATTCCATTAATATATTGCATATGATTCTTTCTGTGTACACACATTTTCAGATATCAGCAATACATAGCGACTAAACAAACGGAAATCCCGGATATTCCGATAAACCCCGGTTTTAAGTTAAAAATCCGAAACCCGATTTTTTAAAAAACGGTTTTTTTAACTATTCCAAAACCGGTTTTTTAAATAGGACGAATATTTGCCAACTCTACGTTTAATATTATTTTATTAATTTTTATAAAATGGATAATATACATAATTATTAGAGTTCGGCGTCATTGTTTTTTTTAAATTTTAACTCCTTCCACTGGCGCGGGGAGGCCAAAAAGACTAATTTAGGGAACCTTTTACTACAAAGCAAAAAGGGGATAATTTATATGAAATTTGAACCTGACATTCATTTCTACGCCAAAAATTATTAAATAAAAACTTTTTTTCCAGTTTTTAAAGTACACCGATTAGTCAATAGAGTGGACGGAAACTTCGTTTTTTTTTAATAACTTTTAAAAATAAATTTCTTAATCACATACAATAAAAATGTATTACCAACTGTTAATAATGGTACAAAAATTGTTGACATATCGCGAACCGCTAATAAGTTATTAAGGTATCAATTTTGTAAAAAAAATAATAAAAAATATTTTTTTAGCACACACAATAAAAAAGTATTTTGCGCTAAGAAAAATGCCATAAACATTTTCAATAAATCGCTGGCTGTTAAAAAGTTGTTAATCAATAAAATATTGCATTTTATTAAAGACAACATTTTAAAAACTTAATAATTTTCAACTGGGTAACCATAAAACTAATATATTATTTAATCACGAAATAATCGAAAATGACTTTAAATCAATGTTGACCTTTTAAAAATTGCTATCCGATTCAAAACCCTTTAATTTTTTAAATACCGGTATACCGTATTGAAATCGGTTTTAAAAACATTTCTTACGTTTTTAGCTAAAAATGTATTTTGTTTTTATACAAAATATTCAAAACTACGAATTCATTTTATTTTTTGTTAAAAAAATATGTTAGCTAACTTATCTAGTAGAAACTTGTAAGCTCTTTGGCATCTAACTGTCACTATACTCTCTCTTTTTACTATTTTTTACTGAGTATTTGTGTAAACGAACACCTTCCAGTAAAAATTTGTAAAAATTTTTGTGTTATCTAACAAACTTAATTTTAATAGACATTCTCAATGAAATTGAAAACAAAAACGTTGCTTTTCTTCAACTTAATTTTTTTTTATTTTTTAACATATATTAATTTAATTCTGCCAATCCAATTATATATTGCCCATCTAATAACATATGGTACAACATATTGTAATGCCTTTTTACGAAAAATTACAGTGGCAAGTAACATTATATCATACTATACATGATGTCATACTTAACTATTTTAAATTTTACGAAACAGGATCACATTATATAAGATTCTATAATATTATTTTTACTATGTTATTCATCTCTCTATAATCAATATTTGAAAAAAGTTGAAAATTGTTGAGTAGTGCTATTTACAAAAAAATAATTGCTGGATACAAACTTAGTTTTGCTACAGCTTCCTTTTTTTGAAATAAATTTTTAATTTGACGTTTTTATAAACAGAGAGAATTCCTTGGACGAGTTTTAATGTACGAGTGTATTTTTTGAAATCGCTATTATTAAGCATCGACTTTTGGGTATAAAATAGTAGTCTCCGCCTACTTGTTAATCATCTTTCGGCTGCTATCAGCTATCTAATTTAATATTTTTCTCAGCTACTGAGAGATTTGCAATTTCTCTTTTTTTTTCTAATTGATATGGATGAGTCTACACTGAGAGAATTATCTTCACTTCAGTAATGAATTTCTTCATAGCTTTAATTATCACTTGTCACTGGAACTCTTTAATTGGAACTTTTCATAGAATCTATGAAACAGGTTTCATTAAAGTCAATGTTTATGAAATGTTTGTAGTACTAATGGAAATCTTCAAAAATCTATTGAATCATTCCGAAAGTGAAGCTTTTATAGAATTTATGAAACAGTTTCATAAAATTGTTAAATATTAAGAAGTTCTTTGAATTAATAAAACTCTTGATGAATGTCTTGAAAAATACATTGGAACTAAGAAAATGAACCGCTTCATATGATTTTTAAAAAATTTACCAGAAGTGCAAAATTAATAAACGGTTACATTGAAATAATACAGCACTGTATAAAATATATTGAACCCTTGATAATTAAATATTAAAACTAAAGTTTGAGAGGTATGAAAGTTATGAAATTTTATGAAAAAATAAAAAAAACTAAGTGTTTGAAATAATTTGATAGCTCTACACAAAATTTTTGTTAACTTTTTGAAATCGAATAAATTTATTTTTTGAAACTATGAAATTTTATGAAAAATTTCATAATATTAATAAAATTTCTTGGATGTAATGGAAATCTTCATTGAATCTACTAAAAAAATTCTATGAAATTGTTTCATTAATGTCATGAAGGATAATATTGTCAGTGTATAAATGGCTTTTCATGAAAAAACTCTAATAAAAGTATTAACAAAAATAACAATATGTAATTTTTATTTAAAATATTAAAAAATTTAAGATTCTGATTAAAGCGTTGTAAAAATTTACCAATAAACCGGAGATAATGCGAAACCGGTTTTTTTTAATTTTAATTATTGGGAACACCCGGAAACCGTTTTTCGGAAAATGTTCAATAATCGATCACTCTAGTCTATACATTACATAATTTTCATATATATCCAATTTCTAAACAGTTCAATATTTGGACTTGTATTCTTGAACTAAAATGTGCTACTAATTATTCTAAAAAACGCATTTCCAAATTGTTGCAAAATATATTTTAGTATGGTTGATGGGCAATTTATTATTAATCGAGAGATAGCACTCTGTCACAAAATTAGAAAAAAAGTTAATTTGCTTCGAACCGCGATATATACTTTTAAACGATTTTGTCTCGCTGATCCCAAATGGAACTTTTTTCTTTATAATGAGTTAACACCAGGGTTGGCAACCGTTTCATTCGCTTATCCGGTTTTATAACGATATTTTGTGAATATTTCGTTAGGGTATTTTAAGGTTAACGGTATTTTAAGTTATTTTGTTAGGGTATTTTAAGGTTATCGGTTTTTTAAGTTATTTCGTTAGTGTTATATTAAGGTTAAAAATAGTTGTATGTATTTTAGGGTTAGTGTTTGCCAACCATGGTTACCATACATTTAAATTTTGTGTATAAAAAATTAACCAAATAATTAATTTTTAAAAGTTGCCTAGGTTGTTCATCCGACCAGTTTAAATTTATTTTAGGGTCACGATATAAACTTTGAACTTTCCTGTTGTTAATGTCGGTGAAAAACGTTAAAATTATTACACCAACTTTGTTTAAATTGCATTTCAAATATAAATTTCAAATTATACGAATTTATAATTCTTTCTTCTCAAGTATCATATTAAATCTTTGACGGCAGGCAAAAGGGTATTAAGTCAAAAAGGTATTGAGTTTTTGATTGGTATCAATAACTTTCGTTTGGTATCAAAAACTTAAGTATAGCACAACTGCTTCCCATCGTAATAATTTTCTCTTTAGGCAATAAAATCAGAAAAATGCATATTTTTGACTTAACCCCTTTTTGCTTAACTTCAAAGAAACATGAATTTATATTTTTTGTAGAGGGCATTTGATAAATGTACTCGAATCTATACGCTATCTTAACAATCATTTTTAGAAAATATTATTGCAGTATCTTCAAGAGTAAAGTGTATTCTAAATAGTTTTCTTTTTTTTTTTGAATCATTAGAACCCGTCAAGTGAATCCTTAAATGGCTTCAAAAAGAGCCAGAATACCGGGTTTGGAATCAGGGCATCAAAGAGTATATAAACCACATATCGGCATTCAAACCGAGAAAGCTTGTCGATGTGTGTGATTTGGATACAAAAGTTTTATTTCGGAGTGGCATTTCTACATATTCGCAGTATCTCTCCGGAGTTCTATACCCCATAATTTAAAGAAACGCACGAAAATTTAAAGAAAATATTTTTAAACTGTTTTCGGCCTAAGAAAATCAAACATAATTATTTGATATTATTATAATACATATGTGTAAATTATTAAAATTTTTATTTTTTTATTTTTTTTTTTTGTTCTTTTTGTTTAATTCTAATTGTTTTTTGTTTTCTATATAAAAATTGTAATTAGTTATTAAGTTTATATTAATTAATTAATGATCTTATAATTTTTCATATCCTCAGTTCCATACTGCAAAATAAGACTTTTAGTCTTTTGTATGGATCAATTCAAATTATTAAAAAAAGAAAGAAAGAGGATGTCTTCACCTTAACGTCCAGCACAAACAATTTAGGCAAAAAAATCTGAAATTTAACATATTTTTTTTAGGTATGAGTTAATTTATTGAATACATCTGAGTCTGCGCTGGTAAGACCTAGGAGGAATAATCACACAAAAATACTGTACGAAGTAGGACTGCTTGATCAGGGTAGTATTCTCGAGTTAATATCGGATCATATGATCTTGACCTTAGACTTCGGTGGAACACCTCCGGTGGACTTTCCGATCAGGGATCAGAGGATCCAAGGTGCTGATCGAGGGGTGGGCAGTATTCACGGACGGTTCCAAAATGGACACGGGCACGGGTGCCGGTGTTTATACTGCTGACACTGACGTGAAAAGGTCATACAGACTCCCAGATGAGTGCAGTGTCTTCCAAGCTGAGATCCTAGCGATCTGGAGGGCGACGGAAGTGATACTGGGTCACATCGTTGGGGGATCTAGGGTGACAATTTATGTCGATAGTCATGCAGCGCTCAGAGCACTGACAAACTACATGGTGCGCTCGCGCCTAGTCGCACGATGTAGGTGTGCTCTGAGGGAGCTCATGGAGGCATTCACAGTGAGGCTGTGTTGGGTACCCGGACACTGCAAGGTGGATGGCAATGAGTTGGCGGACGAACTTGCGAGGGAGGGTTCGAATGTAGACTTGGCGGTAAGGTACGGGGAGGTAAATCCCCCACTATGTTACTACTTTGAGGTTATGCGGAAGGGATTCCGCTAAACCGTTCACCAATCATGGAGGGACAGAATTGATTGCAGGGTGTCTAGAGCGTTATAGCTCGCATTGGACGCAGGGGCAACCAAGGTTCTTTTGGGACTGGACAGGGAGGGTCTTAGGACCCTTACAGGGTTCCTGAATGGTCATTGTTCTGTCAGGGCTTTCACAAGCAGATGGGACAGAGACATACCGGATTTTTGCAGTTTGTGCTAGGACGTTGAGGAACTGGAGACAGTTGAGCATATAATGTGCCGCTGTCCTAGGTTGCAGGGTCTCAGACAGAAATGGCTAGGAGATAGATTTCACGACGAACTTGGGCGTGTCGCTGAATGCAATCCAGTAAATTTGCTGAGATTTGTCAGGGAGATAGGACGGCTGATTCTAGCAAGGGGACGATAGGAGCTGGTTCTGAGGAGTATATATCCTTTCTATCTTTCTTTATATATATCTTTCAATCTATCTTGCTATCTATTTCTATTCTTTCTTACTATTTTTTCACTGAAGGGATTCACAATGGACCGTATTGGTCTCCGAGTGGAGATGTGCCCTTGGGCACATAACCCTTCCTAACCTAACCTATGGGGTTGTTTTTAAATCTTGGTATAAATGGGGTTGAAAAGAAAGAAATTTCACCCTTAATGACCTATGGAATTCCATTAAGGTAGCAATCATAAGACGACAAACTGCAAAAATGTCCAAAAACAAAATTAAATGTTTAGTTCGCATTATCGCTAAAACCGTTATTTTATTTAAAAATTCAACTTCACAATTTTTTAGATTTGATGTGTCGTGTTCTATGGTATTAAATTTAATATTAATCATTTTTAAATTTTTTTTAATTTTTATTAACATCGTTTGAATCGTTCTCCACAAGAACTTTATAAACCAGTGAAGTCTTTGTATTTTTATTGCAAAAAAAAACAAAGATATAAAATTGCTTTGAATGGAACGATTAATCACCAATTTTGTTGATTAACCGACCCGAATAACCGGTTAATAAATTTGAGCGATTTTTAGAATAATGCCTTAACCGGTTAACCGCCTAGGTCCAATAATGCTATAAGTGATTCTATAGCAATGATATTATAAAAAGGCTTAAAAGGGTAGTTTCCTACTTTGCTCCGCTCGCGAAGTAGCGGGTTAAATGTAAGTTCACTTATAAGTTTAGATTTTTTATTGAAAAAGAAATCTTTAACCACCTTGACCATAACACTACAAAAATCCAACTGAAATCACCTTCAGAAAACAAATATTATTCTATGTTTTGTTAAACATTAAAATTATTGATAAAGAAGCATAACTTTTAGATTCATAAAATTATACGAGTAAATAATAAATTGCTCAACTAAAAAAAATCTATAATGGTTTCTTTCTATGTATGCATGTGCGAATTAGTTAGTGTGTGTGCGCATGCGTGTTATAATGCCATTGAACTACAAATTCAATACCACTATTTTCAAATTGCTAAAGAAGTTAAAAAAAATATATATATTGCAGATCTAATGTGTGCGTACAGCAGACACAGATTAATTAATGTACCGAAAATAGTTTCAGAACTGTTGTTCAACTACGTATGTATGTATATGACGAACGAGTTAATCAACTAGCGCTCACTCAACATGTTGACCATTTTGGCGGCATTTATGTGATGACTATGGATGAAAAAATTGTGTTCGGATTTTTAACGAATTTCGTGCGGAATATTGTGCCACTTGATGTAAAAATTCGATGATAAGAACTTGGGGAAGATCGCATTCTTTTGAGAGTATTTTAAAAAATAACGCTCGAATACGTGTTCTGTAAAGGCTAGTCGATATAAGATTTAACAATTTAAAATAAAATTATTTGGTTCACTTAAATTCTGTTAGTCTTAAATATTTGAGGAAATAAAGAATATCGTAATCTCAGATACTGACGCAACAAAACTAACTAAACTGATATAAAGAATATTCTATTTTTGGCAAAAATTTAATTTGCTTAAATAATGAAATTATTTGTTTAATCGGCAATGAATGATCCCAAAAATTGTAATTATGTTGAAAATATACATTTAGTTTGGATTAAGGTCCTCAAAAAAAAAAAAAAAATAAGTGCGCGATGCACCGTATTAAAATAAGGATTAACATGTTTTATGATTATTCCTAAAATTATTCGGCTCTAGCGATAACATCCCGTAAGCTAAACCGTTTTTAAAAAACTCTAAAAACACAATTTTTTATGAATTAAAAATTTGTTTCCTCAAGTTTTGTCAAAAATTTCGTCAAACACAAAAAAGATAAACAAAATTTAACGGTCTTCATTAAAAAGTCATAACATCCAGCCTCTTTTCTCGAGATAATAGGTTTTTTATGCCATTTTTTATGTTTTCAATGCGATTTTTATAAAAAATTAAACAACTCTTCCATTTTTCATCTGTTTTTCATTCATTTTTAATACATTGTCGAAATGTTTTCGAAATCGTCTAATAATTTTGGTAACTGACTAGCCCTTGCTTGCACTGTGGTACTTATTTCTTATATACTAAATGCAAAAAATTCAGTTTTTAATAAAAACATTACAATTTTTTTTTATTTTAAAGTGCGTTCGATTACTTACCCAGTAAAGCCAGTAAAAATTACTCAGTAACAAAATTACAGAGAGTATGACAAATTTACAAAAAAGTAAACGAACGGAAAATTTGTAAGAATTGGTAAAATATATAAAACAGCTGATTTTAAATACCAAATACTAAAAAAAAATCAACTGGTCATTATGGAAAAGATAAAAGTTAATTGAAATTGTCGACCAGAAATAATTTAGAATGTTTTTTTAATTTCTTCCATAGTTAATTCTTTAATATTTTGCACTTTAAATCCATAGACAATTAAAATTTAATTTAATATTTTTTTTTTGTTTACTAAAAGCAATACAAATTCTTACTGGCAAAAATTTATCCAGTAAAAACTTGTAAGTTTTTTGTCAACAGCCTGTCAATTTACTCTCTCTTCTTACTTTTTTTTACTGAGTATTTGTGTAAACGAACACCTTCCAGTAAAAACTTTTACAAATTTGTACAAATTTTTGCGTAAGCGAACAAACTTTTGAAAACCCCTAAGTTTCATATTTTAAATAAAATTTTATAATTCTTTTTAAAAATTATGATTTTTTTGAAAATATTTGAGGAAATATTCAACGGTTTTGCATGTTTGATACAAGATATTATTCATCGATGTCTCTAGTTTACGCGTTACGTAGAAAAAATTAAATCTATTAGCTACGGTAAAAACTAGAGGCATTAATCTTAAAAATAAGAATTTTCTAGTTCCTTAGCGAATCTTTAAAACATGACTGAACATTAAGAAACATTATCCCACTAAAAGACGCCGCTATAAATGCACACAGAAAAAATTATCAACCTAAAATATCTAATTAAAGATTTGATTTGAATTTAATTTGTTTCTAAACAAACATTTAATTGAATCAATAAATATTTTTATTGACTTTTAAATATATATTTTATTTAAGACGCAATTATCAAATTATTTTTTCATACACTGTATGCTTAAATAGAAAATTTTCAGTATAAAATACCAAATACATTTGAAATTACCAAACAAAACAAGCACACACACAAACAGACTCATTATTGAAAAAAACACACATACCAACGTAAAGATCACACACTTTTTTTGTGAGCATCTTTTTTTCCTTCTCAATTTTAATAAAAGGTTTAATTGCCGTGATAGGTGCAAAATCAATTAAAATATTAATTGATTCAATAAATTTTTTAATTGAAACCCGGTTTTAGTTTTTTCTGTGTAGTGTACACTCTTTGAAGATTTTTGGTGACGCCAAATGAAACATGTAACGACCTGTCAGTAGATAAAGTCTGAATTAAATTACCGGATGAACCCATTTTTAATTAATAAATAAACATTGCACATTTTTTTGTTTAACAAAAAACAAATGATCTTGAACTCGACTAAAAAGTTCAGAGTTTACATTCAAAATTCAGAAAAAAAAATTAAAACTTATTAAATTTTTGATTTTTTATTTAAAATTTAGAACGCATTGAGACGATTTTCTAATTGAAAATAAAAAAAAAACATAATTTTATATTTACAAAACTTCAATTAAAATTCAGATATTCTTAATACGTGTGTTCAAATAGTTCCATTTAATAGAACACGTCTAATCCGAGCAAAAAATTTTGCTTACCCATAAGCTCTTCCGGAATGTATTATTTAATTACGAAGCGCTTCCAAAGCAAATCTAAAAGGTATGATTTTTGTTCGCGATGTTCCACTTTGTATATATATTTTAAGCAGGTGAAAAGCGCCTCTTTCACGTTCTCTTAAGAGCAATAAATGCATGTCTTCTTGGGCAATAATAAGAGCGTTTTATGTATGTTGACAACATTAATGCTTCATGGTATGCATTCTTCATTGCTTAATTGTAAGCATTATTCACTGCATTTTTACGAAACTATAATGATCTATGATTTGTATATGAAAACTTCAAAAATATGATTAATAATTGATGACATACGATTTATAATACATTTTCATCAATATGTGATGAAACTTTTTTCCCTGAGTGTAGCTAATATTAAAGTGCATTAATAAAGTTCTAGTTGTTCCCTATCAAATAATTTTTAGCTTAAAAAAAAAATCACATTACATATAAGCAAATTTTTTAGCTAGTTTAGCAAATTAGTAAAAAATAAATTAGTTAAAATAGCAACCAAAATTAGTAAAATAAATTTAGTAATTTTTAAAATAAGAATAGCAAAAAAATTTTACTAAAAAATAACTGTTTACTAAATATTAGTATAATAATAGTAAATTGAGATTGAAAAGCGATTTACTAATTTTTTTTCAAACTTTTTTTTTGTAGTGTAATAACAGCAAAATTTCGGGTATCCATTACTGACTTTTATTCATAGTGGAGAAAAAAACAACTACAGTTAAAAACAACTACTACTGCTTACTACCCGAATGACTTACATGTAGTTGCTGTACGAATGTTCTGAGTGTGACTTCAATGGATGGAAAGTAAACTTTTTTGAATTCGAAGCGATATGAAATAACACAAGCAATGACTGGACTTGGAGTCAGTGTTGCCCGGCTCGTTGAGCATAAAATCGTCAAAACAAAAATATCTGTTACAAGTGGCATAAAGTTTAAAAAAAAAAAAAATGAAGAACAATAATGTAATTCACATTTAAAGTGCTCATGTACTATCGGTGCAAAATAAAACGATTTTCTACACTTTTTTGTAATTTAATATTCGAAAATCATGATATTTTATAACGATAGCACTTCACCACTTAAACTGTTAATTACTTCTACATAATTCTATCAACACAATTTCAGAAGCACCATTTTTAAATCTTAAATTCTTTTACAAAGATTAGAAATTCTTTAACAATGTTATTTTCTTTAATTATTAAATTTGGACTTCCATTAAAAAATTAAAGTTTATTATTAAATTAAAATTGCATTACATGTGATGACATAGTTTAATACAATAAATTCTGCAATTTTTGATTTGATTTGATTTGATTTCATTTTGGGTTTAGAAATATTAACTAAAAATAATTTATTTTTATTCAAATATTGTTCATTACTGCATGTCTTTCCATTTTCAAATATAAATTGTGAATTTCAGAAGTTTCACTTTCGAACACTTTATTTATAATATTATTAGGCCTGTTTTCTAAGCACCGGATTTATTTTTGGATTTATAAATCAGAATATTCGAACTCGATGTTTGTTTCACAAAAAACTTGGATGTTTTTTTTTAATATAAATAATATTGTGAGATTTTATTTGTTCGGTTTTAGATCATGACAAATTTTTCTCTAAATTAACAGAAAAATTATAATTTTTATATGATAATTTACTTTGACTATTAGAAAAAAACACAGAAAAAGTTATTAGACACTAGCATGAATGGAATGCATTTTCTGACCCACTACGGTCTTCATCAACATTCTTCGTGCCATTTTAGTGTTAATCGTAAATATCATCTATTTAACTCACACGTTGAAGACATTGGGTAACGTTAAATCCCACATTACTCTGTGTGTTGAGTTAGAATGAAATTTACCACGAACGATTTTTATTTATAGTGTGTTTGTTTTATCTCTAGTCATTATCATAGTTGCCAGTTTAACTTTCAGTTAAAACTTTAAATGGCAGTAAATAATATTTTATTTTTATCTCAATCTTTCACTAATCAAATTTTATAAAAATATAAATATTAAAAAAGCAGCGTTGGCATTCAAGAACTTTTCATAATAACAATTGGCTATTTATTATCACAGTAACACTAAGAGCGGAATGAAAATTTTATAAAAGCAATTCAATTAAAGACATGTTTCGTCTTATGTAAACGGTTTTAGTTTTATATTTTTCCTGTTTGATTTTGAAATATTTTGTCCTAGTTAAAATCGAAATAACGCTAAAATACCGAAACGACGATTTATAAACAAAATTTAATGGGTAGAATTTTGAAATAAAGCCTGTACGTCTATTCATGCCACTATTGGAATGGAAGTTTTAAAACTTTCCTAACGGCATTGGTGTGGGTGAGCAACTGCCGTTGCAATGAAAAGGTAGTTTTTGCAAACGATGAAAAAAGTAAGCACACCCACAACCATATCAAATCACAGTACGTGCACTCGGGAAAACGTCAACGCTCGTTTACGTCAACATCCCAAAACGTCAACGCTTTTTTTTTTACATTGCCTACTCTAAAACGTCAACCCAACCACAAAGCTCTAAAACGTCAACTCTGAATAAAACAAAAGTTTGAATTTAGCAGCAGTTAAAATACACAAATTTGTACACACACACATTTATTTTATGAAATCACATCTGAAATTGGGGATTCCCCTTATAAGTAGAGTAGAAAAGTAGTTGCAACTGCACCTACATACATATTATATTTTTATTTATGTTCAGTTGCTTTTTTGTTCTCGTAAGTATCACATTACCAAAATGAGCTCAAAACAACCGAAAGTGCTAAAATTACAAGAAAAGGCAATTATTTTGGACTTATTAGAAAAGGGTACAAGTGCGGTAGCTTTAGCGAAGCAATATGGTGTATCAAAGTTAACAATTAGCAAGATAAAAATGAAAAAAAAGAAGATTTTGGACTGTGTTAATAACACATTTTCCGGTCCAGGAAAAAGAAAGACATTAAGAGCATCAGAGTTGCCGAAAATGGAGAAACGTCTGTACAAGTGGTTTGTTAAGCAGAGAGAAAGGAATTACCCGGTAAATGCATTAGCGCTCAAAGGAAAAGCCAAAGAGATCCATCTTAAACTGAAAGAAAAAGAATGCTCGTTCAACGCAAGTGATGGATGGTTCCAGGGATTTAAAAAAAGATTTGGAGTTCGTCTGCTTAAAATAACTGGGGAAAAGCTATCTTCGCAACCTTCGCTTGTCGAACCATTTAAAGTCAAGCTGAAGCAAAAAATTGAAGAAATGGGTCTATCCCATGATCAGCTATACAATGCTGATGAATCGGGATTGTTTTGGAAAATTTTGCCAGAAAAGTCTTACGTATCAAGTGCCGAAAAGACTGTTCCGGGCGTAAAAACTGAAAAACAACGAGTCACTTTTTTATGTTGTGCTAATGCTTTCGGAAGTCATAAACTTAAATTGTTGGTGATTGTGAAGGCAAAAAATCCACGAGTTTTCAAAAATTTCAACTGCCCTACTGAGTACAAAAGTTCCAAGTCCTCATGGATGACATCAGCCATTTTTAGCGATTGGTTTCACAAATCATTTGTGCCGCAGGTTAATATTTTTTGTGCTGCAGAGAAAATATCATTTTCAGTAGCTAAGATTTTCTAGTTTTAGGTAACAGATTTTCTTTTAAAAAAGAACTTGCCAGTTAAAGCGCTCCTCCTAATCGACAATGCTCCGTCTCATCCAAGTGAAATGGAGCTTAAAACCGAAGATGGAAACATAATTGCGATGTTTTTTCCTCCAAATGTTACCCCACTTATCCAACCAATGGATCAGAACGCAATCAAAATAACGAAGCTGTACTACAGAAACAGCCTCTTAGCCATGGTAGCGGCAAAAAATTTAGATCTAGTAGAGTCAATGAAAAGTGTTACATTAAGGGATGCTGTTACAATTCTAGAATCCGCATGGAATAAAGTAAGCAAAGATACAATGGTAAAATGCTGGCAAAATGTTTTACGTTTCACGGAAAATGAGACAGATCCGGAGGAAGATATTCCGTTAAGCATACTGAAAGAAAATATAAACTCAGACGTTCAGCAACAAATGGAGCTTGCAGTTGATCTGCTTAATGAACTAAACCCTCAGGTTTGTCGATTTTTACAATTGTTTCAACAACACGACAGGTAATTTTTGATTTTTTTCTTTAGGTTGACTATACAGTTTCATACATTCAGGAGTGGAATGAAGATATTTTGCTGGATAATGTTTCTAATTCGTGTGAAATTGAGGAGTTAGAAGTGCTCGATGATGAGGAGAACGATTTAGATACAAATGTGCAGACAATAAAACCAAGCGAAGCCGTCGAAATATTAAACAGGGCTTTGGATTGGGCTCAATGCGAGAATGTTGAGCAAAATGACTTAAATGTATTAAGACGTTTAAGAGAGAAGGCTCTCTTCCAAGTGTTGGAAAGAAAAAAACAGCAGAAAAAAATAACCGATTTTTTTTAAATGCATATGAGTGCATGTACAATTAAAAATATGATCTTATTTAAAATGTATTCTTTTAGTTCTAGTTGTCTTCTATGTTTCTAGTCAGGTTGAATGCCTTTTTTGTTTCCTTTTTGAATTTGTTTATGTTTGGTTTTAGTTTATAATTAATAAAAACTTTTAAAAGCAGATATGTTTTTTATTTAAAAATTTTACATTTGTAAACGTCAACAATTTGTTAAACGTCAACACCCGCGGTTTGAATTAGTTGACGTTTTCCCGAGTGCACTGTATTATGATTTTACATTCATTTTATATAGTAGTTTTTTTTTTATTTAAAAAAAAAAAAAAAAAAACAAATAAATGTTTGTTTGTTCTTTACTAACATATGTGGTTCATTATTAACACTACAATTGTAATTAATTTTTTAAATACTGAAAAATATAATATTGAACAAACGTTTGTTAAAAAATCGTCCTTTTGGACGATAATAAATGAAAATCGTCAAACCTGGTAACCTGCTTGGAGTGCTTAATATTGGGAACGAAATTTAATGTAACGGAGAATGGGTAGAATTTAAAGACTAAACATAAAGAACGATATGGAATGATACGGGGAACGATTGCAATTGTAACATTAGTTACAGGTAACGAAACGTAAAGTTAAGGTAACGAATTGAACTGGAAACCTTTTATTAGAGTATATAAATTTATATTAAAAGTAAAAATGTAGAATCCTCGAAATCTTTTCCAGACCTAGCCCTGCGGCAAATGAAGGGTGGATTGATCCAAAGTGTTAATTCTGTGATGTATGATTGGGAAGCACGTCACGCAACTGGTGAAACCGAAATTGTGGAGCACCAAAAAGTGTTAGTTTAGGTGAAATGTCCAATCACGTGACTATAGTTATGGTGATAAACCATTCACTGGTTGATACCAGATATATCACGTTACTGGAGAAAAAGTAATATAACATCAAAGTATAATGAAGCAACTAGGCTCGTTGCAGTTGAAGTTGCTACTGGTCATTGAACTGGTTCATAACCGCTAGCAGTGGATGAGAACATGGCAATTAGTGCCAAAGGATGCAGTTCATTGACTGCTACAAAATGGACACAACACTGAAGGAATTTTTTATGTACCGACTTTGAGACAGTATAAATGAAGACGTAACACTTCACTGGTTTAAAATATCTGAATACGGAACTGTTTAGATAGTGACCAAGTTTGTCAGATATGGCGATTTCTCGCCAAACGTCGCGATCTTAAAACTCGCTTGGCAAGTTAATTTTCGAAATGCCGACTAGCGATTTTTCGAGTGAATGACGATTTTACACATAAAATATCGCTACCAAAAAACTATCACCATATGATTTTTTGCACAACTTATTCAAAAACTTGAAACACTTTACAAGAATATAAATTAAAATTTCAAAATTTCCGCATATTCGATTCGAAATATCTTGTTTAGATATTTTACAAGATTTTTGGTAACGATTTTTTATGTGTAATTGTAATTGGCGAGTTTTATGAATTTCTTTGGGAGCAAAATTTAAACTGAGTATATATTTTGTTACTCAGCTTTATAAGTTATACATTAAAGTTGTGCTGAATTGTTGCAGCTCTTTCTTTTTATAAAGATATTATTGCGAACTAGAATTATAATGCAGCATACAAAATTAAAATGTTCATGAAGTGCTTTTTAAAAGTGTTGGAACATAAAAATTTAGTAGAAATTATTTGATAATACTAGGGTATTCAATCGGTTAACCGTTACTCGATTAATCGATGAAATGATGTCGAACAATTGTTCGAGTAATTCGAAGTGGCCAATTTCGAGTAAAGAATAACTCGAACAATTTTGGTCGATTAATCGAGTAACTCGAGTAATTTAAAAATATGAACTATTTTATATTTTTTTAATATTTTGTATAACATAATGTGACTGTTATAGTGAATATTTAAATGTTAAGTGTATTTTTATATTAAGTGAGCACTGTTAAAGAAATTATATTACGAAAAAGGAAGAACTTAATGGGAAAATTCCGATATCGAAGAAACTTGGATATTTTTTAAAGAAACAAGTTCTAAGACTGGGGTGTTTAAGATTATTGGTGCGGATTTGAGGGTTAAAAGTGGGATCAAACATTATTTTTTTTTTAATTTAGTTGCCATTTGATCTAAAGAAACTACATATAAATACTATATTTTCAAAAGGGAATTTTTAAATGTCATTTACTAAAAACTTTTTGTTGGTCCCTTTTATGTCGTTGTAACAAGCCAATTTTAGAAGCCCTATATGGAAATTCATAGCGGTCCTACGCAAAATTTCCACATATTAAAATTTACATATAGAAGTAATGAAGTTTTCATTAATATGATGAAAATCTTCTTAAATATTCATGAAAGTTGTTTCAAAACTTCTTTATAATTTTTTTAGAAAAATTACATATCTCAAAATTCCAAAATGATAGGACAAAATGGACTATTTTTTCGTTTAGTACTAACACACTAATATAACAAAACTGTGTCAAGTCTGAGTGAAATTACAAAACGGATCACCTTGCAAATATTTTTATAAAACAGTTTAATACATATTTATGAACCAGTTATATTGAAAGAAAATCAATGAAGATTTCAACATATTTATAAAGAATTTCATTGATATAATAACGCTTTTGCTTTGAGTGTACTGAGACAAAACTGCCGCAATAATAAATGATCTTAGCAAATGTTTTTCTCTTTTACTTTTTACTAAAGTTTGTTATAATTTTTATTAAAAATAAAAATTATGTTTTTTTCTACCTTTAATTGTGCAATGAAAATGAAAATTATTCAAGTTCGAGGCCATACTCTATATTTCTTCATTAGGATATTGTCCTAACAAATAATCTATAGAGTTTTTTGTTTTCAAATTTATTATTTGTCCCTTTCGGGAATGTGTTGATAGATCTATTTCGGGAATTTTCTAGGTTCCCATCATCAGAACACGTTTTGAAAGCGGTAACAATCCCATGCCAAACATCGAACATTCATATGAACTAGTTTACTCACTACATGAGAACTAATATACATATGAGTTTGAAGTTAAATATTATAACCATTGATCAAAAAATAAATTGAAAACTTGTTTCTTTTTACTAAAATTTTTAATTAATTTTTTAATTTTTATATATATGTTATATTAGTACTAATAAAATATAAAAACTTACAAAAATGTGAGTTTTTGGAAAATAAAATTAAAGTATTAGAATTGTTCGAGTTACTCGAGTTATTCGAGCAATTTTAAAATCTTACTCGCCTACTCGAGTAAATTAAAAACCTCAAAATCGAGTTACTCGATTACTCGAACAAAAGCAAACCCGAGTAAATTGAATACCCTAGATAATACCAATGTTAGCAAAAATTTTTTTTTTTTTTTATTATTAATTCTTTATTTACAATCTATCCAGAGATAATAAGCAAATTTGTTAAACTTATGATACATCACAGTGCTATGTAACTAAAATGAGATACATAACATAATAGAATAATATGTATTTTAATTATGTTTAATATACAAAGTTAATTGACAAAGATTTGTAAAAATAAAAGTATGATAAGTTTCTAAATGGAAGATCTAATATATGAAAATGTTTTAATATTCTTGTTTCATTGGTGCTGTCTAATAACGATATTGCCACTGGATTAATATGATTGCTAAGCCTTTCCAGATACCTCGTGCTCGAAATTCTCATTTCCTCTTGAATTGTTGGTATTGATAGATCTATTCTAATGGCCTTGTTTGTTACAAACCATGGTGCATTAGTTATCAGCCTGAGTGTTTTGGATTGATATCTTTCAAGTATATGAATATTTGATCTACACAGTAAAAAGTTGGAGTTTAATTTGGAAACTTGACACTTGAAACAGTGTTCATTCTAAACTCCTTTGGTATTAAATTTGAAATTAATTCCGAAGGAGTTTATATTTGAAACCGCGTGGTGTAAATTGAAATACTTGTGGGAATTGTTTTAACACCAAGAGAGGCTTAAGAGTATACCCTAATGGAATAGATTTAATTCTTTTTGTATTTGTTATATATACACACCTGCTCGGCATTAAAATTAAACTAAAACTTTTTACTGTGTACTAGCAGTACCCACAGTTGTATACCATAAGGCCACACTGGTTTAAGTATGATTTTGTAAATTCTTAACTTGTTGTTCAAATCTAGTTGAGAATTTGGGCCTATAAGCCAATAAAGTCTTTTTGTCTTAATTTTTAGTTGATCAAATTTACTCTTGATGTGATGTTTCCAAGTAAGACGCCTTTTCACTTTTTGGAATTGTAAGCCAATAAAGTCTTTTTGTCTTAAATTTTAGTGGATCAAATTTACTCTTGATGTGATGTTTCCAAGTAAGGCGCCTTTTCACTTTTTGGAATTGTATCACCATTTATGGAAACTGGAGGACAGTCTTTTTTTCTAAGTGTAAAAGTAGTATGTTGTGATTTACCACAATTGACTTTAATATTCCATTTATTTAACCATTGATCAAGTTCGTTAAGTTCATGTTAGCAAATAAAGAAAAAACTTGCAAACATCCGAACTTTTTGTCTAGTTTATGTACTTTTGTTATAATGAATTTAGTTTTATAGTTTTTTGTTGGGTATAGACAAAATAAACTAATTTTAAAATAGATTTTTTTTTTTTTTGAATGATACGCTGTTTTAAATAAGTGCAGTGACTGGTTCCGGACGGGCTATTTAGCAACCCGTACATAATATGACACACGCTGAATAAAAAGTGATAGGTTACTTGCTAATTACTTTTCGCATGCCCAGCGACATGTACCCCTTAGACCAGTGCAGTGGTACTTTACAAAACTATTCCACTGAAACTACCTCTATAACAAAACACATTGCGCTTAATATGTGACCAGTTTTCCGTCAACAAATTTTCTTCAGTTCTACGACACGTACACCTACACCAGTCACCTGGTAATTTTTTTCCCACTGGTTCCGTTGCATATCACATTAATCCTCAAATGATCGGTACGATAATAGGTTACCGTGGTCAAATTATTCGCCACGTCACACAATGCTCCACAGGTAGCAATTGTCACCTCCTATGACAAGCCCATGTTAAAAGTACCGGTCACTTTCATATAACAGAACCGATACTGGGATTGGTTCATACACACAAAGTTCTAGTCACGTGATCATACCAGTGACTCTTTCATTTCCCGCAGGGAGCCCACTAAAAACACTGCTTACCTGTAAGCAGGTTTGAAAGGAAATTAGCTAATAATAATAAGCTAAAAATAAAAGAAATCTACTTAGGTCTGCCATGAGTTTTATATGGCATGACTTTTGGGACAAATAAGCTCGGTTTTTAGCGCTTATAATACGACTAAGAGTAATAATATAATTTATTTTACATAAAATTCTAATTTTTTGTTGTTATATTAATATTATAATTTTATTAATTTTTTTACTCCACCACGGGCTAGCTCCTCTGAAACAGTTAAAGACCTAATTAATTTTTATAACATACTCGAAAACACTATCGGAAATTACTCGGGAAAACTGGTATAGATCGTTTATAATACACAGTTTGAAACTTTCTGCATTAAAACCTACATCCTTGTAAGGGACTGCTGACAACATTCATCCCTGTAAGGGAAAACAGTATGCTTTGTTTGTTTATTTTTATATGAAAATTATTCTCTTCTTTTTCTCACTCACATCATCGCATTTGTTTTATCCTGCTTTCAAAAACACGAATATTTTTTACTGGCAGCCAATTTAAATTATCATTCAAATTATCATTTCATTAGTCCATTTAATTCCTTTGTCCCATATATGGTATAAACAAATTCTGGCCATTCTAGGGTAATCTATAAAATTTTTCGCGGAAGTCCGAAATTTGGGAAATTAGTTTTTCCATCCAACATTAGTTTTTCCATCCAAATTCGTCCAGTATTTTCCGAGTTATTCAACAAACGGGGAAGTTGTAAAATTTTTACGAAAATTAAAAAAAGATACACATGTACAACGTTTTACGCATGGGTGTGTGGAATCCACTCGGTGGATTTCAATTTGAACTACGTCAAATATTAATGCATACTTTAGGGCGAATTTTATACGGTCAAAATTAAAAATATGTAACAACGGCTTTCTTGATGAAGTCTTACAAGAGCACCCTCCCATTCGCGTAAAATTTGGATATGTGATAGAGGGAACAAAATAAATAGCTGCCAAATTTCCAGGGATGGCAAGCAATACCACTCAATTACCGTCATCGACTCAAAAGCATGGCATTGCTTATAAATTGTATGTGCGGAGGTAGAGAGTTCCAAAGACCTATTGAGTGGATATAAAAATGTCATTCAGATTTTGTAGTTAGTAATAGTAATATGTTTGTAGTTAGTAATAGTATTATGTGGAGCTCTTACGGGATTCGAAGTTATGGATAAAAATCTAAAAAAAGAAAGTAGAAAAAAGATTTACATAAAAAAAATAATTTATTGAAAAAAATAAAAATAAAAGTTTTGTGAAAGTAGTTGCAGCTAATTGACCATATCTGTTTAACGGTTTAAGCTGCAGGAGTCATTGATATCTCATTTTAAAGGTACTTAAATCTTGTTTTTACTGGTTCACAAAAATAATTCACTTCTTGACGGAAAAATGCATTTTTTTTTTAAATCCGTGATTCAAACCGCTGTATTTAAAAAAAACTGGTTTTCTAAAATTAAAAAAAAATGTTAATCATAAATTATTCTCCTACACCGTTACCAAATCTCTATGTGGTACTCCAGCACGTTTCTGAGTCATCGACTTTTTAGTTAAATTTTCTCTAATTTTTATTGATAACTCAGGATCTCCACGTAGGGATTTAGACACGGCATAGGGAAGTAATTTAAAATTAACATATATTTTTTTAAAAAAAATTTAAAGAATCAGTTTTTGAAATACAGCTTTTTCACCAGCGGTTTTTAAAAACTATGCATTTACTCGTAGAGAAGTGAATAATTTGAATGCGCTAGCAAAACACCATTTAAGTAGCTTTAATATGAGGTATCAATGGAATATTATGTACGATTACTTTTTTAAAGTTTTCGAATATTTGTCCTATTTTGAAAGATCTGCTGGGATTAGCAGACCTACATTTATACGAGGTTATATTTATATGATGTACATCTTCCATACCAGTGGTTGGTTTTATACGTTTTCAGTCTGTAGCTTAAAGTGTTAGTTTTTGAAAAAATTTCACATCCATATAAGAGAGTAGGCATCAAATACGTTTTTGCTAGTAAAGGGTGTCTTTTATACAAGTATATTGAAGTGATTTATGTTTAGTTTGGTTTGGCATTTCAACATGAATAGACTGACGCCTGAACAACGCTTCCAAATTGTGCAAATTTATTTTAAAAATCATAGTTCTGTTCGAAATACGCGAATTTTCCGAATTTTGTTTAGCGATGAAGCTCACTTTTGGTTACATGGATACGTCAATAAATAAAACTGCCGTATTTGGAGTGGTGATAATAATGTATGTTGAGACACCGTTACATCCAGAAAAACCGAGTGTCAGAACTTTAAACTCAATGGTGACCACTATAGAGGCATGATTACTGACTTTTTCGTTCATCAATTGAACAACCACGATGTGCAGGAGCTGTGGTTTCAACAAGTCGGCGCAACATGCCACATAGCACGCGGCACAATTGATTTATTGGAGGAAACGTTTGGTAACCGCATAGTTTCACGTTTCGGACCCGTGGAAAAATTAAACATTGTTCTCAATTTCATTGTAAGAGCATTATGGTTAACCGTATCAAATGCCTAAGAGTGATCTAAGAGAACTAAAAACGAAATGTTACCTTTATCCAAATGTTCACGTAATTCTTCAGACACATCAATAAGAGCAGTAATGCAACTATGTTTTGGACGAAAGCCTGACTGCCATTATCATTAATATAGCGATATATTTGGTGATGTCATATATTTTCAAAAACTTTTGACAAGTACGGCAGTATAGCGATTTGCCTATATTCATTATTCGCTTTCGGTGTAGGTATTTATTTTACATACTTCTAGTTTACAGGAAATGTACTCTTTGTTGAAATTGTGTTAAAAATTAATGTTATATTATAAGGTAGCATTACAGGGAGGACTGCTTTTAAAAATTTTGGGTGAATGTTGTCGAAGCCAACAGCATTTGATTTAACGGCAATACAGCTGGATAATTTATCAGATTCATTTACAATTTCAAAATTAAACTCTGTTCCATTCATCACATGGGTGTGATTATAGAAGTTTACGTTTAAAGGTATACAAGGAAGTTTAGTAAATTCCTCATTAAGATTTTCTACTTCAATTTCAGACTTATCTACTTATTAGTAATTCCAATACCAACTTCTCTTATGGCTTTCCAAGTTTTCTTTCTGAATCAAAAACATCAGTATGAATAGTATGTAGAGTTTGGACATTTTATCTTCCTGTTTACCTCTCTTCTTGCATTGCAATAGTCTTATTGTAACTCATCAGTTTTAAAACGTTTTCAGCGGATGAAAATCGAATCTCTCTGTTCAATTGCAGCTTCGATATCAGTGCTGAATCATGGCTTCCTCTTACAGTTTTTCTTTAGTGTTTTAATAGGTACAGATTTGACAAAGACTTCTATAAGATTTTGTTCTATAAAGTTAAGTTGGCTATCCATTGTTGCATATAATAAATCGAATCCCAATCAATATTCGAAGGCTCAAATGATGCAATGTTCAATATCAATATTCGAAGGCTCAAATGAACGAATTTGGTAAAATGTTTATCATAAACTTTTTTTTCGAATTAAGAACGACACATTTTAGTTTACTACACTACTATCAATGAACGTTAGCAGCAATAACGTCATAACTCAAAATATAAACAATTTTCCATTTAAAAACAATTATTAAAAATTTTTTACTCTACTTTTTTCTATACGGATATATTAAATATAAGTTTATTTACAAGATTATATCAAAATATTTACATTTATTCATTTTTCTTCAGAGCTATAGTCAATTGAACACTTAAAACGCATTTATCTCAAAATCGAAAATTTTGAGCTATGCCGTTCTTGCAGCAAATGAGCGATATGTTAAACCACGCATACTGAATGCACTGTGGATACGATGTGCTATTTTAAGTTTAAGTGCTGCTAATAGCACGTATAATATTAAAATTATATTGTGTAAGGTTTTCATTTACGTCAAATTTGCTAACCATTTGTTGTGTTGCATCTTGTGCATGTGTTGAACTCATATTCAGAGTATGTAATGTTTGCTCTCGGCTTTATTATTGCCTTTTTGTATTTTCTCTTTTACTTCTTCTCTTTCAGACTGTTTTAATATTTTGATATTTTGTTGTTGTTATTGTATTTTTGTTTTTGACAATACATATCGCACTTGATCAACAAGAGGGTATTAACTCAAAATTTTAAAATTTTCAGTAGAGTCAAAAAACTGTTTATGGCCACATTTTAACAGTTGAAATTTTAATAATATTTTCAAATTTTTTTTTCAACAAAAAGGTATTAACTCGAAAAAATAAATTAAAATTTTACCTAATGATATTTTGCCAACGAGATGATATTAGTTCAAAATTTTTTTTAGATCTTGAATACATGTTCATTGATCTTTTTTCGGCTTAAAAAATGAAATATTGAATTCTTCCTTGAATATTCTGCGGAACATCATTTTACTTCCTGGTGTTGAATGATTATTTTTACCGATTTCTTCATAGCCCTTGTATAAGTCTGCAATACTTTTACCGCTCTCTATAAACTCACGGGATGTATGCGCGCGCAAGTAGTGGGACTCAATTTTTGGAATATCTTTTATAAATTGCCTATTCCATCTTTGATTTCTGGGTTAACGCATTTGTGCTTATTATGCTTTCCACGATAATCAGGTTCCACAAATCCTTCTTCGCTCGTTTTTTTAATTACTGTTGCAATAATTTTATCATTTATATCGAGAGTTGCTTTAAAAAATGTTTTTGGCGTTTTTGTTTCTTGTTTTGTACTTTATAATTAGTACGTTTTTTTCTTCCGTTAACCACTTCCTGCATTTCTATGTCCGAAGAACTGCTTTGACTTACTAACTACGAATTGAAATCGTCATTCGAATCACTGCTGAATGGGTCTGCAGAGCTATAACTATTATTATCACTATGATTATCCTCTAAACGCAAAGACGCAGAATAATATTGTAGGTTTGGACACGTCATATTGAATTTTTATTAACTATTGTTGGTTTGAACAATATAAAATACAATGATTTTTTATATATTAATATTTTTATTATTATTGCAATGAGCAATTGATTTCGTTATCAACAAGTATTTATGTTAAAGAAGATATATTAAAAACACGACATCATGTAAATGGTTATAACTAAGGAATTTTTTTCATAAAAAGGGTCACAACTCAAAAAAATGTGAACAATTTTTTCATAGAAAGAGTCACATTTCGAATTAAATTTATAGAATAAAACAAATTTTATCAACAAAACAGTATCAACTCAAAATACAACCAAATATAAATAAAACAGTTTGATTAACATAATAATACCTTTTTTATGAAAATATACGATTCATTTCTATTTGAACTTTCGTATTAACTCGAAATAATACCTTATTGTTGAAATAAAGGTAATCACTACATTATTATGAAAATGGTCTCAAAAGTGGTTTTCGAGATGAAAGAGTAATCGGAATACGTTGAAATTTTTACAATAGATAGATATTGATGTTGTTAGTTGATTTCTTGAAAAAAGTGATATTTTAAAAATTTTGAGTTAATACCCTCTTGTTGATCAAGTGCGATATATAACTTTTTTAAATTGAGAAAGAAATTATTTAAAATACCGTTATAATCTGACGAGATCTAAAAAAAATCACTGTAAATATATATCTTTTCCCAAAATTTGATCATAAACTACCCAGTCATTGGAACACGGTCATAATGGGTATAAAAATATCGGTGTGCATTAGGGCGGGTCGATTTAAAAATCGCTCAACGTTCAAGTAAAATCGTATTCTAGGGATCAAAATAAGAAACTTTGCCGAAGTAACCATACCTCTAAAACGAATTCTGATGTCCCGACTTTTGACCCGTAGGGTGAAGTTTTGAAAAATCCCACTTTGACCCATTTAGAGTTCCCCAATCGAATCCAACCCAATCGAATATATTTATACTCTATTTCTTCCGGAGAAGAAATAGAGAACCTAATCTCGGAAAGACTCCACCAACTTTCTGAAATATCTCTATCCCGAGATTTGTACATTTTGCTAAAAAAAACACGGCTAAAAAGGCCCTCTTTTAACTTAAATTTTAACCCCTACAATGATGATTTATGCATTAATCTGCTAGGGCGTCTCCTGGAGAAGAAGTATCTCCCATAATCTTGGAGAGATTCCTCCTACTTTCTGAAATATCAAAGTGGGCTTTTTCAAAATTTGACCCTACGGGTAAAAAGTCGGGACATCAGAATTCGTTTTAGAGGTATGGTTCCTTCGGCAAAGTTTCTTATTTTGATCCCTAGAATACGATTTTCCTTGAACGTTGAGGATTTTTTTTGCCTCCATACAAATCGACCCGGCCTAGTGTGCATTCATACATGGGGGAAAAGCATTGGGAAATTGATTTTCCATATAAATGCTAATGCCAAAGCATTGGGGAATTGATTTTCCATATAAATGCTAATGCCAAAGCATTGGCATTTATATGAAGAAAACGTAACTCAATGCTAAAATCCCAAGTATGTGTGCATTGACATTGCCTGAATTACTAAAATAATGTTGCCCTTAAAATACCTTTACCGAAATAACTAAAAAAAACGTTATCCCTAAAATAACTTTACCGAAATAACATAAATACCGTTACCGCTAAAATACCGTTAACGCAAAAAATAGTTACCGAAATAACTGAAATAGCGTCACCGAAATAACCATCCATGCTAATTTCACGTTTAATGCCTGGTTTTTGGGATATAGGTAAACTTAGTTTATTGACATGTTACATGGATCTCAAAACAAAATTAAACTGTGGGAGTGTTCTGTAGCTATTTGAGAAGTTTTCACATCGAAAATACCATATGTAGAACAGAGCGAGTCACATAATATTAATTTTACACACTGGTACATTTTTTTACATACGACTAAGAGCTAGTTTTTGTTATGTAGTTCAACCTTGTTTATAGTTTTAACGAAGTTTAATCTTAAAATGCTGTTTTTGAGATCAAGTTTATTTTAATTGTAGTTTAACTGGCCAGCATTGGCAATTTAAACTAAGTTTTAAGTTGTCAAAACATAACAACTGTGAATGAAAATGATACATAACTAAAACAGTTGTTAAGTAAAGAAATTTTTGAAAAAGGATTTTTATAAAATTGAATTTCTTTTGTTGAAAAATTGTTTGTCCGTCTCCTGCCTTCCATTTTTCTTTAGAGTCCATTTTATATTTAATTACAACAAATATTAAACAAAAGAAATATTTAATTGTTGGGCACAAAATAAATAAACATTTTTTTTCTACGCGCGTTGTTTTGTTTTTTTAAGAAGCATCAAATTACACAACGATGGCAAATTAATTTTGACAACATTTTTATTTTTCGGTTGGAATTGCCTTTAAAAGGTGGTAGCGTTTAATACTTTCTTTGTAAATACATTAGAATGTGGCATCACCTAAACAAACTGTTATCTACAGCTGTTTTTTGTTGACAAATTTATACTTTAGTTTGACTGCCCAACCAGGCTGGGTTAAACCTAAATAAACCCCATCTAAAAAACAAAATGCTAGGTTTAACTAAAGCTTAACTATCAAACATAGCTAATCTACATCCTAAAAACTAGGCCTTAATTGTCTACAGATACGTTTGATTACTTCACAAACAGGCTAATGAAGCCTTAAGCTGGTCTTGTTACTGATAGTCCAAAAAATAATGATATGTCACTGGGTTATTATTTTAGTTTAAATTCAAAATATTTAATTAAAAACGTACAATATAATTTAATGATTAAAGATATTTAATTTCATATTTGATTTAACAATTTGTTTGTTTCATACATATGTATATGAATTTAATGGGAACAATAAATTGGATCATGGTTTAAAACTTTTTTAAGTTTTCCATAATTTCAATAACTCAACATAACATATATGGAATGATATATGTAAGTCATTACGTATTTCAAAAAGGTAATGATGATTAAAAAATGATTAATTACGGGAAAACTAAACAACTAAACAATATGCAGAAAAGTTCAACAAAAAAATAATTACATTTTACTAATACATTTCAAATCATAATTTTTATATTTTAAATCTTATTTTATTTTTTTTTTTTTATAGATTCCCAACAAAAGATAAGGCAAAGACTCTTTAACTTTATTAAGAATAACAACTTTCAAAACAATAAATAATAGTACAATATAAATATATCTGTCAGTTTCGCAAAATCGCTTAATTCGAAATTTGTAGTTTTGAGATATTACGGGTTTTATCTAAATGTTTTTGTAAAAATAAAATTTAAAATAAATGTAAAGTATAATAAGCAGTGTTAATAAATAAATAAAATAAAATAAATTAAGAAATTTTGATGTTTTTCACTTAAGTGACATCAATAATTAACAATGAAATCGATTTACGTTTAAGTCGACTTAAGCGATTTTGCAAAAGTTACACAGATATTCTTATGCACAATACCTTAAAAATAACTTACTTTTGTGCGATATGCCTTGTAAAATTCATTGGTGATTCATTAAATTCAAATGATTTGATTTGAAAACAATTTAAAGAATATCTTAAGCCATAAAAACAGGCTTGCATGGTTGGCGTTGTCGATATCGACATTAAGGCGTTTTTACTTAAAAGTCGTCAGCATGATTCCTTTATATTTAGAGTGCGCAGAAAAAGTTAACTTTTAGTAATTTGTCTCTAAAAGACATTCATACAAACATTTTGCATGATCCATGACATATGTTTTTACTACTTAACGCGCAGAGTTTTGCCTGGTTCACGTGATTGCACGCGTGAGTGAAGCACATATTTACTTACGTGAGTAAGAGAAAGTAGAAAAAAGTCTCCCTGAATCGCGCGTAAGTGAAAGTGGGAAACAAATTCTTCGTGACTAAGTGTACGTGACTTACATTTTTGCATAAGTGAATGTGCGTTAATATTTTTTGGTTTTTAAAATACACAATAAATGGCAAAATTCATAGCAATTTTGTTGTTGGTTTAACATTCACAATTTAGCTTATGTTTTTACATCTTAAATTTGGCAATAAGATTTTATTTCGTGAATTTGCTTGATTCATGTGAATCACGCGTGAGTGTGACTAAAATCTAAATTGACTTATGTGAAAGTTCAAATTTAATGTTTGGAACGTTTTTTTAACATTTTAATTCCATGTGATCACTAGTAGCTTAAATTTAAGAAATTACCACCTCCTATGACAATGTAATGTTAAAGCTATCGGTGATTTTTATAAAAGACCAGTCATGTGACCAGTTCTGTGACTGGCCATTTCCCGTCGGGTAACAACAACATGTATTCACATGAAGTCCCATTGCCCTAACCATCACTAATGAATTTACAAGGCATGACACTCAAAAGATCTGCTCCAGGTCGGTACCGCGGGTGCCCGTGGAACCCAATTTACCCGAAACAACAACAATTGATAAAAATGTTGACAATAGAGAAGGTTTATAGTAAAATTGGGTGCCCGCGGGAACATACCCCAGCAAAACTTTATATTACCCGGTAACAAGTTTGGGAATAAGAAATTAAGGTCGGTAACTGGTTACTTTCCTATTACAAACCCTATTATTTTAACAAGGACATGTCCATTCTGGTATAAATGTAATAAGCTTTTTTTTAATGTTATTTTTTATATTGCGTATTAAATAAAATTTAAAAATTAAATTTATAAATTAAATGCATTTTTTTAACAAGTTTTGAGTGAAAAAATAAACTTTTTGTAAAAAAGTGGTAACCTGTTACTTTTATATTACAAACTCTATTATTTTAACATTTAAACAAGGGAATGTCCATCCATGTAACTACTTACCTTGATAACATGTTACTACTCACTTACTGACAAAGTGTTATCAAAAACTTTTTCTTTAAATCTTTAATTTAGATCGAATATTATTTTAAAATTGTCAAATTTGTGGTAAAGATTGAATTATATTAAATTTTATTTAGAAACAAACTAATTATACCACAAAAACTAATGTTACTAATGGGCAGTCGGTAATACCAACAGCTGCGAAGTAATGAAAGGGTAAGAAGTTTAAATTATTATCAGGTACCATGTTCCGTAATACCAACCTATTACCGAGGTTTTGCTGGGACGTGTAACAAATCGCTAAGGTAAGGCTTTGATAGCTGCAATTCAACTTTTGAGAAGTTGTTTATTAAGCGATCTGCACGAGAATGCATTTACACTGTACTGTTATAATTAATTTATTTGAGAGTTTCGAGTTTGTGTCACACTTACAAAGGAATGTATTCATTTAGAAGTGTTTACGTCTTTTTTAGCAGGGCTTAACAACAATTTTCGAATTCGCTTTTTGTTTGATGTTTTGTTTGTTGGGGAACGAAATTGAATTCTACTTAACTTTGGATTATTGATATTTAACTTGTCTTTGTGGTTTATACATATTATTTCGAAATTTGATAAGATTTAGGCATGGTTCTGTTTAGAAGGTAATTGGTTCATGGGGAACTGTGCATTCGCCTACTGTAACCCGATACATGGCCATTTCAGAAATACCATGATAATGTACAAATGCAGCGGCAATAACTAATATGTGGAAAAGCTGGTGTGATTGAAACTGAAAGTATAAATGATTAAGTTAAGTTAATAATATAAATATGTATGTATGTATGTATATGTCATCAAGTTATTAACATACCCAAAGATCAAATTTACCAGGAAACCATCTTTCCGGCACTCGCAAAGCATATAATAGAGCTCCCAAAATGTAAAGAAAACCTGTATTATGGAATAATGAATAAGTTAAGCATAATTGGATTTAGTTGAACAACACATACCCATTAGTATGAGCCATCCCAAACTAGATTTGCTAATCTGTGTAAACCATCCTTCCATCACACCATAATGTATGGCTGGTATAATGCCAGATAGACCGAAACTCATGAAGACGCCAGCTCTTAAAGGTCTTAATGCTGGCTCCGAGAATTTATCCCACAGAGAGACGATTATCGATAAACTTCCTAGGACACAGACAACTGATAGATAAATTACTTTGGGCTGATAGTGGCAGTAAAATCCATAATACAGCCAAGGTACAAAGGAGCCCATTATTAGTAACGCAATACCGCAGTAATCTAATCTGTGGAATATAAAATGTGTCATTGCCAACGAAAATTTAAATAAGCGATGTCATGGCGAATCAGTTTTATCAAGTTAGGGGATTTCCTCCTAATTGTGGGCCATTAAATAAAGTTCAGGTGAAATTTGCGCGGATAAAAATTTGTTATGGCGGTGAACAAATATTTGCAACAAAATTTAACTACATAACAAGTTATGTTATATATCATGGGAATAAATTTATCTACTCAAGGGAAGAATTATTAACTTTGAGCTTTGTTTTTTATTAACTTTGTTTCAAACCACAAATATTCATCGTATTGTCATGAAATAAAATTTGTTGGAAAGGTCTTTAAAATGCCTTTCATTTCTGTGACATTTCGGTACTTGTTGGCCAAATCTTATGTGAACTGGGAGAAAAAAAAAATATTTTGTTTTAGCTTATTTTTTTTTTTTTCAATATTTATCCAAAAATTTCAGGAGCAATTAAACTGAAATTTTGTACCTCGAATAATTTTTTTAGTAGGCTAGAACGCATGACTAGTGATTTATCTGGTTTTGTGAAAACAAAGCACAAGAGAAAAACAATTTTTGTTTCATAACCTAATTTTTTGTACATAATCCTCTACAAAAAATATGAAAAAATTCATAAAAATCTTTTGTGCCCTTAATTTTCATATTCAACTTCAAGAGTTGCAAAAATCAGAAAAAGTGAAAATGATGAAACGCCATAGTGTAGACATGACATAGAGTAATTACTATAGACCCGACGAAAAAGTTCCGATATAATCATATATGATTACATATAGTATCACATATAACTAAACATCACATCGCATCTGATCCGAAAAGTGACATGCATAAGCTGATCTCATTGTATCTAATAGGATCGAATCTCATATAGTTTCATCTGAAAAATGGCTAAACTTTAATCCAATTTATATAATTTGATACAATTTTAGCTACCTGATGAAAAAAGTTTCTATCTACTCATATAAAACTTGATATCATTATATATGCTTATATGTGGGACAATATATTACGATATATGTTCATATCTTATACTTAGTTTATCATAATTTTTTAATATGGCGTAATATATCATTATATATTACTGTATCATATGTTATACTCGTATATCAGCATCTATATATGACCATATATTCTACCATATATGATAATATGTAAGTGTAAATTGCACAATTTATCAAAAACAATTATTTCAATATATATAATATATCACTTTTATATATTTTTTTTAGCACCGTTTATAATTATAATATACTAGCTGACCAGGCAAACGTTGTTTTGCCTTCAAATTTTAATTGTAATTAATTCTTTAAATCAAGAAGTTTCTTTTACGCAAATAATAATATAATAATAATATATTTTTTATGTTAAGTGTACCTGTTAAACATGAATTGTTACTTAAAACCATATCATAAAATTTATTGTTTACTTCTTTACCTTTTTTATTTATTCTAGGACTATGAGGAACGCTAAAACAATTTTTGAACAACATTATTAAATAAGCTTGCAAAAAGTCTTGAATGTGATAATTTATTTTAATGCTTATTTGTTTTTTGCTTTTGGTACCACGCCCATTTATCCCATTCCGCCCATTTTCAGTTCGACTACTAATATTTGTAATTGATGGACTCGTACAAAATTTGAAGGCAATATAGCTAATATAGAACCCTAGATATTTAATATTAATATTAATTTTGTATATGAGCTAAATAATCGCTTTGTATGGGAGCTGCCACGCCCTATGGTATGATCCCGCCCAATTTTCCCATGACTATAGAACTGTAGATATATGATATTAAATATTTACTTTGTATGGGAGTTGACACGCCCACTGGTCCGACCACGCCCATTTTTCCCATGACTATTCACATTAACAAATAATCAACGTGCACAAATTTCTAAGACTATGGCTATTATAGTACTGTAGATATATGATATTAAATATTTACTTTGTATGGGAGCTGCCACTCCCACTGGTCCGATCCCGCCCATTTTTTTCCTGATTATTCAAATCAGTAACATATGGGATACTGCAATGTTTCAAAACTCTTGCTATCACAATAGTCAAGATATATGATGTTATTCAATTTATGTGGGAGGTGCCACGCCCACTTGAAATATATATAGCCGAAAACCTAATTTGGACTATAACCTTTCAAATGAAACCGGTTTGGGCCAAATCGGTTGGATAGTTTTAGAGTCTATAGAGGACAAACATACAGACATTGTATTTTATATATATAGATTATTTTTATGTTTCCGCTCATAACTTAAAAAAAAAAAATTTCGGAACGATATATAGCCTATGTCCATCCTGGAGGACCAAATTAAATATTGGTAAAAAAAATTAGAAATCGTATGATTAGTTACGGAGATTACTTTCTACAAACAAACATACAAACATTACCTCTTTATAATATTATTAGTATAGATATGAGTTTCAAAATTTACTACAAAAAAACATTAAAAACTACGCTTTTTTGTTTTGTAATGATTATTCATATTTTTTTATTAAAATACTAAAAACATTGTTTAATTTTATATGCCAACTGGTTTTAAGAGAAACAGTTTTTAAGAGATTTTTTTAATGCATATTTTTTAGTTATATAAACAAAATTTTGTGTTAATTATACAAAACTTATACAGAAAATCCATCAAACAACACAAAATTAACTTTAAAATATAACTAAATATGCTTGAAAATTAATTAACTAAAAGTACCACAGTTAACACAATTTTTTCTAAACTCTCTTAAAACCAGTTCAATTTTTTAGAAGAGAGCTTTGGAAACGGCTTGTTTACACAAAGGAAAAACCCAACCAATAACATGCGTAATATATTCTAAATTTTCAATTTTAAAAATTAAATAGTTGCTTAGTTCCGTATAGTTAATCAAAAGTACCACAGTTAGCACAATTTTTTCTAAACTCTCTTAAAACCATTTCAATTTTTTAGAAGAGAGCTTTGGAAACGGCTTGTTTACACAAAGGAAAAACCCAACCAATAACATGCGTAATATATTCTAAATTTTCAATTTTAAAAATTAAATAGTTGCTTAGTTCCGTATAGTTATAATGCTCTTTGATTGATTTTCTCCCTTGGTAAATGTTGATTTTTTTTGTTGTACCTAGCTTTTTAAATTTATTTTATTTTACAACTTCGGGTTCATAAAAAGCATATATTTTTAGATTTAACATTATTTTTTAAAATTAATATTTATATGTTTCATAAATGAATCACAAGTAGTAATTAGTCGGATAAATTAAAAAGTACTGATCTCTAAAACATTTAAATTTTTTTTTTAATAGTTTAATTAAAAATATAACTATAATAAGATAAAATTGTATCAAATTATATATAATTTGATTGATTGATGTATATATGTAAATATTAGTATAACATCTCTTTTATATGATAATTAATAAAGAGTTAGTCTTAAGCCAACCACCAAAGCTAGTGTTTCATTTAAAAATATCATATATGAGATTAGATCCCATTAGATACCATAAGATCAGCTTATGTATGCCATTTTTCGGATCAGATGAAATGTGATGTTAAGTTATATGTGATACTTGTGACATAACTTGGGAGTAACGGATGTGGCATGCTGGTGTTCGCTGCGGCTTTAGCTCGCCGGATATATATGGTTACTTATTTCATTAGTTTGTCAGTCATTTAAAAAGAGTTCGTGCCAATGATATACAAAAAAACGCTATATGGGTAACACTGGATATATCTATAAATATCTTGTGACGCGGACGTACATTTTACAGTTACTTTTCAAATATGACCCTTAATATGTGCCAGGATGTGATCCAGGGATGGGACTGAGGTGATGATGTCACATTAGCCTGTCCTACCCTTATATGGCGCTTTTAAGTCATTCTTGACGCCATGTCTGCCTGTAACTAAAGTTTCTAAATAGTGTCCCTTTGCATCAGTGACGGTCCGTGAAGTTGTCAAAGGTGTGCTGTCTTTTTCAAAATGTTGAAATTTCGTCTATTGTGAATATTTTTCCACGCAGCACACCTTTGACAACTTCACGGACCTTCACTGATTTGCATGCATACTAAATCATACGATTATTCCTTATGTACTCATTTATAATTATAATATATAAAATTTGATCAAGGACAAAATAATAAAAATTTGATCAAGGACAAAATGATAAATTTGATAAATTGCGCCAACTCGCTAAACTCTATCCATCTCTGCTTTTTAGTCAAAGTTTCGAGTCCAGCGACAAAATGTATAAAATATTGTAGGGAGTCACTCCCTACATACTTTTAATTTTGCATTTCAGTTTTACTTAGAATTTAATTTTAGTTTTTGTTCTTTATATATTGCTTTTAAAATAAATTATTATTCTGCTTTTGTTCTTTCAATCAGCAACATAAAAATTCTATAAAAATTAATTATTTTTTAGTAGGATCCTTCGGGATCCTATATTGGCGATCCTGCAACAGACTATAAATAATTATGGACATAAACTGTTTATTATAAAGTCCGTTGCCAGATCAATCAAAATAAAATACACTTCAAAAAAAAATCTTTAATCGATATACGCATCTACGAAGAACCAAACAAATTAAAAAAGCAATTTAAAATACTACTACAACACCAACATTTAAATATCGTAGAAATTACGACATCAACTATACAACCGGTAAAGCTGCATAATCAAATAAATTTTGAAAATTAATGTAACATATGCCCCCATCTGCGATGGTACGTATTCAGGTACATTATTATATAATTTTGGCTTAAATCGCTACAAATTGGCCAGTTCATATCAACATTCCAATACGCCACACATTTATAATTCAATAAATTGAAAATTTGATTCTACTTAAACCGGATGATCATCACATCTCTGCAATAATCTGTTTTACTTCCAAGTTATCTATGCTACAACTTTGTCTGTGTACATTCAGATGCTTGAGTCGCTAAATTCATCCGCTAATCATAATCATATCTAATTATAATTCAAGCCACCTTTGCCACAATATTGAAATTGGATTCACCGTCCCATCAACCAAGTAATATTATAAACAAATCGGCAAGAACCCTATACCAACCGGCTATGTAAAATTTCTTTATTAAATATATCTATGTTGGACATTCAAATACTCAATATCCAAAATATAACTTTAACATTTACCTGCAAGTGCCTTCCATGACTTTTGCTCTCAGTGATTGTAATTATTAAAGATTCATTATGTTTTTTGAAGGAAGTGGAGTAATGTAGGGAGTCATTCCCTACATACTTTTGCTTTTGTATTTCAGTTTTACGTTGAATTTAATTATAGTTTTTTAAATACTGTTTTTAAAATAAATTATTATACAGTTTTGTTCTTTCAATCAGTAATATCAAAATTCTATAAAAATTAATAATTTTTAATTTTGTGTGCGCTATACGTTGGTATGTGTGTTTTTGTTAATGCTGTGTCTGTTGGTGTATTTGTGTGTGAGTTCGTTTTGTTTGTAAACTTCTAATGGATTTGGTACTTAATACTGAAAATGTTATATTTAAGCATTTAATGTATGAAAAAATAATTTAAGAATTACGTCTAACATAAAATATGTATTTATATATTTAAAAGTCAATTAAAGTATTAATGGATTCAATTAAATATTTGTTTAGAAACAAATTTAATTTAATTCAAATCAAATCTTTAATTAGATATTTTAGGTTGATAATTTTTTCTGTGTAGGGCTATTGTCATATGAAAATCTTCCGTTGAAATTGTCCGTAATATTTTGTTCCTCTGAATAATGTTGGCGCAGATTTTGTAGTCTTGCATTCGTTGGACCATGGATATGTATATTTGATTTCAGATTGTGGTCCGTATAATCGGCATTTTGAAAAAATTAACATTTGGTGCCTTTAAAGGGGTGTTTTGTCGATTCTGTATGGTGCTTTCATAGGTCTGATCAGGTGTAAATTAGGACTTAGGTTCTAAAGTTTGGTCGTTATGGCCCTCTTTTCGGTCCTTCCAATAACGTATTCTGTAAAATTGTCCCTTACTGGACTGGGTAATGATGTGAACATGTAGGTCCAGTTTTCTGCATGTTCTTTGATTGTATAACCCACATCGGTAGCAAAATAAATTCCTTTGAGCTGCTGTGCAATTCCAACAAATTAGTTTGACTTGTGTTGTAGGGTGTCTTAATGCCCCAATTTTAAAACAATCTTCTTTTGGTCGATAGTTGTCGAGTTCTAATTCATTAACTCGTCTTTAGTTTGGTATCTGGATATGGTGCTCTTTTAGCGATATTACGCACGGCTCTACGGCATTGCTTAAGCAATTGGGAAATTGTATGAATATCCATAGGAAACACAAGTTGGGATATTCCGTCTTTTAAATTGTCTTTAATAATACGGACTGGTTCATGATGAAATCCTTTCATTCAAGTACTCCATGGGCAATTGTAGTCTTTTCATTATGACTCGACTCTGAATACGAAATCTTCTACGCTAGTATTTCTAGTTGACCCATCAAATTTAAGCTCCCAGTTTTCCAATTATAAAGGGGTTGTTGAATGATGTCCGGCTGCTGTCTGTGTGGTATATCATACTGATGCGGTGTTGGATAAGTTGTTTGTTGTCTCTCATGTTGTTGTTGGTTAGGACGTTCTTGTAATGGAGTAAGATAATTTTGGTCTTCATGGTTTCTATCTTGGACAAATTTTTGATTTTTAAACGTTGAATTTCTTTCTGACCTTAATGATTCACGTATGATCCGTGGGATCACTGTATTAATATTTTCCTCAACTTGCCTCCTTATAGTAGCCTGTGCCGCTCCTACTGTGAGACTGACATACACTCTTAATGATACACCATCACCACTGACTGGCATTTCTGGGCTAACGTGTTCGCTTAATATTGGCAGTCGAAAGTTTATCCGTGGCATTTGTGAATGTTGTTGAATTATCTTCTGGGCTGTTAGGATACTGGACTTATGGGTACGTATGGAAATGTTCGTTTCAGCTGAAGAGGTTTTTTGTGGTCCACCAGGACCTCCAATGTTTATCCCTATGGTCTGATTATGATCCACATCAATGAAAAACATTAGGTAATGTGCCAATTATCGCTAGGTTATTTGCTGAGTTAATTGCCGGTATTACGGTGTCGTTTAAATCTACATTAACACTGCTGTAAGGTACTATATCAGTTATGTTTTGGTTATTTTTGGGTGCTTGCTTCAATTTCGGTCGTTTGCTTCAATTTTGGTCCTATCAAAGAAGTTCTTCGAGGTCCTTGTGCTCCTCTTCCCATACTGATTCGAAATCCTTTACCTATTTTGCTAAACATCTAATATGGCCAACTATACACTAAAGTATGTTTTCCTTCTAAAAAGTGTTAAAGTCTGGTCGCAGCGTCTATATGTTAATATAAAGTATTTTGATAAAAATTGTGACTAAAAATAATACTCACGATTTTTTTTTATATAAAATTTGAATTGATATATAAAAAAGTTTTTTTTTAGATAAACAGTATACGACATATAGGTTGAAATTGGTAGCTCAGTAATAAGAAAGTAATAAATGAAACATAATTAAGAATCTTAAAAATAAACTGGTATTAAACAATTTATCTAATCCATAACATTGTAAATTTTCTGCTATTTGTTCGTAAAGTTTTTTTTTATCTTAAAAAAAAAAAAAACGAAACAAGTTTTCCATATTAAAATATGCTGTATAGTTATCTTCGAAAAGGTTTGATAAAATTTAACAAATTATTAGAAATTAAGAAAAATAAGAAAAAAAAGGAGTGAAAGTAGTAAAACTGGGAGAAGAAAAAATAAAAGAAAAAAAAACAATCGAAATCTCCTCTCCTTTTGTAATAAATCAGTAGCAAATGGACACGTAGCTTCTTAGCGTTCAGCACCCTGACTCTGACTTACACAAAACTTGATTCAAATTTGAATGATTCTCCAACAGTTGGATCCTTCCCGTAGACGTAGAAACACAGGCATGGTACTAAAGTATCTTCGCGAACATACGTTTTCGAAGATACATTTCCGTTGGGAATAAACATTTCATTAAAAATGCTGGAACGTCGGACGCTATAAATGTGACATAACTTGGGATTAACGGATGTGGCATGCTGGTGGCCGCTGTGGCTGTTTGTTCCGTTAGTTTGTCAGTCATTTAAAAAGAGTTGATATTTACAAAAAACGCTATATGGGTAACACTAAATACATCTAGAAATGTCTTTTTTAGAAAAATTATAATCGCCATATCTTCTTAAATGTACGATTAGTGCTATTTTTGTACAGAATACGTTGTATAAATTTTATTGCTTAGGCCGGTTAGAGGTTTAGGAGGTTGTTAATAAACTTTTAGTGTTACAATTCGGTGTTTCGAATACCGACTATGTTTTGATGGAAAACAATGTCATTTTGCTTTGCATTCGGATTACAAAGTTACAATCAATTCGGATTATTATCCGGATTATTGAATAGTCCGAATTAGAGGGGTTTCATTGTATTTTGGTATATTTCTCATGTTGATAAATACATATCTCAGGCTCTGCTGATACATTTGTTTTTAGAATATAATCCAGATGTTCTCAACCCATAAACTGAATTTTTTTAATTTAAATAACATATTTCTGAATTTTCGTTTCATATCAATACCTGACTTAAGCTAATTCTGTGGTTTTCTAGAATAACCGCGGATCTCCATTTTTCTTGATTTTGAGTTATTGATGTCACAATACTTAATTTTTAATGCTCAATACATGGGCCTAATTTTTTTTTTTTTTAATATAGACCATTCCCGATTTTTTTTACCAAAAAACAACTTAACTTCAAGATTTACTAAAATTATTTTCAGCACTAACGACGGATGCGTTTGGTTGCTTGAAAATTATTTTCTTTAATAAAAACAGACAAGCATATCCGTTGTTTTGTCTGAAAACATTTTGCAAATGTTTTTTGTTATGTGTTCTGTTAATAACCACGCAAAACTTCTTTCTTTTTTTTCTGACTTATTTTTCAAAAAGTGTTTTCGTTACGCTGTTCTTTTCTCATCCCAAGTCCCGTTACGTTGTTGTTAACGAAAAAAAAACTTCGAATTGATGAGTTGGGTGGTAAGTTTCGATAGAAGTTTGTGACAGTTTCATTTTAAACGTAGTGATTAATGCAGTAATAGAGTGTCGATAAATAAAAAGTGCATTTGAATAAAGGTGAAAAAAGCAAATAAAGTTACGCCAAAAAAAGTGATATTTGTATAGACTTTTTGTCTGATCGATGTAAAATATCTTCTAATTTATTTTGTGAAGGTATTCCACCAACAAAAAAGAAAAATAATGACAGAAATTGAAGTTGACAATGAGGCAACGGGATCACTAAATATATGCGGTAAGAAAGCATGATTACATATATTCGTTTTCTTTCAAAAAGTCTTTTATTTTTATTTTGAAGATGAAGATGAAGAAACTTCTACTTCTTCTACTTATGATAACCATGTTAAAAGAAATTCGGGAATGCAGTACACATCAATAAAAAGTGGAAAAAATATATCTGAGCGTCGCAGCAATGAACTATCTCATTGTAGATTAAAGTGCAAAGATAAAATATGCGATGCGGACCGTTTATTCCTATTTAAACAATATTGGGACTTGGGTAAATATTTCTCTCGCGTTGCTTACATGTTTAAACAAATTGAGCATTCTTTTACAAATTCCAAACAAAATCTAATTTCTAACAAAAATATTCGTAACAACGTATTTAAATATCGTATTTTCATCAGAGAAACTACTGTATTAGTTTTTAGAAAATGTTTTCTTGATGTATATGGTGAGACTGAATCATTTTTGCGCAATATACAACAAAAAATTGTGAAAAAACATCATTTAGAGGATAAACGAGGAAAATCTTTGCATCACAAAAACAAAATATCTCAACATATGAAGAACAATATAATTGCACATATAAAGTCCTTTCCTTCCTATGAATCTCATTACTCAAGAGCTCATACAAGTCAAAAATATTTAGCCGAAAACTTGAATTTGTCAAAAATGTATGAAATATATAGAGAGAAAACTGACAATTGTGTTTCTTTTGCTTCATACAGAAGAATATTTAAAACTCAAAAATTAAAGTTTAAGAGACCAAGTTTAGATACATGCTCTAAATGCGACCAATTCTCAATTTCCATAAAACATGCAAAATCTGATGAGATAAAAACTCAGTTAATTCACGATCGTGATAAACATCATGAGATATCCGAAATCGCATACGCCAACAAAAAATCTGATAAATCGGATGTCACAAAAACCGTTTTATGTATGGATTTACAAAAATGTTTACCAACTCCATTTTTAAATTCTTCCATAGCCTTTTATAAAAGATCTTTGTGGACATTTAACTTCACAATTAGAAACTGTTCAACGAACAAAACGTATTGTTTTGTTTGGGACGAAACAGTCAGCGGAAGAGGTGCCAACGAAAAAGCATCATGCATATGGAAATTTTTCAATATGAACATTGATGTAAGACAACACCTGGTAATTTATTCGGATACATGTTCTGGGCAAAACAAGAATAATATTGTAAGTGCAATGTTTGTTCTTCTCATTAATAAAAGTGCAGTAAATGTAGAACTTATTGAACAAAAATTTTCGGAACCTGGCCACACACATTTGGAATGTAACAGTGATCATAGTATTATTGAACGTAAGAAAAAAAATAACATTTTGGAAATATTTCATCCATATGATTGGGTACAACTAATAAAGTCTTGTGGCAGCAAATCCAATAAATTCACAGTAATTGAAATGAAAAACACAGATTTCTTCGACTTTTCACTGACTTTCAAAAGCATTTTTCAGAAAGCTATCAAAAATGTAGACGGAGAAAAAGTTCTGTGGAGAAATTTCCGAAATATTATATACAAAAAAGGTTCCTTTAATGAAATTGAATATAGAAAATATTATAACAGCAGTGCTCTCAAAATTAATATCCTAAAAAATAAAAATATTAAAATCGAAACTTCATGTAATAAATGAAACAACAGTTCCTATCTCTTCGGAAAAAAAGAAAGATCTAATTAATTTATTGACATTAATTCCGGATATATATCATAATTTTTATAAAAATCTTAGAGAATCTGGAAAAACACCAAATTTTATACACGATGTAGACTCAGAACAAGAGTGATATATACAACCTCAGTGTTATTTTTTAATAATATATAATATATAACAATATAATTTAATTAAAATCAAATTGAATTGAATTGAATTGCATTTGCCTTTTATTTTTTATATAATATGTAATTCTTGTGAAGTATTCTTTATTTTTGATTTAGTAAGTAATCACACAAATTGAATAAAATTTAATAAAACATACCACTTTTTTTACTTTAGTACAAAAATATATACTTAAATTGATTTTAATTTACATACCTACAAAATTTCTATACAAAAAATATGCAAAAAAATCAGCAAATATTTTTTAAACAATAACAACGGAAATCTACATACGTAATTGCATGACAACTTTTTTTTTCCAAAAATAACAACGTATGTCTACATCAATGTTTTTTTCTGCACACACTTTAAGTCATTTTTAGACAGTGTTTTTTTTTAACTTTCTCTAGGATCTCGTAATTTTGGGATTTTAGCTGAAAATTTTAAATTAAATATTGTTTTACTTATACCTACATGACTGTTAAAAAAAAAATTCAAAAGTTTCATAAATAGCCCGTAATTTTCAGAAAAAACCTTTATTTGGCTCTCCTGAAAATTTTGATTTTAAGACATACGCGGTTATTCTAGAAAACCACAGAATTATGCTTCTGCCTTTAGAACATCTGAGATATTTCCAACAAGCGGAATATAAGAATATTTAGATTTAAGGATATTTTTACTTGCCTTAAAGTTGTAGCAGTACGTGTTTTATACTTACTTAGAGAACAGTCTTCCGATTTCAACTGAATGACAGCTAAGCGTATGGAAAGCAAAAGAAAAGCCTAAACAAATAATGGCGCCAGCAAAAAAAGCACCAAATATTAATTTCTCCTGTACTTGTATTTCAACCGAGGGCCGCGATAAAAAGTAAAGAGCCACTCCAATGAATGCCACACAGCCTAACAAGTGAGTCCAAATATTTCCAGTTTCGGTGTGTAAACGGAAAATTGACTTGAAACATGCGCCAAAAGATGGCAATGGAGGACGGTGGCCACGATGTAAGAAATCATTGTCCTGCAACCATTTGGGTAGATTTTTATAGTGGCAAACTTTCCAGCTGGCTTCCCAGACCTACAAAAAAAATTGTAATAATAAAAATTGGGAGTGTTATGTATAAAATCAAAATCATTTATAATAACTTGCCTTTCGTACAAATTCTTCAGCCTGTTCAGCCGCGTTATGTGCCAATGCTCCCAAATCGATTTCATCCGACAAAACGCCAGCCTTCAAAACTTCGGTCATCTAAAACAATTAATTAATAATGCAAAAAAAATCTTAGAATAAATACACATGTATTTTTTTATTTTTTGTTTTTAAAAAGAAGCAACACTCAGGAAATTATATCCCCCTTCTTTAGAAAGGGGATAGTGAAAAGACGGAAGGTGGGGAAATATGAACTGCAACACTGTAATTGCGCGAGAAGATAAGTCTTAGAACAGTTGTTGCTAGCCACTTGATGAAGCGTTGGCGAACTTATTCAAGATTTTTTGGTTCATAGCCCTGATTTATTATTTTACTTCGGTGGGGTTAGGTGGACAATTTCACGTTAAGGTGTTAAACATTACACCATTTTTGCATGAAAACATGTCCAAAATTTAGAATTATTGGCACACATTATTAAAGTACATAAGAAAACAAAAATATTGAAATTTAAATATTTAAAAACTTATAGATATCAGTTTAATAATGATGGTAATTTCATAGTGTTTTCTTTGCCTTAAGCGGGAACACGTTATATTTTATTTATTCATTCGTAATACAATAAGCCTACAAGGCCAAAAAACATACACAGAAAAATCATTTCCCATTTTGGTGGCAATTTAGTAGAAACTAAATTATTTTATTAAGTAGCCTAAATTGAACGTATTTAATAAAAGAGAAACCAAAAAATAATTTAACGAGAGAGAAATGTTTTTAATAATTCTGTTAACAATTTTCCTAACGTTACCGAAATTTTCTATGATAACCACTGATAATAAGAGGAGGAAGCCCTATGCTTCATTGAGGAGTAAACAAGGACAAAGAAGAATAAGAGCGCATGTGCCACCATTAGGGCGAATCTTGAAAAATTGCACAGTTTTTGATAAAAAATCACAAAATTGGTCAGAGTCAAAAGCATTTTTTCTACATTTATTTATTTATTTATTTATTTATTTATTAATCCATATTGTAATACAAAGCCATTAAAGCCAAAAAACGTATTACATAGCAATACAATCCGGAGTATAGTACTTAACCTAATCTATACAAATAACTTATGTAAATATAAATCATGCATAAATAACTGCACCCATCAATTTAACTTTATTTATATTCAAAAGGTACCTTTTACCAAATATGAAAAGGATTATCATCCATCCATGAAGTAACAATACCTAGTTTGTGATTCAAAGAGTCAACGAATTGCCTCTCACCATAAAAAACCATATGAATGTCATCAGCAGGGCAGCGACTAAAAAACCAAAAATATGAGCTTAACATGTGCAGTAAAAAACGAAAAATATGTTCTTAAAATATGCACTTATAAGGAAATATGCACTAAGAATCGAAAAATATCCACTAAAAATATGCAAAAAAAAAAAAAAATAACCACTTCAAATTTGTCACTTTTAAAATTCTTATTTATTACACGAGAGCGTTGATTTAAAAATAAATTTCAATAGAAATGTCTAAGTTGATGACAATATGATGTTCCTCTTTTTAGTTTGGTGTTGTGTTAAAGTTTTTAAATTCTTCATTTATTTTATTTTTAATTAAATCTTAAGTTTGAAATATGCGGTGAATCGTGAAATATGCAAATATGTATATGTAATAAAAATAATAAAAAAAAATGCAAAAATTTGCACTTAAAGGCAAAATATGCATTTATACCAATATATGCAAACATATGCTAAAACAAATCGATGGCATTTTGTTTGCAAATTCTTAGATTCGGAAAAGTATTTGGTCAAACTCAATTTTGAGCTAATGACTACAAATATTTACATTATTTGCATGAAAGTCGCTGCCCTGGTCATCAGCATACAATAAAATATTAGAAATGGGTATATTTATTTGAAAAATGATATACTCTACTGGGCAGTGCTAAAACTTATTCGGTTTTCTGTTTATTTAATAAATTTATACAAATGAACTCACCTCAGCCTCGATTAGTTGGGTATCCTCCGGAGTAGATGGTAGAGGGCAACCAGCATCGTCTTCTTCTGCTAAAACATCATCATCCTCGAGTAGATCTAAGTCGTTAGCACTTAATGAATCATCATGACCCCAACCGCGACGTTTACGTAAAATCATTTTCACATCATCAAAAATGTATTCATCGTCATCATCGCTACGAATTTCTTCGATGTTAAAGTTTCTTTCCACACAGGAGTGTAAAGGTGAGTCAACTTCACTTTGAGGTTCGCTGACACGTACTTCCGAATAATTCGAATTTTCCATTATCGCAGTATCTTGCTTTTGTAATCAAGATGATTATGAATTAGAAATGCTCTTTTGTGGAGCTGAAATTAAAAATATTATGCACAAGTTTTTAAGACAACATTTAAAACGGAATTTTCAATGACAATCACTCTGACTCGAATCTGTTCGAATACTTTTCTCAGCCATGTCAAGTAGTTAGAATTACTCTGTACAGTGGCGTACCCATGATTTTGTTTCTGAGAAGGCCCAATATATGTTTTGTTGAAAAAAACTAACTTGAATTAATTTTTTTATGTTGCAGCTTTGGTGTATTTTTGGTATTTTGAATTTAGTTTTTTATGCTTATAAAATGCTACTCTTCTACAAATTTTTAGTTAATATTCCTGTTGAATTTGCAGAATATTCTGTATTTAATCAAACTTAAGTTAAATATAGCAACACTTTTGTAAATATTACAGTTTTCGTTTGCTGTTTTCAACAAATATTCAGCAAAAGTGTATGCTAGTTTTAGCAGAGTAAATAGCTATTTTAAATTAATTAAATCAGAATTTTTTTTGCAGCGCCTATTTAAAATATTTAATAGTAGCTTTTCCTGTTATTTTTACGGATTTATTTCTATGAGTGTATCATTTAATAATTTCGTTAGTGTTTAGTTTGTATTCTCGATAAATAATATTCCATATTTGGAGTAATAGTGGGTGGGTAGAGTTTTCTAAAATCGATAACTTTGAAAACCCCGGTTTCGGGTTTTGAAATTTAAAATAAAAAACTAGGTTTTGTTTATTTTTGGTTTTTCAAATATTGAAAGAATGTCCAAAAATTATTAAAAATGTATAAAATATAAATGTTTATAAGATATTTATTGAAGTTCAAATATTCTAATAATGAAAGTTTTAAATCAATTTTGAACCTTTTTCATTACTTTTTTCCTAGAGTTTTCTTACAAAAGTCTTACCAAGAATAAATATGTTTGCACCTAAATAGAATACTTTTAATGTATTATTTAGTTAGAACCGGGCTAAACCAATGTTGTATATAGGAAATAATTATTTTCACCAACAACATTCTCAGTTTTAATAACAATTGGAGATGAGTTCTTTTCGAAGTTCATGATTCAATAATTTGCAATTGCATGTCTATTTGTTGGTTTGCCGGTATAATAAATTTGTATTGCATAAAACACGTTAAATTTGTACAAAACAAAATAAAGGGCTCGAAATAAAAGTAGAAAACAACATGAAAACTTCGGAACAACATGTTTTTGTGTTTTGATGCAAACAAAATACAAGATTTATTGTCTGCGTTTTCACTGGACCAGTTTTCATCGTGTTTTGAAACAAAACATGCTTTTTACATGTTTTCCCATATATTTATTTCACCAAAACACGTGTTTTGCCCAAAACACGCATTAAGCATCGAAGGTAGAAATTGCCAACCGTACAAAAAAATTGTACTGGCAAATCACTTCTATTTTTGTAAAACCCACCGTGCTAAAAATTACTAAAGGTACTAGAAAAACTTTATTTTGTTTGCAAAGCATGTGTTTTGCCAGAACCACCCGGAAAATTCTTTACGGTAAGTTCGATCAAACCAACGGTTGGCTTCTGTTATCAATCGGATAACAGGACAATACTGTCAAGGTTGTTAATCCTTCATTCTGCCAACGCACAACCGCCCGTCGCAAACGCATTGCCAACACTGTGCCGATTGTATTTTTTTTTTTTTTTGCTTGGGATATTACATTACACATCTAAAACTATGTAAATTCTTTTTATGCTTAATAAAATTTTAAACTAACAAAAATAAATAAATTTATACATGCTTTCCATTACAAAGCAAAAAAGGGAATCAAAATCATTTCGGTTACGCCACTGACCTTGTAACATGGCATAACAGGTATTGTTTTGCCATGCCCTGTAAGAAACTAACATCTTGGAAAAAAATTACCAATATTAGTTTTTGATCATTGTACAACAACAAATCTTCAGTTTGTGTAACAATTTAAAATTTGTTATTAAAGTAACAACAACAACAACAAAAAGTTGTTTGATCATGTTGTCCATATTCGGATGGAAATTCTAAGACAAATAAAATAAGACTTGACCACTTTTGAATACTTAAAAAACTGATGTACCTTCAAAAGTCGTAAATTATGTGAAAATTTTGATGGGAAATCCATGCTTATTTTGATTACAAGCAATATCGGGATTTTAAGTGGATTGCACTTACAAGTGCTCATGTTTACCTAACTGATGATATCAATGTTTTTAATTTATCACAGCTATATTAGTTTTTTTGTTTTTATATACATCGAGATTATTTTTATGTTATTTTCAAATTATAACGAGCTTTCAACCTCCGTATATTTACAAAAATAAAGCAAATCAAACATATTAGCTAGGTTGATACTAGTATTTCGATCTGGCTAAAGATCTCATCAGAACCCGAAGTTTTAGAAGTTTTAGAGCCTCGATAATAGGCAGAACTTTATCAAAAAACCTATTTACAATCAATTTTGCTCCATTATTGTCTTCTTAGTAATCAAGCACGTGGTTAGGTCTTTTCCTAACCAGCATCATGATGTTACTAAACTTTGAAGACCAAAAATGTTCTATTTATATAAAAAAATTTTAGTTTGTACTCTGGCTCAAGTAATATTTTTTTATCATTTATAGTTTTTGATTGTCAGACTCCGATATTAAATATTCGCATATTCTTATTTCTACTAAACTTTTAAAATAGTCTGACGCCAACTTAAATTCGGTTACTACTATCGAAAATGTTTGGTACAACTGAATATTGATTTTCACAACAAAAGATTTTTTGTTGTAACCACCAAAGTACACTTTGCAATTCGTTTGGCATTTTATTTTTCTGTATGTGTACATATTTTACAGATAACAGCAATATTAGGTCGACTTTTCGACTTTTGCAAAAACTTAAAAAGTCGACTTTTCGACTTGTATACTAAAATTACTTAAAATTGCGATATTGCTTGTAATTAAAATAAACTTGGAATGCCCCTAAAAATTTCCACATAATTTATTTATTTTTGAAGGTACATCAGCTTTCTAAGTATTCAAAAGTGGTCGTCTTATTTTATTTGTCTTAAAATTGAAAAACAGCTCAAAAAAGTTCTTTGGAATAACAATCTACCAAAAAGTACATATACACATTTCTTATCGCAGACATTTTCGAATAAATACAATGAATATAACTATAGTTCGGCAAAAAATGCTAGGATTATTTGAAAAAGTACACGTCAGGTCATGAATTATCCCATTGCGGACCAGTTTTGGATTTGTTTTATTTTTACTCGTTTTTTTTTTGGAGAAAAGGCCTCCTTATTCAAAAAACGTGTATATCAATATAGAGTTCATCACTAAAATTTGATTTTAGGATTCATCACTTTTTTACGGTTTTTGCATCAATTAAAAAAATGGCGTTTTTATTTTTTATAAACTCCAACTCCTTCCATTGGCGCGCGGTGGCCTAAAATCCTAATCTAGGGTCAACTTTAGTTTAGTACAGACCAAAAAGGAGATAATTTATATGAAATTTCAACCTGACATTCGATTGTAAAAAATAACCTTTTCTCCGGTTTTTAAAATGCACCGATTAGTCATAGAAAAGTTGTTCTGCGTAATTGCTCGGGCTTAGGTATTTTCTCCGATCTGATACGCAGTTTAGTGGCTCGTAAGCTTTTCCGTGTATGCGCGAGTTTCCAAAATGTAAAACATTTAATAATTGTAACCAAAAACCGCAAAATATATTTTAAAGAGCTTTCATTGATAGAGTATTATCATGATCGGACGTGTACTTTTTGAGATAATTGCTATTCCAACTGCCAAGCCGCAAGGTGGCGCGTCCAGCAAAAAATTGTTACCATCGGAACAAACAGCGTGGACATATTAGTCGATGGACGAAGTTTCATAAATTTTGGAGGTGCGGCTAAATTTTATTTAAGCCACTATTTTTTTTTTATTCACTAAAATGGCTCTAGAACTATATTTTTTTTTTCTTTTGGCTAAAGTACCCTTTAGCGGGCACACGGAAATTAAAAAAACAAAATACATGAACACCTTCGAAAATCAAACTAAATTAAAATGTCAAACCTTTTTTATATGTAAAAACGGTGCTCAAGGGAAGGGAAACTACAAAATTGTATAAAATAAAGAAAAATGCGTAAACAAAAAAAGTAAAGTTTAATTTATTTTTAGGTCAACAAGTAAAAAGGGAACTCACGTTAAAAAGTCTTCCGATTTGTGTGACAATAAATAAATTCAATTTTGTAATATCGCCTCCAGATGGAATTCCCAGAGTAATGCCAACGGTAGCAACTAAAATCACTTCATTTTAAACCATTTTTGTGGTTTTCTTTCATTTAAACCCTATTTTTGATTATTAATAAAATTTACTAAAATGGCAGTGATACTTTATTTTAAACTATTTTTGTAATTTCCGTTTATTTGTGCACCATTTTTTTCAAATCAAAAATTACTAATTCATTTTTGAAACCTTGAGGAGATTTCCTTTTGTTTGAGTACTCAAACGTGTAAGTAAATACGCTTCTCCGTTTTTTGGACCAAGGGAGCCCCGGCGCAACTAAGTTTCAATATCAGTTTTTTTTTTTAATTCCACAGGGGGTCATATTTCTTGGAACAAGTGGAGTTTAGTGGCATATCCCCATTTTCAAGGCATTAAAGTTAAAAAAAAGTATTTCAATTCTATCAAAAAGTACGTTTCCGGTCACGACAATATGTATATCATATGAAAGCTCTTTGAGATATTTTTCCAATGAGGTACCACAACTCCCCATAAATTAACCCATCACAGCTCAATTTTAGATTTTTGTATTTTCTACTCTTAGTTTATTGGAGAAAAGAGCTCCCCATGCAAAAAAAAAAGTCTATATAAGTTTTTGAAAAAAGTGATAGCCAATTCCACAAGCTTTCATTAAAGATATCATATGCCACCATATCTCTTGAAATTAAAGTTAGACAATGTTCATTTTTTGCAGTTTTAGGTACAATGTATGTCTGTGAAACTATCCATAAAAAGTCATCCTTTAATAAGTTAGTGTCTTTGTTAAGCAGTTTTTCTGCGTAACCAACTTTCGGGCAGGATTAAGGGTTCTCTCCTCTAGTATGTCAAATCCCCGACTTCGCTGAAGAAAGTTTTTTTGTTTAAGAAGCTTTCCGCGTAGCCGGACTTAGGGGTTTCTTCTATGTGATAGGCAGTTTAGTTATTCTTTGTAACGAGCTTTCCGCGGCTTTCGACCGTACTTAGGGCCTATGTAATAGACAGTTTAGCGGCCCCCGCTGAGTAAAGTTGTTTCTGTGTAGCAGGCCTTTGGCAGGGTCTAGGAGTTTTCTACTATGTGATATGCTGTTTAGGGCCTTCGCTGAGTAAAGTTTTTCCATATATACCTATGTGTGAGGTGTGTCCAATAATAAAAAACATTGTAAAATTGTAACCATAAATCTCGAAAAAATCAACAACTTCAACCTTTAATAAATTTTTTATTTCAAGAGATATGGTGGCATATTATACCTTTTTTAAATATATTTTTTTTAAATACTTATATATTCTTTTTTGAATGGTGTCCAAAAAAAAAAACTAGAGTAAAAAATACAAAATTCTACAATTGGGCTGCAACGGGACATAATGTAACTCATATGATATACATATTGTAATGATCGGTACTGTACATTTTGATAGAAATATAAAAAACGTTTCCACCTTTAATTCCCTTTCCATCCGCAAGAGGGCGTCACCGCATCAGCATCAAAGATTCAATTTATAAAAAAAATCTTTAAGTGATCGGAGTTATGACACTAAACTCCACTTAAGCCTTTTTTATTTCAATAGTTATTTTATATCTTTTACGAATGATTGTGGAATTGGCTATACATTTTTATGCACATTTAAGTACTTATAAAGATATTTTTTTGGAATATTGAGCTTTTTTTCAAAAAACACCGTCGCCGACAATTTTTTTTTCAGATTTTCACAATCAATATAACTTCTACTGCTGAGCTCAAATATATATTTTTTTTTCGGCGACCCAAGGTTCCCCAGTTATGGACCTCCAAAGTTTGGATTTAAAATTCTTTGTATCTTCGATATTTGTAATCGGATCGAAAGAAAATACATATCATTTCGAAGCTAATTGAAGCACCATTCATTTGATTTGCCATGTTTGAAGCCCTTCATATGTCACCACCTTTCATCTCTCCACTATCCCCTTTCCAAAGAAAGCAACACATTAATTAATAGGAAGAATTTCCTGTGTTGCTTCTCTTTAAAAAAAAAAAAATTAAATTTTTAACTTTATTACATACGGTATTTCGTGAACTACTGGATACTATGATACCTTAAATGAAAGCATAAAATCTTGGCTTTAACTGAGTCATTTTATACCTACCTTATATATACAAAATTTTGAAATAACTGCATTTCAAAAAAAAAGTACAAGTTCAAAACCGGGAAATCATGAGTTGGGCGGCTATGGGTTAATATTATTCTTATATACCAAATTAATGGTATATAAAAAAGCTTTCTAAAGACACCAATTTTGTTTCGCTCCGACAACGCATGCTAAAGTTATAAATATATCGATTAAATTAAATATCCGAACTTTACAGGCCTATAACTCGGAAAATATGGGCCGCCGACACAAACATTTGTTTTTTCTAAACTGACCTATTTTGATTTTTGTTAGCTACCCAAGAAGCAACTTTACGGACTGTCCATTACAAACGGATTCATGAATCCGGCATTGACGGTACGAAAACGGACCGGAATTGACGTATCCGTCGAAGCTTGTACGAAAACGGACCATTAACGTACAGTAAAATTGGATTACTCAAATTTTCGAAAATTATTTTGTTAATATCTTTCTAAATGTAAAAATTTAAAAATAAAAGCAAACTTTTGTTTAAAATTAAAAAAAAGGAGAAATCATTTAGATAAAATAAATAAAAAAAAATAAAAATGGACCATTATAAAAACAAAAAACGATACGAATACGGACCGTATACGGTATTTTAAAAACAGAGTCCACTCCGTTTTTAAAATAAATGACGGACAGTTTACGGTACATTTTGAACGTACACTCAATTCGTACACTCCGTTTTATATACAGCATGACGGTACGAAAACGGTCCGTTTTAGCGTGCTTTATACTGTTTCGAATCCGTATTCCTTTTATTCCGTTTTCCGGTCCGTATACTGATCCGGAAAACGGTACGGAAACGGACTTCGGATCCGTATATGCTGTACCGAAAACGGCACATAAACGGACCGGATTGTTTGCTGGGTGTGCCCGTAAACTAGATTTGTTCCTTTTTTTAATTGGCTCAAAAAGTACTATTCAGGGTAAAAAAGAAATCAGAGCTACGTCGCTAAACTACACTTGTTCACTCTCATTTTACCAGACTTTCCAAAATTACGAGACGTAACGTGTTGACGATTTATGCCCAATTAACCTGGCATCACTGCTGCACAAACTAAAAAGATTATGAAGACGGTGCAAAATGGCATAGGTACACACACCATATTATATAAAAACACAAAATATTAATTTCCAATTATTTTCTATCCCAAAAAATTCCTGCCACAAGACCGAAGTTTTCTTTTGTTAGTTACTAATTGCAATTATTTCAGTATTAATGATGAGTTTTTGTATTATTTCACAAATTTTGAGTGTACTTAATATTGTAGTATTTACTTCTAGTATTTTAAAATACGAAGTTTCACAATTACTAATATTTTCAACGTTTTATCACGGCATCGTTTTATTTGTGTATAATACTAACCGCATCAATATTATTAGCAATCAGAATTGTCTTTAAATATATTCCTTCGCGTCTGGTATCAAAAATTAATTTTACAATAGTTTATTTTATTTGTGAAAATATTCTGTTTTTTCTACACTTTGGTAGTCACTGTTGCCAACTCAGCGATTATCTTTTCAGATCTAGCGATTTTTTTAGAGACTTGCGGAACAACTAAACTTTGTTTACAAGGTGTCCCCATTAGATATAAAGTTGGATATAATATGTGCGAGAACGCCAAAAGAATAACGGAATTAAATTATCTATGTTCATATTAATGTTTAGGGTGAAGAACACGTATTCATAAATAAAAATAAATAAATTATATCATGTCTTCTCATAATTTTCTGTTTTCCGTTGTGTAAATACGTATATTTATTCATTCAACTTTTCACTATGTGATTCATAATTAACTTTAATTTGATTTATAACAGTAAAACAATTTTTAATACACTTTTTCTTCTTGTATTTTTTTTAATTTTAGGCGTTTAACTTTTATTTATTTTTGGTTTACAATCTTTTATGTATGTGTGTGTATTTTGACAGCTCATATCATGATATTGCTGTTTAGAGATTTATCATAACAACTCTCTTTTGATATCAGATGTAATAATAACAGTAATTCTCTCTGCGATTGAATTTGAAGTTTACTGACAGAAAATTATAAAAGTTAATACCTAGTGTGGACGCCGTGTTGTTAGCTCTCAGATTATATATCGATTTGTGGGCCGAAGAACAATGTCAGTATAACTGAAAACATATTAAAATTTTAGAGTTGGGATTAATCGTTCATTTTGGTGACTCGGTCAGTATCGTTCAACTCGAGTCAGTGAACTAGTTCGTTCAAATCGTTCAATCGTTCTTTTTTTCTTTGGCTTGTGACTGATCTGCGTGTTGTGAACTGTGTCGTTCGTTTGACAATTATTATGCACTATTCATGTTTTACGAGTTTTTTTTTCACAAATTTTACTGTACATAGACAAAAAGTGTTATAAAATTGCAACTTTTCTAACAAAAATTTATTTATTTTGTGTAAAAAACATTTTATTTGTATGACTACCCAGCAAACAATCCGGTCCGTTTATGTGCCGTTTTCGGTACAGCATATACGGATCCGAAGTCCGTTTCCGTACCGTTTTCCGGATCAGTATACGGACCGGAAAACGGAATAAAAGGATACGGATTCGAAGCAGTATAAAGCACGCTAAACCGGACCGTTTTCGTACCGTCATGCTGTATATAAAACGGAGTGTACGAATTGAGTGTACGTTCAAAACGTACCGTAAACTGTTCGTCATTTATTTTAAAAACGGAGTGGACTCCGTTTTTAATATACCGTATACGGTCCGAATATGGTCCGTATTCCTACCGTTTTTTTTAAATGGTCCATTTTTATTTTTTTTTATTTATTTTATCTAAATGATTTCTTCTTTTTTTAATTTTAAACAAAAGTTTGGTTTTATTTTTAAATTTTTTCATTTATAAAGATATTAACAAAAATGGATTAACAATTACATTATTAAAAAATAATATGAAACCACATAAAAATTCAATAAAAATCAATAAAAGGATGTGGTTTTAACTTTTTGATTTTTTTCATTTTATCTCTGGTGTTGTTTAACATCTTTATCATTAAAATTTTCATGAGATCTGCATCTCTATATTTAATTGCAAAAACATCTGAAATACAAGTATATGTTAAAAAAGTGGTACATTTAAAAATAACCAAAAAAATTACCACTAAAAATCTTAAATTCGTATTCAGCCATTTTTTATTTTATGCAGCCGTTTTCAAGTTATGGAGTGACAATCAAAATGTACACTTCTTTTTATATAGATATAAATGAAAATGACTAATGTTCAGAAAAATCACCACATCTGGACTAAACGGAAATATTTTTAAACAAATTTTTTTTTATATAAATCATCCTCATTGCATGTTCTACAAAACGTATTCAGCCATTTTTTATTTTATGCAGCCGTTCTCATATGGAGTGACAATCAAAATGCAAACTTCTTCTTATATATATAGATGAAAATGACTAATGTTCAGAAAAATCACATCTGGACCAAAGGAAAATATTTTAAACAATTTTTTTTTTAAAAACCATCCTCATTGTATTTTCTACAAAACGTATTCAGCCATTTTTTTATTTTATGCAGCCGTTCTCGAGTTATGGAGTGACAATCAAAATGTACACTTCTTTTTATATATATGGATAGATATATAGATAGATGAAAATTATTAATGTTCAGAAAAATCACATCTGGACCAAACGAAAATATTTTTAAAGAATTTTTTTTTTAAAACGTATTCAGTCATTTTTTATTTTCTGCAGCCGTTCTCGAGTTATGGAGTGCCAATCTTTTATATATGTATATATAGATTTTATTAATATTTAATTTTATTAATAAATAAAACTGTTTTATTTTTTTTTAAACAAAACACACTCCGGTAATACCGGAAGAAAAACGATAACGGCTGTAACGGAGTTTTAACTGATGGAAATCGGTGTAGTCCGGTTAAACGGCACCGAAACGGATACAGCAAAACGGAGTTAAAACGGATAATTTTCGAAAATTTGAGTAATCCAATTTTACTGTACGTTAATGGTCCGTTTTCGTACAAGCTTCGACGGATACGTCAATTCCGGTCCGTTTTCGTACCGTCAATGCCGGATTCATGAATCCGTTTGTAACGGACAGTCCGTAAAGTTGTTTCTTGGGTATAATTGCTTTTCCTAATTTGAAACAATATTACTACTTTTTCATAAAAAAAAATTGTTCTTACAAGCAGTTTTAACGAAATGAACGATTGAACAACAAGATCGAATATTGTTGAACGAGTCATATCGTTCAATTGAGTGAGTCGTTCAATTGAACTAGTTCGTTCATGAACGACACAACTCTATTAAAATTGTTAGTAGTGGGGGAACACTTCATGACAGACAACTTATTATTTTTGGAAAACAAATAAAGTTTTTTGTGCGATCGGATCAAAACAAATTAAGCACCATCAGAAAGGAAATTAAAAACGATTTCTAACGAAGTATAATATGTATAAATCCGGTTTAAACTAGATTTCGAAATTTAGTTCGTGTATTATTTTATACATTACCATATGATCGAAATCTAGTTTAAACTGGTTTTCGATGGTAATATAGAGTTCAGACTGCGAAATAAATCTACTTGATATAATCAACCTTTCTCGTAACATATACATTTTTTGATTAACTTGTCAGCTAAAAGATTAACTTTGTCTGCTTAAAATTCCGTGTCGGAGCCGATAGTGAGCCGGCACAAGAGGAACAAGGAAAATGCTGGCGTTAGCAAAAATGTTTGTCGACAATACAAAAAACACAATCATGCTCTGCTTTATATAGGGCAACCGTCGCCCAGAATTGCCCATATGTAAATTTACAGACTAAAGTGTGCAAACACGATTATTACATATTGACGTCTACATTAGGGTATTTCGGCGTTATTGTACTCAAAAATGAGCATACTTTATAACAGTGAATTTACAAGCATTTTTTATACTGTATGATGAAACCCGCCACAGTTGTTAATTGCTTAATACTTAAGTAATATCCCAATTCAAAAATCTTTGTCATTATGACATTTTTGGGTTAAATTCTTGTCTTATACTAACTGTTCCGGTCACAAAGGGGCAAAGGGAAACCCTGATCCTGAAACAGCTGATCCGATTTGGCTTACAAGAAAATGTGTCGTCTCGGGGAATAGGTATGTTACTTATACTTATCTAGCTATCAGTTAAATGTCATTCCTAGAGGACGTTAGGTGGCAGCCCCACTATATAGAAAATGATGTAATTGGCCAATGACAAATCCAGAAGAAAAACGATAACTATTACAGAAACTTCAGCAAGATCAAGAAACAACAAATCCCCAACACTGATGACTGAAACTTGGCATAAAAAACACGGTTTACGATCGGTCAATGGAATGGCAGATCACTAAGGGACACATCCAGATTAGCACAACTAGAAAAACAAATGGAAACCTATCGAATCGATGTAATGGGCATAACTGAAATGCGTTAGGTCGTTAGCGGCGAAATTAAAACATTAAATGGCAATGAAGTACTGTTTAATGGGAAACAATCAAGAGCTGAAAGTGGTGTTGGAATTATGTAAAAAGTATATTCAATGCTTCGCTCAACTGGAAGCCAATATCAGATAGAATTATAATCGCAAGATTTAGGTGTAAAGTGAGACATATGACCATAATCCAATTCTATGTCTCCACCGAAGATGCTGAAGATGAAGTAAAAACAATTTCTACGAACAACTTACATCAAGAATAAACACATTAGGTAAGAGAGATGTTATTCTACTCACAGGAGTCCTAAACTTTAAAGTAAGAAGCGACAATAGCAACAACATGGATAAGGTCATGGGTAAAGACGGAATAGGCAACAATAATAACAATGGCGACCGCCTCATCTACCTATGCCAAACATTCCAAATGGTCATATGTGAAACTATTTTCGCTAACAAACGTATCAGTAAATACACATGGACATCACCAGATTTGAAACCATAAGGGAATCTAGGTTACCGGACCACACTGGTATTTTTACGGCAGAAATTGCTGCTACTAGAACAGCTATTGACCTTGCTGTCGAGCATGGCGGAAGAACGTTAATCTGCACTGATAGTTTAGGAGCAACTAAAGCCTTAATCAAAAATCACAATGGCGTCTATGATGATATATTGAAACTGCAAAATGAAACACAAGAAATTTTAATACTATGGATTCCCTCCCACATTAGAATTTCAGGCAATGAAAGTGCAGACTGTGGTGCCAAAAATGCTTTAAATTTACCTCATATTACGGAAACACCATGCTTCCCAAAAGCCATAAGTAATCCTTTTAAAATTTCTCAACAACAACAGAATCCAATTACCACCAGACTTAAATACAACAAATATTTAACTAGATCACAATGTATCATGCTGGCCCGCCTAAGAGTGCGAAAATGCAATTTTAATTCAAAGCATTACTATGAAAAACTGATCCCCCTAAATGCCTCAATTGCGATGTAATCCGTACTATTTCCCACATGCTAACAATCTGCCCGTCTTCTAAAATAGACGAATCATTGGAGAAAATTCTGGATTGTACAAAGTGTAACAACATACAAAAAAATCTGGAGATGTCTACAACAACACGGCATTCAAGATGTTTAGGAACATTTTGTTAAAATCTATTCAACATTTTTTTATTTTTTATGCTTCAAAAATTATTCTTTGCTTTAAACTTTACTTTTTATGATAAATTTTTGACTAAAATACTAATTCATGCACTATTAGATCTCGCATCTACATTCTTTCTGACAGTCAGGCGGCATTAAGGGCTTTAATGTCCTATGAGGTGTCATCTGGTCTGGTCATGGAATGCATTCTGGCTCTTAACCGACTTGGCAGGCGCAACTCGCTTACCTTAGGGTGGGTTCCTGGTCACGAGGTGCATGAGGGCAACGAGAGGGCAGATTGTCTTGCTAATTGCGGGGCCCGAAGGCCCTTTATTGGCCCTGAACCCTTCTATGGTATACCTTTGGGGTATGTTAGGGAGAAGCTCGGGTCGTGGAGGGAATCAGAATTCTCTCTCTATTGGGAAAACTCTCTTGGCCAACGACAGGCTAAGAGATAAATTTATTTTTCCAGTGCAGGATCGAGGAGACTCTTGTCCCTCGGGAGGGGTGACTTGAGAACCCTGGTGTCTTACCTGACTGGACACTGCAATCTCAGATACCACCTGCGCAAAAGGGGTCTTTCGGACACGGATAAGTGTAGGTTTTGCGAACTGGTACCATCAGAGCATGTTTCTTCTGGTACCGTCTCCCCTTCGGACATTATGAAGATTTTGCCTAATAGGATTATTGGCTTTATAGGTAGCTTGAATCTTTAGGGTAACTTTAGGCAGCACAAAAGGCCTAAGTTGGTCGCGGTGCATAGTGCCATATTTAAAAAAAAAAAAAAAAAAATTCATTCACTTCATAAAAATATTTATTTCATGTTCATGTCAATAAATTACATTTGAATACGAGCACTTATGGTCTAGCTACCGGAGCCTTTTGTATATATTTTATAAATTAATTTGCAAAATATATTGTTAATAAATAAATAAATAAATCTTTTTTTTTTAATTGTGATATGAAATTATGGGTTTTTATTTACTGAACTTTTCTTATTTATTAAAACATTTCATATGTGGATAAAAAAAAAAAACCTATTAAAAATAAAAACTGCAATAGATTTTAAAATATTTGTAACAATGGGAGGTTTAAGTTTATTAATATTTTTTACTAATTCTATGTTTTTCGAACTTAAATCACAATGAAAGACAATTATAAGTATTACTCATTTGATTTAAATATTGATTGCAAATATTCCATATTCGGTTCTGTGTTATTTTTGTGCTGTAGTCGTTTTTTGACTTCTTCATCTAAATCTCGATGTTTCACTTTCCATTGATTTCGAATACTGGAGATGAACGGATCTGACGTAGCCAATAATATATTAAATCGATCTTCATTTGTGGAATTTCGTGAAAGTTTTCTAGTATAGTATCTTCTCCATGATAAAGGATTTTGTGAACTGTTGCAGACATATTTCTCCTTGGGTACTTGGTTGTATATATTTTTGCAGTTTCCTTAGCATAATCTCCAAATTTTATAGAGTCAATTTGTTCATTGCACGCAAGTATTTCTAGGATTATTTTAAATCCCAAAATAAGGTTTAAATCCACTCCTGTTATTTCAGATGCTGTTTCTGGATCTGAAAAGAATCTTCTTACAGTATTGCCATCATTTGTATTGCCTGACCCTTGTTTTGGCTGATCTATATATAATCAATCCAAATTTGCGATATTCATCTTGAACATGTTTCTTTTTTGAACTTCTTAACTCCTTGTTGGTTTCATTGTTTCTTATTGTTCCTGAAGATCCGAAATCCAAATCATAACTGAGTTTAAGTATGTGTTCCATAAATCGTATTCTTGCATGTAGCGGTGATGATCCATATTCATATCCATTAGTATTACATTATGATTTATCGGGACTTGGTTTAATTGGTTTGATGTTGCTTGGCATATAATGCATCTGGATGCAGCCTGCACTCATAATAATCCATGCTTAAAAATACAAATATATTTTTCGTAAATTTTTTTTCGTAGAATGTACAAACATTTTGTTTATATTACAAAACTTTTGTATAAAACAAATTATATAAATTTACAAATTTCGTAAAAAATACAAACATGATTTCGTAATATTTTTTTAGTACATTGTACAAAAATTTGTAATGTTACAAATATTACATATGGATGTTGATGTGGTTAGAGGTCGCATTTGCAATCAGAAGGTTGCGAGTTCAACTCCTGGCCAGGACATTTTTTTTTTTTTTTTTAGTTTTTATATTTTTTTTTTGTTTATTAATGTTTTTAAATTTCTATGTTTTATTTTTTTCTTTCATTATTACTATTTTTGTGTTTTGATATAAATGGATATTTTGTATTTTGTTTAATAAAGAGGATCCTAAAACAAGTTAAAGAGGACCCGAAAACACTACTTCCACTTTATTTGCCGGGCTTAGTATGAAATTCAATAAAACAAATATTTAAAAAGATAAAATATTTAATAATAAAAAGCAATTAGTTTGAAATTGTTATTTAAGTTTTTTATTATTATTATTTTATTATTTTTTTATTTTGTTTTTTAATATATTATTTGATATATTTATAAAAAAAATTATATTATTTTATTTAGTTCAATAAACATAATAAAAATATTTAATGGCCATTTTACCTTTTTTATTAAATATTTGTAGCATCTTTTTCTAGTTTTCATAAAAATTTCATAATATTTTCGACTTAAGTTCCTTTTTAGTTTGTTGTATTGCATCAGCTACTTTGGTGCAAATGGTAGAGGGGTCTACTTCAACACAGCAGGACGTCACTGAAATCGTGAGTTCGATTCTGGTGTGGCACCATTAGATTTTTTTTTTTTATTTTAAAATAAACCCGTAAGGTATGCACCACATTTTTATTTAAAAAAAAGTTTTTACAAAACTTTACGAAATGTCATTTGTATATTCTACAAATTTTTTCGTAATGTCAAAATAACCAAAACTTTCGTAAAATGATCAACGGTTTTCGTGTATTTTACCTATAGATTATTATGAGTGTGGCCTACTTTTCCATCTATCATTGTTAGCTTTAAATCGTAGCTTACTTCAATTTGCTGTCCATTTAACTGTAATTGTATTGGCTGTAGTGTTTTGATTTGGTCGTTGATAGTTTTATCTTCTTTGTTAATGGCACCATGAGTTTCTTTTTTGAATTCAAATTTGATTGGCCTGTAGTATTTCGTAGAAGATGGTGTCTCATATGGAAAGGGTTAATGAAAACCCAGTGTGTGTTTTTATTACTTTCCTTAGTGCATTGCTAGGTAAAAAATGGTATAAAAAGGATTAATAAAAAACCCAGGTTAGAAATGAATTACCTCCTCTGTGTATTTTCATTGTTACTTACAAATATATAAAAAGGGTGGTGTATTTTGTAAGCAGATATTATTACTGGTAATATAATAAATAATGACTATTTGATGCTATAAAATACATAAAGCACAAATTTAACCAGACTTGGGCGACGTCAATTACATTTCAAAATCGTTCACTAGTGAAATTTTTCTATATCATTAATAATATCAAACTTGTGAGCTTAATCGCTTCCTTGGAAAATTTGTAAAATGTGTAATACCAAACATGGGGATTATTAACAACATCTGGGTATTTAATTACAGGCAATTACTCAATTACACCCAATTACATGTAATTGAACATAAAAAAGTAATTGGCTTGTAATTAAATACACAGATTTTTGAATTATGTCCCATGTCTGGTATTGCCAAAATTGAACATTTTCCAAGGAAGCGTTAAAGCCCACAAGTGTTAGCGTAGGTCTGAAATTATTAATGATATGGAAAAATTTTACATTTGAACGATTTTGAAATGTAATTGACGTCGCCCAAGTCTGAATTTAACACACCATTGTTTACTTATAGGGCTGTTTAAACTACCGTCATTTGAATTTTTTTGAGATATTTCATTAAAATGAGAAAAGTGTTCTACCGGCGGGTCGTGGCGGGTGCAAACGTATATATAGGGTTAGAGAGGACACTTTCACCTTTCTCCGGGTAGTATACGTATCTTGCCAACTTGTTTCGATTAGAAGTTCAGCTGCACTGAAATTGAAATTTGACAACTAAAGAGTACAATCCTACCAACCTTACAAAAAATACCGCAGGTCATTATCGATGATAACTTGCTATTAGTAACCATTTATTTTTGATAAAAAAAAACAAAAAAAAATCACATTTTTCTGAAATTAAAAAAAACAGTTAAGTTTGACAGCATGCCATGCCCACAATTAGCAATAGTTCGACTTAATTTTTTGGCTACCTTAATTTGGACATACTAGCTACAAAATGACGTTAAAATTTAAAAAAATCGGTGACAAAAGAAAATTGGACTTTTGGCCAGTGAAATCTGGCACCCGCGGGAACACAATCGTTTTTATTGTTTAAAATTGGGCAAATGAGAGCGTTGATGAGTGTTATTGTGTTTCTCTTTTACCAGAAGTTACCTGTACTTTTTTTCGGGTAAAATGGTAAAACTATCAAATCATTAGCTGTTAATAAAACATGTATTGAATTTGTAAAAATAAACTAAAAAACTAACAAAAATTCGGAAAATATTAATTGCTTTTTATTAAAATGTCACTTTTTTTAATTATAACCAATTTTTATGCTTGAAATGTAATTTTGTTTTTTATCTCTTGTTGAGCGAAGTTTTAGATTAATCTAATTTTACCAGGCTTTACCCAAAATAACCTCAAACGAACCTTTTACGTGCTAAAAGGTCAACAAATAATTGTATGAAAAGTACATTTTTAATGGCATTTATTGCCATCTATTACTCGCGTATTCTAAACAAAGAGAAAAATACTCTTTTTAACAAAACGAATATGAACTTTTATTCACGTCTAAATTGATAACAATTCTAGGTTGATACCTTTTACATAGTATATTTAATTATTTATAACCGGTTGACAGACAACACCACACGAGAGTATTTCTAATCTAACTGAATCTTAACTTTAAGTAAATCTGGTCAAGGCGATTAAAAGAAAAGAAACTAGTCGATACTTTAAAGATGAAATACCTAAACTGTTGCTTTCAAGGTGAAGTTCATGAACGAAAACTGCAAAAACAGAAACTTAATAAACAAACAGTGTATGTATGTATGCATGTATGTATGTATGCATGTATGTATGTAAGTATGTATGTATGTATGTATGTATGTATGTATGCATGTATGTATTTATATGAAAATGTTTGAATGTACATATATTAGACCGACAAACTTTATATGAAGAGGAAACAACTGTTTTCAGTGACTAAACATCACATTTCATCAGATCCAAAAAATGGCAGACATTAGCTGATCTCATGGTATCCCGTGGCATATAATCTAATATTGGTTAATATTATAATCAAGGAACCATATATAATCATGTCGATCACTTTATTTGGAGAGTAAGAGAGAGTAAGTAAGAGAGATTTATGGAGTAAGATTTGGAGACATATAATAATATCAGCTACCATATAAAAAATTCTCTCATCAGATGTATTTGTATATCATGATATTAGCCGTAATGTGACTTCATTAAAAGTCTGATATGACTTAATCAAATTATATATGACTAGATTTTTACCCGGCCTATTTTGTTTATGAAGCATAAATCTCTCTATAAAGTACTTCAGCAATTTCAGATTGCTCGAACGAAACAAATATTTTGTTAATGTCTATAGTGAAGCAAAGCAACTTTAATTTTTGAAATGGAAAATTTAGAAACCATTACGCATATCATAAGGATTGGGCGTTTCCAACGACCTCATCTAAAAACCTGAGCTGTTTTTAAAAAAATGTGTTAACCGTAGTACTTTTAATAAATTAATTTTCATGCTTTTAAGCAATTTTAATTAAATTTTAAAGTTAATTTGTGTTGTTTAATGTATTCTCTGCAAACGTTTTGTATAATTAACACAAAATTTTTTTTATACTTACTAAAAAATATGCATTAAGGAAAACCTCTAAAAACTGATTCTCTTAAAACCAGTTGGCATATAAAATTGAACAGATGTTGGGTCCATTGGTTCTACTTTAGTCTATATGTTGTTTGTTTTAAAACCTTATAATTATAACGCTGTTTTTTAGTTCTTTAATAAACAAATATTAATAATCGCCACAAACCAAAAAACCGTAGTTTTTCATGTTTTTTGCATTAAATTTTGAAGTGATAGAAATTTTTTCATTAAATTTTACTATATATAATGCTATGTTTTGAAATATATAATTATATATTAAAGTGATAAAATAATTTTTGATAAACTGTACCATATATACATATTACATATAATCATATATCTATTATCATATGATCAGATATACAAGATATGCTAATATCTTGCAATGACATATTAAAATATTTTCGTAAACTACAATCGGCACATCAAAGCGTCGCCGACGGTCAGTTATGCGTTGGCTGAACGTGGTATTAACAGCCTTGACAGTATTTTCCTGTTAACTGATTAATAACAGTGGCCAACCGTACATATAATCAAGTTGTATATGACTATATATAAATTTTATTTAAAATCAGGAACACCTCAAATAATATTTAATTGTTGTTGCAGAATGTTAAATTATTTTTCGTAGATTTTTAAAAATTTTATTTTCTATACATATTTCAAATTTCAAATAAAAATTTAAGCTTTTTATTTTTAAAAATTTCACAATTTTTCCCTAAAAAGGAAAAATTTATTTTCACAAACTTTATGAAATCATGAAGGTCTATGAAACATTTGTCATACATTTTTATGAAACTCTTCATCATATTTATGAAGTTTTCATAATTGATGACAAATTATTTTTGAAACAATTTCATCAATATGAAGAAACTTTTTTGTACTTGTTGTTCTTCGTGTGTACTTGTTGTTCTTCATGTAATGTCAGAATGTTTATATCGTGAGTAGAAATATCATCAATTTGAGGTATGCCAAATATTATGTAATTTGAACTAAATTTTAGAAATTCCGGAATGATTTGGCTCCAAAGAAAATTTAACTCAAATCAAGTATACAGTTTTCTTAAAAACAAGTAAAAGCTATTTGCTTCAATTAGGTAAATTTGTACTAACATTTAGTAATTTTTGTCTTAACTTTTAGTAAATTTTGTCTTAAATTTTATGAAACTTAAGTATATATTTTTGATTGAAACTAAGTATATTTTTTGCTTAAATCTAGGAAAAACATCTTACACTCAAGTTAATTTTTCTTAAATTCTAAGACGCTTGAACTTGTTCTAATGCAAAATTAACTTATTTTTAGTTCATAAATTATACTCATATTAAGTAGGTTTATTTAAAACAAACAACAACAAAATTGTTGCTTGTCTGTTTCAGTTTATTTGTAATATTATTTCCCAAAACGTATACGCTTTCAAAAATATAACACCCATATTCGTAAGTTAAAGTTAGCAGTTACTTATACATCGCAACCAAAGAGCTGCTTACTAGAATACATTTTTGGCTAAGAAGCTTGTTAGCATGGAGTTTATTTATAATACATTTTAATCTGTCAACTTTTGACGTATGCAATTGTGTTTTTCCCACAAAAAAAAAAATTGTGATTAAAATAATTAAAGAAAAAAAAAACATCTTAAAACTGGTAAAAGCGGAAAAATCTGATAAGAAGTTATAAAAAGATCAGTTAACTGGGAACAAGATGAAAAGGTATTATAAGATATTTATTTTTCATCATTATTTTAGATTAGATTATATGGCACTATGCACCGCGACCAACTTAGGTCTTTTGTGCTGCCTAAAGTTACCCTAAAGATTCAAGCTACCTATAAAGCCATTCATCATTATTTTACATTTATGTTATTTTTAACATGTATTTAAAGGATTTTTTTAATAGACTAGTTATGCCAGCTGCAGTTTGCATTTCAATATATGTCCTGGGTATCAATTACGTATCTTTTTTACGACACACGACAATGATATGACACCTAAATCATTCTCGTTTTAACAGCGTAAATGTAAAAATTTTTGTTGCATCGGTTTCTTATGACTTTTATAAGAGATGAATAAACAAAATTAGTTCCATCCCCGAAGCGATAATGATCATTTCATTGTCGTGTGTCGTAAAAAAGATACATAATTGATACACTGGCTTTTTTAGCAAACGCCCTGGCTACCTTTTCACAAATTCGGCTCATTGAAGGTTGACTAAATCCATGAAATTCAACGCAATCTTATTGCTCGTTCACGGTGGCCTTGGGGGGGTAAAGGCACATCGAATTTTTTTTTGCTGGAGATCACATATTTGTGCTTAAGAAACAAAATCCCGCAAAAATTAAAAAATGTATTTTTGTACTTATAATATAACTGTTTTTGCAAAATTCCTAATTTAGAAAAAAAAAATCTGATTGGCACTTAAAAAAATATATACTAATTATATTTCTCAATAATTAGGCAGATAACTGTAAAATAAAAACATATTTTACGAGAAGACAACTGAAAAATGTAAATATACTTGTTTAAAAACGGAATAAATAATGTAATATGAGTGTAACAACAAAATAAAAGCCTTTATCGATTTTGACATCATTTAATTTATTAAATATTATGTAATTTATTCATTCATAAGTATATACATATATACATTAAATATGTTTTGTATAAATACTTTTCAAAATGTGATGATTTTTATGTAAAAATATATCCATTTGCTTGTACTATAAATTTTAACAATTTCAAATATGCTGACTATTGTATTCTCGCACAGCTTTTAATAAATTATTACAGAAATTGGCATTATCCTTTTTTACTTTGTATTTTTGCCAAGTTTTTTTTGAAATCAGCATGCACAGATTCTACAGAATGTTCGCTGTAATACCCAAGAGCTCTCTTTGATTTGTTGCAAAAATATTCAATATGGTAAAAGACCGCATGAATTTTAGGTGTAACGCTGATATTTAAGTCAAGAAAGCTTTTACGAAAATTGTTAATATGATCGTTGAATTTTGGGTCTAGAATACTCCCGAAACAAGAATGAACAACTTTGCGAAAGTCTTGAAAGCACTGAACATACTTTAGGCAGCCTAAATTTTGATAGGATCGTAAAATATCCACTTTTTCTAATAAATTTTTACACGCATTTCCTGCAAATGATGGACTTTTATTAAATATTTCTCGAGAAACATTGCACTGTGTAGCCCATTTTAAACTTTCTTCCTCAAATTCAACTAACATATGTTTATATATATGATTTACCGCGCCTAGTAACAAATGCAGCTCCGGAGGTAAAATAATATCTATTATTTCTCTATCTTTGTCAACAGAATAGATTGGAGGGTTTATGCAATTTTTATAATTATGAGCATCTTTTTTTGTATTACTTCCCGCTCTCTTCCATGATTCACAATTTTCCACATAATCTCTAATTGTTCTGTATTCTCCGCAAGAGTCAAGATTACCATTTTTTGCGGTACACCACGTACAAGGGTAACAACTTGCATGACACATTATTCCTGATAATACGTTGGCGAGTTTGAGATCTGTAGATATTGTTGCATCGTAAAATTGTCTTATGTTCAAAATTGTCCACACCGAATCAACGTTTTCATATACATAATTCTTCCATTTTCTCAGCAATAATAATTAAAAAAATTTTTTTTACCCCTGAATCTTTCATCTTTTTCGCAGTAACACCATCATCATAAGTTTGACGTTTTCTCTCACTATCTGTATCAATGCCATATACTTGAGTCGATAAAATAACCTTTAAAAAACCGCCACCCCCGTCTATTCCAAATTTTAAATTCACTTGATCACTATCAATTTGTCTAGATTCTTTAACAAAATCAATCAAGCCATTTAAATTATAACAAATAATCATATTTTCTTTATATTGAGTGACGTTACCTTTTTTAGAAGAAATGGCTGTGATATTTTTTATTTCGAATAATCCATCGAGCAAGTGATTTTTATTTTGTAGGCGATATTCAAGTTTTGGCACAAACATTCGACGATTTTTTGTTGCCACTCGGAAGGCCTTAGCAATACCACAAATACTATTTTTCGATAATGAAAAGCTTGTTCCAATTATTGACATATTATCCGCTGAAATTTGAGGCTCAATATTTCTTTTTGCAGCTTTTGAATTTACTATAACGTTCATTGGCTTACCCTTTTTTTTGAGAAAGTGTAATTTTTTGCTTTGATATCTGTTTATCACTTTTTACTGCAACATCATTTTTGATCAAGTGGCATATTAATTGTTGTTTTTCTTTGGGATTCAAAGTATTATTTATGTGTTCTTTAACATTATCATAATTCGAAGTATTATTGCAATTATGGTTTTTACCACGAGATACCATTGTTAAACATTTTTTTACTTTGTTCTTAGAATTTTTCGATTTTAATTTAGATTTATTAGATGAGCTGAAATTAAATTGATTTCGAGATCTAGCGAGCTGACAGAGAGTGCAGGTGCATACAACGTCGTCATTTGATCGCGTTGACAATTGATTTGGATATGTCCAATTGGAATAATCAGGAAAGTTTAATGATCCCTTTGCGCACTTTTTATTAATATGTATCAGTTTGTCGATATGCAATCATTCGGCATGAAGTGCAAATAACACTTGGCAAACGTTCATCATTGAAATCATAATTGACTAAAACAGTTATTCGTTCTTGCAATTTACCCTTTACTTCAAATAAATGACTTTTATTTTTTTCCAAACAAAATAGACACACTTTCTTTCTGTTCTCTATATGGGTTAAAGCATGATCTTTGGACATCATGTTATTATATCGAATTAAATAGGCACCTTTTATGTACGAAGTTAACGCAACAAAAGTTCGCGGTGAACTGATAATTATATGTAAAAATTCGTTTATTTACTTCTCTTCTATTCTCTAATATATATTGAAAAACTTATGCATCGTTACAAAATATGTTTTTATTTTACAGTTATCTGCCTAATTATTGAGAAATATAATAAGTATATATTTTTTAAGTGCCAATCAGATTTTTTTTTTCTAAATTAGGAATTTTGCAAAAACAGTTATATTATAAGTACAAAAATACATTTTTTAATTTTTGCGGGATTTTGTTTCTTAAGCACAAATATGTGATCTCCAGCAAAAAAATTCGATGTGCCCTTACCCCCCCACCCCCCAATTAAGTAAGGTTCAAGGCCACCGTGCGTTGTTAAGGCCCCAACACCTTGACGCTTATAGAACTTGAAGATACGGTGGATTCTGTCCGCCGTTCTTTTTTCCTTTCAGGTCATTCTTGATCAAATCAATTAATTTTTTACGAAATTCACTGTTAGTATAAACAAAAAATGGGTTTTTTCTTTTTATAAAATTTAACCGCACGATTACGGGCTCTATTTAACAAAAAGTCCAATGATTCTAAATTATTAATCGTTCAAATAATTTAGATATTAAAAAATATTTTTTGGGCACAAATATGTACGTTTATTTTTTCAATTTCGCAGTCACTTTGACAGAAAACATCTGTTTTTTAAACTCTTAACAACAGTTTAGAAGCTTGTGAACATAAACTTAACAAGAGTATGACAAGTGTATTATAAATAGTATACATGTTAACTACTTGCTAACTTTTACTTATGAATATGAGTGTAAGTGTTTAGGTTTGCCATCTATTAGTCAATTAATCAATTTTATCTATCTCTTAAGTTAATATTAACGGAAATAATTATACGATTATTTATGTTAATACAAATGTTTTGAATGTGAAATTTATTACTTTATAAAACTAAAACACTTATATAATATGAACTATGAACCAAATGAGAATTTTAAGCAATTTAAGTAAGCAAACGTTTTAACGTCATTCCATAAGAATCAGGAAATGACTTCAAAGTTTCTCGCCTCAGCAAACCAGACTCGAATATTTTCCCGAATCTTTGACGTTTGCCCCGTCCCCTATAAAGGCATAAATGATTTCAGTTTTACAAGGACCATAGAATTTCACAGGAATTATTTGAAACAATACAAAATTCTTGTCTGTGTTTACGTCAGCTAAACAGTTACGAGCTTGAGTATAGTTTGGTAAAGTATTAAAAGAATTTTTCTCTGAAAAAGTGATGTAGTACTCGACGAATTGTACTGGCACTAACGTTGACACCTGTTGCTTCTGAAATGTTTTAGGATATTTAAACAGCACTTTCAATTGGATTTTTCTTTAAATTTCGTACAATGGATAATATTTCAGTCTTTTTGGTCTACCATATTTGGGGCGATTTTCCATTTTTTTTAACTTTTTGTACTTATCAATAATTTTTTTAAACGTGTTGTGTGGCTTCTGTTAGTAATTAAAGCAATTTCGCGCAATATTTGTCCTTCTTTATGCAAATTGTACACTTTTTTTTGATGCGATAAATTTTAAGTGTTTTTTAGTTTTTATTACATTTGCTTTTAATTTGAAATTTTTTGTTAATATTTTTTTAAATAAATAATGAAGAAACTAATATTTAAAAAAAGCAAAACATGTGGAACCAAATGTTATTTTAAAATATGGAAATTAAGCTGTGGGGTTATTACGTAATTCGATTCGAAAAGTAAAACCTTTCGAAAAGTAAAACCTTTCGAAACGAATTTCCGTTTCGAAACTAAATTTGTGTTATCTAATTCGTTCGAATGTTTCACAGAATTGTATTTGTGTAAAAAAGGGAAAATACAAGTGATTCCAAAATTTTTATCGGTTAATACATAACTTGGCAGCATGTCTTAAAATGTCAAAGTTGTCAGCACTGTGCTTAAATGTCAAAATTTGAAAACAAAGATTTAAAGAAAAAAGAAAACTTTATTAAAGAAAATATTTATTTAAAAAGTCGAAGCTTAAATGGATTGTGTTTTATTGTGGACAGAAGATAGTGATGAAGAAAATGATTCTATTCCGGAAAGAGTTGAAAGGAAACTTATAAGAGACTCGTCAGATATAATGAATCTTAATGAGACAAAGTAAGAAAAATTTAAAATTTTACCTTTAAGATTAAATATATTCCTAACAATATCTTTTTAGTTTCATAAAAAGCTTTAGGCTTAGTAAAAATGCTTTTACCTATGTCTTGAGTTGTGTAAAAGATGAATTTAAACCAGCAGAAAGGTCAACATCTCACCTATATTAAAATTAGCTGACACACTTAAATTTTTGGCGCAAGGTGGATGGATATCAGCATCAAATTGGCCAAGACCGCCTATTAGGATTTTCTCAAGCATCAATTTCTGCGTGTTTGTCTGAGGTTTGCGATGTTATTGAAAGAGTCCTTTGTCCCAAACATATTGTATTTGAAATGACAGAGGGTAGGAAGAGAGAAGCTAAGAGATACTTTTTTGAAAAATGTGGAATACCTGGAGTAATTGGAGCAGTAGATGGTACGCATATTCAATTAATCAGACCTATAAGGGATGAGCAATTATATTTCAAAGGGAACAAAATTTACTCGGCCCACCTCCAGTCCCTGAAATACTATTTCGGTTTTCCCGGCATTTTACCTTTATGTGGTGTTTATATTCTGCCCACACCTATAAACATATGTAAATTTGAATAATACCAATCTATAAACCGACAATTGATAAATTGAAAACGCACTTTTTTCCATTTCGTAATATCATGAGTCGGAGGGCCAGCAGCATCCAAAACCAAAGACAATCTTGTTCACAAATCCTTGGACTTGCTTCTAGCATTCGCTACATTTAGGTGACCTTTAGCAAAATCGGGATATTTAATCATAAAGTCCACCATAATCTCATATTGTCTTTGCTTAGTATTGCTTTTTTTATGTGATCCACTCCTTCAAAGATTCAACATCGTGAAAAAAAACAATGTTTAGTGTAAAAGCATAAAACATTTGATGTTTTTTATTTTTACTTATTTATTTAACACTTTCTTATATTTTGTATAACAATACTTACATTTTAATTTTTTTTTCTTTTTTCGACAACAAATTAGCTCTCGAATAAAATACGAATGTTTTAACGTTTGTGAACGCTCGCTTTCGTATTACATAGTTGCAGGGTGTTTTTTATAGAGGTATATAACTTTGAAATGGAATAAAACAAAGATGAAATTTTTAAATTGGCATAAATCGCACGAACTTGGAGGCCAATTCACATGTCCGAAACGTGAAACGATGGGGTTACCAAACGTTTCCTTCAATAAATCAATTATGGCACGAGCTGTGTGACATGTTGCGCCGTCTTGTGGAAACCACAGCTCCTGGACATCATGGTTGTTCAATTGATGAAGGAAAAAGTCAGTAATCATGGCTCTATAGCGGTCACTATTGACTGTAACGTTCTGACTAGCATCGTTTTTAAAGAAGTGCATACCAATGATTCCACCTGCCCATAAAGCACACCAAACAGTCAGTTTGTCTGAATGTAACGGTGTCTTAACATACACTTAAGGATTATCATCACTCCAAATACGGCAGTTTTGTTTATTGACGTATTCATTTAACCAAAAGTGAGCTTCATCGCTAAGCAAACTTCGCAAAATTTGTGCGCGAAACGTATTTCGAACAGAACCATGATTTTCAAAATAAATTTGCACAATTTGGAAGCGTTGTTCAGGCGGCAGTCTATTCATGTTGAAATACCAAACCAAACAAAACATAAATCACTTGACAGCTGACAAAATGGCCGCCAGTTAAAAAAGTGTTGCCAACTTAAAGTTTTATACCTGTATAAAAAACACCCTTTAGTATCAGCCTAGATAATATGTTTGATTTGCTTTATTTTTGTAAATATACGGAGGTTGAAAGCTCGTTAAAAATTAAAAAAAAAATAAACGTTTGATTGCATTTATGTATTTTTAGTGTGTGAGCAGGGTTGACAGATATGGCGATTTCTCGCCATACGTGGCAATGTTTAAACTCGTTTGGCGATTTCATTTTCGAAATGGCGATTTTCAAGTGGTTTGCGATCTTGGCTATTTCAGACACATACAAATAAAAAAAAGTATGAACAAAAATTTAGTTTACGCCTTACTAAAATTAAGATTTTAAATTGTCCTTAAAATAAATATAATTGCTTACGAATAATGCAAATTTATTAGATTTTAGTTCATATTAAATTTTCATTAACTCAAAAAAAATAAAGCATTTTCCTTTCTTGAATCAGATTAATATTTCTTAAAAAATCTTAGAAATTTTATTTCTTTTTAGGAAAAAATCTTAAATTTTCAGAAGTTATTAAACTAAAAGTTAAGATTGTATAAAAAAAAACCAAAACTAAATACGCACCTTACTTAAATTTAGTTTACAAATTTTAGCTTCTTAAAAAGTCTTAAAATTTTCTTTAAGAAGATTCAAATTTTAAAACATATATAATTCTCATTTGGTTTATAGTTCATATTATAAGTTATAAGTGTTTAAGTTTTATAAAATTTAAGACAAAATTTACTTAATTTTACAAGGGCGGATCAATAAGTCCGTGACGTTTTAAACTTCTCTCGTAGTTTTATGAAATGCAACACTGCTCCCATCAAGTACCACCTGTAAATAGACCACAGTCAAATTTTGAGCAAGTTCCGGTAAAGTTGTTTCAATGGAACATACAGTTAAATTACCAAAGAAATATATTTTTTAACGTTCTGTCTGTTAATTAACAAAAAAAAAAAATAAACAAAAAACGAACTTTCCGTAATAGTTAAAATATTCAGTTAAAATTTTCTTTTTAAAACAAAAAGTTGTTATATTATATTGAGTATTGAAATAAACGAAAATAATATATTGTTTTTATGGATTTTGTCAATTAAATTTTCAGCAGTTGAAAATAAACAAAAAATTCAATTGTTTTAAACAAAAAGTAAGTAGTCCTGTTTTTAACTGATTTTCAGTTAATTTAATGTGTATATTCAGTAGTCTTTACGGAAAAAATATTGTGAGTGTAAAAAAGTGGTTTACTGAATTTCGTTGCGGTCGCACAAGTACAAATGACGCTGAACGTTCTGGATGGCCAATTGAGGACAATACACCCGAAAATGTCGAAAAAAATCTACGATATGGTGTTGGCCGATCGAAGAGTAAAAGTGCGTGAGATTGTTGATGCCATAGGCATTTCATATGGCAGTGTGGTTTCGATTTTAAATGATCAGTTGGGTTTAAGAAAGCTGTCTGTAAGATGGGTGCCGCGTTTGCTCTCAATTGACCATAAACGTAATCGTGTAACAACTTCAAATGATTGTTTGAAGTTGTTTAGCCGCAATTCGAATGAGTTTTTGCGGCGGGATAATCCACATCGATTACCTTCAAAAGAGAAAAACAATAAACGGCGAATATTATGCCAACTAATTTGACCGATTTAACGAGGATTAAAAAAAAATGCCCTATATGGCCAAGAAAAAAGTTCTTTTTCATCAAGATAATGCACATTTGCACAAGTGTGCAGTCTCAATGACAAAATTCCATGAATTGAGCTGCGAATTGGTACCACATTTCCTATTTCTAAACCTAAAGAAATGGCTCGGTGGAAAGAGATTTAGCTCTAACGGTTGATTGATTAAACAAATGCCTATTTTATGGATAGGATACAAATTTTTGGAAGGGATACAAAAATTGGTGTATTGAGCTAAAAGGAGATTCTGCAAAAAAACGGTTTCATTCAAAAAGTCACGAATTTATTGATCCCCCTCGTAATACACTGAAAATAGTTTGTACACTCAAATAAAAAAGTCTGTAAAAGTTAGAGAAAAAACTGTAATTGTTACAGAAATTTTGCTAATATTAGGCCAGCAGATCGCTTTGCTAATTTTAGCAAAACGTAAGTATATTTTTAGTAAGGTAAAAGTAGTAAAAGAAATGAGTAAAAGTTTCTAAAATTTAGTAAAATTTTAGTAAACTCCTAATGGAAATCGAATTGCTAAAATCAACCATATTTTGTACTAAATATTAGTGAAATTAATCTAAAAATGTTTTTATCGAACTTTTTCTATTTTAAATTCTTAATAGTTTTTTAGATTTGTCTTAAAATGGACTTTTAAGCTCCTGTTTATTATATAATTTAGTATACAAATTAGTAAAAATTGCTAATAATTACTAAAACTGTTGCAAAAAAAAAAAAATGAAAATAAAACTTCTGAAATCAACAAATAATTTTACTAAATATTAGTAAACATTATCCTTATTACTTTCTCTACATATGAAAATTTTGTTTACTTTGTGTATTGTCATTTTCCACATGTTCTAAAAGTAGTCAATTGTACTAAATAAAAGAACAAGAACATAACATAACATTTTTAATAAATACTATGAAAATTTTTTATAAAATTTTATGGATTTCATTAAATATGGCCCAAAAACTTTGCGATATGCTTTCTTTATAATTAGAATGTAGTTATTATAATAGAAAATTATTTTGAATATTCATAGGTACATTAGAATCATAATTGGCAGGGAAGAAAAACGCATCAAATTTTGTTCGGTGGATTAGATAGTTTTTTGGTTAACTCTGAAAAGAGAACAAAATACAACTGATCTTAAATAAAATTCTAAATGAGAACAATGTTTTTTACCTTTATTGTTGCCTTCATGTCAAAAACACGGAAAATATGATCTTAAAATTTTGAAAAATAAGCTTCTTCTTTAAAAGTTTGTATTTTAAAACTTATTTTTTAGTACAGTTGGAGTAAGTTTAGCGAAATTTATTTATACTGCTTGTAAAAATAAATAAATAAAATAGTAAAATCCAAATAACTGGTTGCAGAACAGGTTATACCGTATTACAACAGGTTCTAATTTCTGTTCTGCAACTGGTTCTTTTTATATGGAGATTGTCCTATTTGCAATATGTTCTTTACCTCCAAACAAGAAGAGGTTGCTTCAGAACCGGTTCTAGAACCAGTTATAGAGCTGGTTCTGGTGCAGTGACACCTTACATTTCGACTCCCAGGAACCTGTTCTAGAACCGGTTCCATGTAACCGGTGGTAAAAGAAGTTGTTCTAGAACAGGTTCAAAGGTAATCTGTTCTAAAAAATTTTGCTGGGTAGTACAGTTCCCACAGTTCCATAAAAAATGTAATTAATAAAATAAAAATATGATTTAAACGATACATAAAAAGTTTTATTAAACAAAATTAAAATAAATAAAAATAAAAATGTTGTCGATTTTACTTCATTTTCATACACTGTTTTAGTGCTTTAGTGAGTTTTTTAATTTATGTCCACCTCTTGAGTTGCTTTGAAATTGTTATATAACTTTTTTAAATTGGTTGACACAATAAAATGATGTATAGCCGAAAAATGGTCTATAATGTTGTATTTGATTTTGGAATATTTCACTTATTTTTTTTTATATATCCCAAATACCAGACGTGGGGCCAGAGTAGGGTACATTCCTTTAAATTTTTTTTTTTTTGAAAATTCATGGTATAATACGTATTGCAATCTACAGAAAAGGTTCAGTCGTCAAAAAATAATATAATTTTAAAATTTTTCATTGATTTGAAAAAAGCAGGAACTAAAATTGAAATTGGTTTATCGAAAGAGCCTTCTTTTTGACTCAAAAATTACACAGATAAATGAGCGTGTCAATGAAAAATTCCTTGAAAAATTGGAGTATATTTTGAGTGCGAAAAATGAATGAAAAGATCCTTTTCTGAGTCATTTTAGTATAAAAAAGTGGACAGTGAGCATTGGAGTGATCCAAAAAAAAAAAAGTTGTGAGTTATTTACTGGCTCCCTCACAAATATGAGTTTGGCTGTAAAAGAACGTCTCCTAAAAAATTAGGACAATCGGATATAGGGCGGGTCGATTTAATAATCGCCCAAAGCTCAGTGAAAATCGTATTCTAGGGATCAAAATAAGAAACTTTGCGGAATTAACCATACCTCTAAAACGAATTCTACTACCCCGAAACTGTTGACTTTTGTCCCGTAGGGTCAAGTTTTGAAAAATCCCACTTTGACCCATGTAGAGTGCCCCAATCGAGTCCAAATGTATGACCGACCCCCACTAACTTTGAAGGGCCGATCCACCCATGCTCGTGGCACACCCCCCTGGAACTCCCCTGGGGGGTTCCCCATACAAACATTTCAAAAAATCTCCATTTTTGGCACTTTATTTTATTATTTTTTATTTATTTTATTTATTTTTAATATTTTATTTATTTTTTCTCTTTAGAAATTTATTTAGTCAGAACATATGTAAATGAAAAAAATAATTTAACTTAGTAATAGAAAAGAAATAAAAAAAATTACTGTTTGAAGTCTTTTTTGCTTTCAAGTCTGGGCAATTTCGCACGGCTCTCTTATGTCGTCGCCATAACAGCCTCTACATTTTCCGGTATAACTCGTTTGGAAACGCTAGCTAGCAATTGAACGTGTCGTTCTGTTGCAGGTCGTAAAATAGGTTGTGTGGGTTTTTTAAGCCACCACAAGACACAGCTGCATGTCGTAAACTTACTTAAGCAAAATCGGTTACAGGTAGAATTGAGCATAAAATTATCATAAAGGATTTTCCAGAAGTAATAAAAGGCGCACTTGCTTAACAGAAAGCATAAAATTATCATAAAGGATTTTCCAGAAGTAATAAAAGGCGCACTTGCTTAACAGTATTTGTGGTCAGATTAACGTTTAATTTACATGTAAGTATTTTATGGGCAGTTTTGACAACAAAATCGGTTACAGGTAGAATTGAGCATAAAATTATCATAAAGGATTTTCCAGAAGTAATAAAAGGCGCACTTGCTTAACAGATTTTGTGGTCAGATTAACTTTTAATTTACATGTAAGTATTTAATGGGCAGTTTTAACAACAAAATCGGTTACAGGTAGAATTAAAATTACCATTTCATTTTTATTACCTCGTAGACCATATATAACGCAACAGTTTTTGTGAATGCATTAAGTCGTTGTGAAGAACTCAAAGTGTGAAGTTCTAATTTCAGATAAAAAAATATTTAAAAAAAAAAATCATTCCAAATCAAAAAGTTTACAATGAATCCACCATCCTTTACACCGCAAGATGAAGCAATAACAACATCAACAACTATCGAAAACCCAATGAGTCATATACCCAGGCATGATGTTACTGTTTTTGGTGTGTCTACTGATTTGACTGATCTTAATTTACCAACCCATCTGGATATTTTGAGATATTATTTTTACTTGAGCGAACAAAAAAAATTGCTCTATAAATCATTCACTATTCAAGTACAAGATAAGTTGATTGGAATTTGGAAAAAACTTGGTATGGAAATAATGCTGAAAAAAAGTGTATATAATAAATTGAATAGATTGCTTGTCAAATATCAAGAGCAAATCAAGAATAGAAACAAACACCAAGAATTTACAGAGTATGTAAAATCTCTGGAAACAATTTTTTTCATTGGAACATGTAAATGCGATTTGAAGGCAGCTCCATGTGCATGCGGTTTGGTTCCCGAACGCCTCAAAGAGTTTATGCACGATCAACATAATCAGAGAAGACTAACAATGGATGGATTTGCGATGGAAATTGAAGAGCAAGGAGCAACGTCTATGTCATCAATGCCAACATACCAAGATCCCGATGATTCAACATACGCACCGCCACCGGTTCAAGAAGATTTGGATATAAGCACAAGTTCACAATACACACAGAGATACGATTGTTTTAACTTTGCCTTGGTATGTGACAGATTTGGTGTGCCTGATAGAGTAGCATCAGCAATGGGAACCGCTCTTTTCCAAGATTTTAAAATGAAAGATACCCATGGCAAACCTCTCATCATGGATAAATCGAAAGTTCGCCGAGAAAAAGAGAAATGCAGACAAGAAGTGCTTCGCAAACGGTTAGATGATACCAATTTGTTAGCATTTTCATTCGATGGCAGAAAAGATGATACTTTAACGAGAGATGCAATTGATGAGAAGTATCATACTAGGATGGTAAAAGAACCTCATCTTGTTATTTTGAGAGAACCGAATTCTGAATTGATTGGTTACGTAAGACTGGAACATGAAACCGCTGAATACAAAACAACCAAATTAAATGATTTTTTTAACGATAAAAATATATCACTGAATGAATTAATTGGCATATGCGTTGACGGTGAGCCAACAAACACTGGCCCACACGGTGGAATTATACGACGATTCGAATTGCTGTTAAAAAGACCATTGCATTGGTTCGTTTGCCTTCTACACTTCAACGAACTTCCGTTTCGGCATTTGTTTGAAGCTTTGGATAAATCAACCAGCACTGGACCAAGATCGGCAACCGGAAAATTGAGCCGTCAAATCGAAACTTGTGAAACTCTTCCGGTAAGTTATTGCTATCACTCATTTATTATAATTGTCAACCGTTTTTAATTGCTTTATTTTTATATATTTTCAGGTGGTGGACGGCTTTCAGAAAATTGAGTTGAAAAATATGCCCCCTGCTCCAGAAAAAATTGAATTTTCCACCGATTCCAAGTACTTATACGACATGGCCCATGCAATTTCTAGCGGCGTGGTTTCAGTGGATCTGGCTACCATCAAACCAGGGAAAATTGTACATTCTCGGTGGCTCACCAAGGCCGCTAGACTATTACGATTATATGTGACAACGGAAAATCCAGATGCAAATTTAAGAATACTGGTTGAATTTATAATTACATGTTATGTGCCAATGTACTTCAATATTAAGTATTACAGCTCTGTCGTGTACGGTAGTAGATTATTTTTCAAATTCATTAGTTGGTCAAGATTTCTAGAACCTCGTTTACGCAAAATTGTCAATAAAGTAATTACAGATAATTCATATTATGCGCATTCGGAAAATATCTTGTTATCAATGTTGTTTGATGATAGCAAAGAAAAGCGCGACTGTGCTATCAAGATAATTCTACGCTATCGAACCGATGTTGACGACCCAACGGGACTTAGAGCTTATAAAAAACCAGATATAAACTTTTATTGCACAAGTTACACGGAAATGATCAATATGAATGACATAAATGACGTATTTGAACCACCATTCACTCGAAGCATTCCATACGATACTTTGAAAGAATATTTAAATCAAGATGATCCACCGTTTAATGATCCAAAAATTCCATCACACATACAAGGAACAGAACGACACGTTCAATTGCTAGCTAGCGTTTCCAAACGAGTTATACCGGAAAATGTAGAGGCTGTTATGGCGACGACGTTAGAGAGCCGTGCGAAATTGCCCAGACTTGAAAGCAAAAAAGACTTCAAACAGTAATTTTTATCTTTTCTTTTCTATTACTAAGTTAAATTAATTTTTTCATTTACATATGTTCTGACTAAATAAATTTCTAAAGAGAAAAAATAAATAAAATATTAAAAATAAATAAAATAAATAAAAAATAATAAAATAAAGTGCCAAAATGGAGATTTTTTGAAATGTTTGTATGGGGAACCCCCCAGGGGAGTTCCAGGGGGGTGTGCCACGAGCATGGGTGGATCGGCCCTTCAAAGTTAGTGGGGGTCGGTCATACATTTGGACTCGATTGGGGCACTCTACATGGGTCAAAGTGGGATTTTTCAAAACTTGACCCTACGGGACAAAAGTCAACAGTTTCGGGGTAGTAGAATTCGTTTTAGAGGTATGGTTAATTCCGCAAAGTTTCTTATTTTGATCCCTAGAATACGATTTTCACTGAGCTTTGGGCGATTTTTTTGCCTCCCCACAAATCGACCCGGCCTAATCGGATAAGAGGAACACGTGCCTCAACGAGTCTGAAGTTTGAAAAACGGTATATATGGGAAAAATATGACTTTTTTTAAATTTCTTAAAATTTTTAATATTTTAAGTTGATCTTGCATTAAAAGGATTAAAAAGTCATAATAAACTTCCGATGAATTTGAAAAAAAAAAAAATAAAAAATTCATAAAAATAATAAAAATTCATAATAAGTGCCAAAAATCGCGGTTTTCTCGAAATCCGCTGAAGTTAAATCGTTGCACTGGCCAAATGAAAAGAGGAATACCTTCAATTTTTTCAAGTTTTAGTCCTTAATATGTGCTTAATTAAAACTAAAAGTCCAATCGTTGATTTTTTTAAATTTCTTTAAAAAAAATTTTGAAACTTTAAAATTGGAGATTTGAAAACTGACTATTTATATTCAGACTATTTTGGCTTTAGTTTAAAACAAACGAGTTTTCAAAGCACATGATAAAAAATACCTTCTTATTGAGTACCTTGGAGCTAATAAAATACAAAAATGTTTTTGCATTACATTATTTCTACGAATTTCAAAATTTTTGGTTCGAACTTCTTGATTAAGCGTTCTGTGACACATTAGTTGCCGGGGGCAATTGTAATAACTTGGATGTTTTTTAACCGATTTTAGTTTTTATTGCCTTATTAGAAAGATAATTTACTGTTTATTATGATTTTTTAATCCTTTAAATGCAAGATCAACTTACAATATTAAAAATTTTAAGAAATTTAAAAAAAGTCATATTTTTCCCATATATACCGTTTTTGAAACTTCAGGCCCGTTGAAGCACGTGTTTCTCTTATCCGATTGTCCTAATTTTTTAGGATACGTTGTTTTACACTCAAATTGATACTTTTATGAGGGGGGGGGGGGGGGCAGTAAATAACAGACATTTTTTTTTGCTCAATACAAGGTTGGAGCACCCTAGTGAGCATAGTATATAATCCATATACGTAGCTCCCTCTAGAGTTATTTTAAGTACAAAAATGGGGTGGACGTTTTTTTAGTGTTTGTTTTTAGTTATTTTTGTAAAATTTACTGTTATAATAATGAATTTTAAATGAAAATATGACTTTTTAGTTGCTAACGTTGGCATTACCCAGGGATAACCGCGTGGAGGTGATAGTACAACATTTATTGGCTTAAAGTCCGTCCAAAGCCCGGCTTCGCTGAGGACCCTTCGGCCAGGCTTAGGGGGTATCTCCTATGGGATAGGCAGTTTAGTGGCTTCGCTGAGTTAAACATTTCTGCATGTATTAGGATTTTCTATTATTGCCCGTAATTTCAAGCAATAGATACCTACCGGTGCTTAGATATCTACCCGTATACACGAACAAAATCGGGTAGGTATCTAAGCACAATTATAATATAATACATTATTAATAAAAATAAAGAAAACAATATTAATAGCAACCCTAATAATAGAGAAAAGAAAAAAAAACACTCTTGTAAGATATGACCCAGGTACACAAATATGACATGACCATTATGAAATAGTAGCCCCAATCCGCGAAATTCAAAAAAAAAAAGAAAATCATCGATTATTCAGATATGGATTCCTCTGAAAATTACGCAAGAGTCTATTTTTAAAAGTATCGGTGGAAACAGTTAAATCATGCAAATTTTCGGGTAACTGATTCCAAATTCTCGCAGTTCTGACAAGAAATGATCGTTCATAAACTGAGCAAGTAAACAAGGGATAAACAATATGGGTATTCCTCGGAGATCTAAAAAATACAAATTTAGAAGCCAAATATTGTGGCACATTAAATTTAAGTATCTTAAACAGGAAAAGCATATTACGTAATTCAAGGTACTGCTTAAAGGAACATCCCAAAAATTCATTAACAGCACCAATTACACGAACATGGTCATAATGAGCAATTTCAAAAACAAATCTTACTATTCTCCTAAGCACACTTTCAAGCCTATCAATATTATAGGATAACGTACCACATACAACCTCAATGCCATAATTAAGGTGTGACATGAGTAAAGCATGTGCGATCATACGTTTAACCCTGAGTGGCAGGTGAAGTCCAGAGCGGTAAAGTGATCTCAGACCTAGAGTTACCTTAGCAGAAATAGCATCAATATGGGGAACAAAATTTAAGTGATCATCAATTACCAGACCTAAGCATCTGAGACTATCAACAAACATAATATCCACACCACCCATTCTAATATGGGGGTAAACAACGCTGCGATATAGTGAGCGAAACATAATAGCCTTGGTTTTCATGGTGTTAATAGTAAAGTCATTATGCACCATCCAATCATTCAGATTGGCAAGGTTAAAATTGATCACTGCCTCCAAAACCTCTGGAAACTCTCTTCTATTATTAAAAAGCAGTTGAATATCATCTGCATATAGAAAAGGTTTCACCAAATGTAAATCCAAGCAATCCACACAATCATCTAAGTACATTAAAAAGAGAAGGGGTCCAATGACAGAACCCTGAGGAACTCCTGAGTAAAGAAAGGCAACGTTAGAATTAGAACCGTGTAAACTGACGAATTGAGATCTACCCCGTAAATATGAATAAATTAATTTACAAGCCATTCTGGAAAAACCATAAATTCTATTAAGCTTAATTATCAAAATATCATGATTCAGACGGTCGAAGGCCTTAGAAAGGTCTAACGAGACCAATACACTATTTCTACCATCATTAAAATTCTCCCTCACACTTTCGGTTATACTTAAAAGCATAGCAGAGGTGCTATACTTATCCCTATAGGCATATTGAAAGTCCTTAATGAGGTTATACTGTGAAATATATTGAACTACCTGATACTTTAAAATATGCTCCATTATTTTCGAAAGTGAAGGTAAAATGCTTATAGGGCGCAGATTTTCATTATTATACGAAGAACCCTTCTTAGGAATAGGAACCACCCGTGCAAACTTCCAGCTGTCTGGATAAGTCGAAGTAGTAATTATCATGTTAAAAAAATGTAAAATTGGCTCCAAAATATGAGGGAAAATAATTTTAATAAACTTTATTGGAAAACCATCAGTACCAATAGCATTAGATCTGACTTTTCCTAACGCAAAACACAAATCATCAACACCAACACAGTTAAATGAGAATCCATCCAGCCCACCACATAAGTTCTCAAAATCAAAAGTAGACGTATTATTTACATTATTATTAGAAACAAAAAAGTCATTAATATCATTAACATCCACTTCACCCAAGTAATCACTATTACTCCCAGAACATGCTTTATTCAAAAGCCTCCACATTGCCCTATTGTCAATACCATCAAACATTTCCATGTGATGCCGCCTCCTCAATCTACGAATTACAGATTTCAGTCTGTTCCTACATCTACAAAATTCGCTCCTATTCTCTGACGTACGATTATCCATAAATGCCCGGTAGGCAGAATCTCTAAGTCTTCTAGCTTCAACAACCTCACTTTTCGTCATCCAAGGATCCTTCCTAGGTCTAGGTCTAATCCTCACAATAGGCACAAATAGAAAAAATTCATAGATTAACTTGTTCAAAATTTCCAATTTAAAATTAACACAATTGTTCCCATAAAATGACGAAAGATCAAAACTTTCAACAACTGATCTCAATACATCATGGTCAACTCTGTTATAGTCCCTGTATTCTATAAACTCCATCTGAGTTTCAACTGGAAATGAAAGAGAAACGTATACCATAGCATGATGAGATAGTGCCGGCACTACCATTTGACCAGAAAAGTGAACTTTAGATAAATCATTTAAAATAAAATAGTCAATCAAAGATGTGGAATCTCTACCTGAGTCCCAGTAGGTTGGAAGAGAATTATGTAGATAAAAACAACCGAGACTATTACATAAGGATCTTAAAGAGGCGGCTTTAACTGGCTCAAACAAATTCCAATTAAAATCTCCCATTATGATAACATTTTCATATCTCATTAAGAGATCTCCCAATTGTGTCTCTAATGTTGTTAGACCAATGCCAGGCAAATTGTAAACTACCCCTACAAGAATAGTAGAAGTAGGGAGAAAAATCTCTACAAATAAAGCCTCACATAAATGATAAGTTTGAGTATGGTAAACCCTTTTAAATTTGAGACCATTAACAATATAAAGGCAAACACCACCAGCCCAACCATCGGGACGATCACTCCTACAAACAGTATAACCAGGTATATGAACCGACCCATCAGTCATATCTGGTTTAAGAAAAGTCTCGGATAATCCCAAAATATGCAACCGAGAATCAATTACAATGTTCCTCAATTCATCAAGTTTCACAGACATAGTTGACGGATTTATACTTTGGCAATTAGCATGTGCAATATTAAGATTGTTACCAGAGTTAGAGAAAGCACTCCTTAAAGCCAAACTATCGCTGATTACGGGGCCTAAGTTCCTATTATGGAACATCATAACAATCAAATATGTGTATCCGAAGCCATATATTAACAAGAGTGTTTAACCTACAAATTACAAAATTCAGAATTTTCCAATAAAAAAATAACATCTTAAGTCTTGTATTAAAGCACAACCAAGTTGTCCAAAAAAACAAAATTTAAAACACAAGGGGCAAAAAACCCTAAAAAAATAAATTAGATACATAGAAATATTCAGAGATCAATAACTGCATCCCATGATATTTTAAAATCCAATAAACAAAGTTGGAAATATAAATAACATTGAATTAATTTAGTGCTGAAATAAGCTAAGCAAAACTACTTTCACACATGTGCATAGACACCTTGCAGAATTTTACAACAGTCCCACAAAAAAAGCTAGCACGTGAAACAACAGCAAATTCTACATATAAACTGCTGCAAGAAGCAACAAAACGACCATACACATGACTATATAAATATGTTTAACCATGTTATAAATTCATAAAAAAACCAGCACTAAATTAATTCGTGGGATAAAATAACAAAGCCTGTCATAACACTTCTATTTAGAAAATAGATGTGCAGACAGAATGAGGAAAGAAAAAAAAAATTCTAAATATATGAATACCTGACCCTTTCTAAGAGTATAACATACAATAATTATTTCAAAATATTTAACAATGTCAATAAAAAAAGGGACAATATGCAATCCCCTCAGAAAAGCCAATAAAAAAAAATAAATAAATGTATCAACTAAACTTAACAGTCATCCCCATCTAGATCATCGAACACATCATCATGTACAGGCAGATTATCACCAGCGGCTTGAGAGTTGATTTCATCCGTTAGTTGTAAACCATGAGACCTCACATATTCTTCATTAAAAAACAACAAGCATTCTTCGTATTCGAAAATTTTATCAGTATTATCCTTAAAGTGGATTTTTACACGGGGTAAATCAGAATTTAACATACGAAACTTTTCAATAATTTTGTCCTTTCGTAGTTGCCGACAGAGTTTGCAAAGCTTACCACCTTTCTCAGTCAAATGATCATTAAGGTAGATATTATTCTTTCCATTATTGTTGAAAACCTCGGCTTCCTTCAAACTCCCCTTTTTAAAATAGTTGCGCATTATGATATTCCTCTTGACCACACAGTTAAGTTTTACTAAAATACTCTTCCTGTTGTTGATATAACAGCATACATTCAAATCTGAATCATTAACATTACCATCCAAAATTTTAAAAATAGAAAGCACCACCTTCTTAATATTTATTTTTTCGCGTGGTAATCCACTGATAATAATGTCCGGTTTGTTAAACCGACTCTGGAGTACTTCATTTCTGTCTTCCAAGGCTTTAATTTTGCGACTGTTTGTTTCGTCAACATTTGCTATGATTCTATTGCAGTTGTTAACATCTTATTTAAGAGTATTTATATCTTTATCATAACTGCTTATCTTAGACAATACAGCATCCAATTTATGTTCAACATTTTTGTTTGCATTCCGGATTTCTCCTCTAAGTTCAGATATTTTCGCATTAACACTTCCCAATGGTGAATCAGCACATAAACTACAAACGTATCCAAATTTCCCTTTGACCTTGACTAAAAACTTTAGCTCATCATCTGTGACAGCAACACATTTGGAATGGTACCATTTAGAACACATTGCACAACATACACTACCACTTGATTTAGTAATGTTCTTACCACAAGACTCATGGCTACAGGGAACGTTTTCGTTACTCGGCATTATTGGATAAAATTGTGGGACTAGTCAAACAAAAAGACAAATATTGCTGACAATTACGTTGTGTAGTAGATCACGCTACAGGCGTTTTGAGGTTATGTGGTAGAAATCGAAATTAATTTTCTTATTATTCCGCGTGAATAAGTTCTTTAATTATTAGTCAAGAAAAACGTAATTGATAATGTCGTTTACGATGAATTAAGGAATTTAAAACTTAGATTTTCTTGTATTTAAAATAAATCTTAAGGACAACCGGCTGCACACAAAAAAACTCAACTTGTCATCACAGTGTTGCCAGATTTTCAGTACCAATTAATGCTTTATAACTACTCTTTTGAAAATTGTTCTCAACTAATTGAACCGCAACTAAAGAATTTAAAATTAATCCATAGTATTTATTAATTTGCAAACATTCATTATAAACTTTACATGGGGAACGAGTGGAATTGGAACACAAGTTACAGGTAACGAATTGTATTGAACTAGGAACGGACTCTGTTTTATCGGAGTATCCAAATTTATATTATGAGAAAACAAAAATATATAAATCACCTTGTGGTCGCTTTATAAAAAATGGGACCCTCGGGATCTTTACCAGGCCTAGCCCATTTGTGTTATTAATACGTACAGATACCGGTCATTTAAAAAATACCATTTTAAATGGCGTACTTTAATGTAAGTATATGGGTAAGCAATAATTAAGACACCCTGTGGTTATTTTATAAAAAAAGAATACCTCCGGATCTTCTCCGGAGCTTGCTTATATGTATTATCAGGCTGTATTAATGCTCCGTTTTGCTCTATATTGTTTAGTTTCGAATAAACCGGTCATTAAAAAAAAACGTAATTTTATAAAATGGCTTGTATCTCGAAAATCGGACAAAATTCATTCCATTTGGGATCTTTAGCTATTAAATATAAGCATACTTGTATCATATTAGATTAATTTAGATACAATTAGAAGTGATTTGGTACAGTTTTGGTCGAAATTTGTCCCCATCCAATTTTATAAAATTTTACATTGCACTATAAGATTATATCTAATTTAATATAATAGGATAAAGTATGGTCTATATATTATTTAAAATATAAATATAGAATGGTTTCTCTCAATTTTAAAAATATTAGTATTAGGCTTCCGTATAAAAACTCGCATATAACTTGTATATATCGTAAAATTGTGTTAAACATAAAATTTAATATAGTTTTGAAGCTACAAACGCGTTTGTTATATTTACCTTTTCAGTTGAAATCAAGAAAATTTCAAATAAATATAAGTTTTCTATTTGAAATGCAGAAAATTTGTAATTGGCATTGAACATTTTCATTTGTAAGAAGTTATAATTTGATTAATGACTTCTTTTGAATTTTTAAATGACAGTTCAAATATTCATATTAAAACTAAGATTTTCGGGTTATTCCAAATGTGTTTGTAATTTTATAAATTTTAGAACAATATATAAAACTTTCTGATGAGATTTGAAATAGAAAAATTACAAATAAAATATAATTTTAAAATATTACTTAACTCAATTAATTGGACATTGTTCAAATTTCTAATGTCAAGCCACAATTAAGTTTGTAATATTTAACATGTCCAAAGCGAAATTTAAGTTTCAATTTAAAATGAACATTTCAAACTGATAAAAGAGGTTTATTAAACTAACTTTATGTCTTCAGCTAACTTTATGTCTTCAGCTAAAATTCTATTTTTTTTTAAAGGAAAAGCAAAAACATTGTTAGCCCTTTAACCTGATAGTTTTAATCAAATAATGATAAAATATTGTGGTGAAACGAAGATCGATGCAGAGTTTCTTAATCACTAACCGCACTTTCAAATTTCTTTTTATCGGGATAAACATAAATAGTATTTATAACCCAGCAAAACCTCGGTAATAGGTTGGTATTACGGAACATGTTACCTGGTAATAAGTTAAACGTCTTATCCTTGCATTACTTAGCGACTTTTCGTATTACTGACTGCCCATTAGGCTGCTTCTTATTTTAAAAAACATCTAATTTTTGACGGGACAACCGTGCGTTTGATTTAGAATTATGAAAAAAAAAATCTCTTATTTTTTGAAAAATTTTCGAAAAATATTTAGGGTCGCTACTAGACTTAAAAACTTTTACAGATTTTAAAAAAGGACATATTTTCATAAAAATATTTCTTTTAAAAAACTTCAAAAAAAATTAACACATTTTTTGTTGAATTTTATTTAGCTTATAGTTTATTTAGTTTTTATACGATTGTTAACCCTTTACTACAGTAGGCCAAACAAATTGCGAATAAATAATTTTAAAAAGTTTAAAGAGCGCAAATATTAAAATAATTTTGCTAGCTTTTCTTTACACATATCATGGAGACTTAAAAAAAATAATACTGAAAGAATCCCTCAATCCACTTTGCGTTTGGCGGATTTGGAAGAAAGTCAGTTTTTTATATAAAAAAAGTTTTAAAAAATATATTTTTGATGAAAGTAACTAATTTTACATTGTAAATTGTTTTATTTTATTTATTAGGACCCCTAAATTTGTACAAATTTCTTGTAAAATAAATGCATTTTTTTTTTTTAGAAATTTTTTACTTAGCTTGAATATATTTTACAAAAATTTCTAAATATTTTACTATCCGGGCTTTCTATTGCCTAAGGAAATTGTCCAGGTTTCTTAGAATTTCTAGAGATATTTGTTAGGTTAAATCACAAACTCAATGAGAATTTCTTGTTCTAGTCTAGAATCGTGATTTAACATTTGAAATATCAATGAAAAAACAACAACAAAAAACTATCGTACCTTACATTTTTATAAAATTTAATACTTCAGATTCGATGTAAAACAAAATTTTATTATGATACCATATATTACATACGTAACATTATATACGAATTCGTGCTAATTATTATATACCATATGTAGTAATTTATGACACAGCTACGGTAATATCAATCGATATAAATTTATATATTCATTTGTATGGGACCATATCAAAAATTTTAGAAAAACCAAACCCAAGTTAAAAATATATATGATCTTGTGCGCCATCATGTGGTTTCCTTATTAAGCTATATAGTTTTATCTAATATTATATTAAATAAGATATGACGAACATTTTTACTAGGGCTGTTTTTTTTTTTTTTTTTTTTTTTTTTTAAAGAGAAGCAACACTCAGGAAATTCTTCCTATAGTTAATGTGTTGCTTTCTTTGGAAAGGGGATAGTGGAGAGATGAAAGGTGGTGAAAGATGAAGGGCTTCAAACATGGCAACATTGTAATTGCGCGAGATGATAAATCTTAGAACAGTTGATGCTCGCCACCTGATGTAGATTCATTATTTCACTTCGGTCTGGTTAAGTGCTATGGGAACACCGAAGGTGAGCGCAGCGATACATATAAGTGATAGAAAACTCATACATATTATTTTTCTAAATTGATGTTGTCGTCGCCGGGAATCGAACCCGGGACCATCTGTGTAACAGTCCAACGCGCTAACCATTACACCACAACGCCCACAACTCTTTCCATAGTAATACCCAAATTTCACATCATTTTTGGAAATAATTCGGCCATTTGTTACATACAAAATTCTAAGGTTGGGTTGTCTAAGATTATCTGTTAAAAGTGGGGTCAAAAATTACCCATTTTTTTAATTTACTTGGCATTTGATTCAAAGAAACTATATATAAATGTTATATTTTCGGGTAGGAGTTTTCAAAAGTTTTCTCCTGGTTCCTTTTTTGTTATTGTATAGTTTCTATTGTAAAAAAAGTGCTAATTTTGTGGTACTTTATATGTCTTTGTATAGTGGTACGACTCAAATTCACATATATTGATCGTTATTAAGTTTAACCGGACGCGTATTTTTTCTTTTTTTTCGATATTCCAGCTACTTTGGGTTTTTCCGAAACCCTATTTTTGCATTATAGTGGCAACTCTGTTGCTCACATATAGGCAATATGAGTACCAAACTTCATATTTCTTAGTGTGCTCGCCGGCCATGTAAAGAAAAATACTGAATTCGTAAATTTAAGATAGGCTGCCATACAAAAATTAGCAAAGAAAAACTTTTTATTTATTTTTCTAATATGCGACGAAGTAGTTACAGCTCTAGATTGTGCATTTTTCAATAAGCTTTCCAACGATATATAGCATGATATGGAAATAATGAAAATTAAAAAAAAAAACTAAAATTAGCATATAAAAACACATGTTAATTTGCACTAGTGTAGTACTAGTACTGTATTATAAAGTAGACAATATGCACATGCAATTGTTTCTCTTTATTAGCACAATTGTATTATGCTAATTTAATTAAAAATCTTTACTCACTCTTTCCCAAATACACAGTTCAAAATTAAGTTTTTTGTCAAAACCAAATTATTTTTCTCTAATTCAAGGTGACCGAGAAATAAAGAGATAATTTGTGTTTTTTGAATTGTAAGTGTTATCATAATAATTTACACAAAAATTCAAATGGTTAATAATGTTAACGGTTTTTATGTAATTGTAATAAAAAAATAAAAAATGTTTTTCTTATTTCTTGGTCAGCTAGAATTGTATTAGAGAAAAATAATTTGGTTTTGATAAAATAAACTTAATTTCGAACGGTGTATTTGAAAAAAAGGGAGTAAAATCAAAAAATGGGTAATTTTTTTATCCCACTTTTAATCTCTTAAATCCCCACTTTGTCCAATAATCTTAGACACCCCAGATTTAGAATTTTTTTTCTACAAAATATCCAAATTTCCTTGTTAATGGTTGGATTGCAATGAAATTTGAAATAGGGCACTTTTTGCATACACAATTTTGAGTTCACCCCTTTATTGTTTCTCATTCGATTTTCAAAAAATGATCAGTTCTGTAATCTGCTAGTAGAGACTAATGCCCAGTTTTTAACTTCGTATTTAAATATGCAATTAGTTAATTGCTATTTAAATTTAAGTTGTATTTAAATACAGTTTCAGTTTTTCAGTCTTAAATGACAATTGTTATTTATTTGCGACAAAAGTATGGTAGCATCATGAAATGTCAAAAAATTAATGATCATTATTCATAAAACAGCTGATTAAAGATTAGAAAAAAGCAGAAAATATAAAATATAGAAATAAAAAAAAAAAAAAATATATACATATATACAAATATACAAATATATATATAAATAGAAATAAAATATATATTATAATTAAATTAATAAAATAAAAATGAAGAGAAGTGAAAATTTCATCCGAAGTTGAATTGTTTGTTTTACCACGCGGAGAAAAACAAACTGTCAAAATCATATGTTATATTTGTACAATTTAAATAGACTTTAAATGCCCAAGATTGGTCAGTTAAATGTGATTTAAATTTTAAGTTAAAAACTGACATTTGTATTTAAATAGAACTTAAAGTCCAAATGGCATTTAAATACGAAGTGAAAAACTGGGCATAACAAAAAGATACACTTACTTGAGTAAGTTCTCCTATAGTTCCCGAGATATTCCTATTTGAAAATGTGAAATTCCAAATTTAGTCCGACTCAGTGGGACAAAATCTTGATTAAATAAAAATATTAGCATAGGGGGTAACTTTTAAAGATTTCCAGTTAAGAAGTTATAAAGATATCATATAAGTGGTTGGTATCGTTGGAATTAAGAGTATATTACGACATTTTTAAAAAGAACACTATTTAGCACTCTGGGTAGAACACAAACTTGAGTAATCCTAGCAGAAAGGTAAAAATTGCGGTTTTTGCTAAAATGTAAATTTTCACTTTTCAATAAAATATTTATTAATAGACATAACCCGAGTAAAAACGTTTATTACTTAAATATTTAAAAATAAAGGTTTTAAAATACTACATTAAAATTTCAAAACGTGTTTTAACAATAAATGCAGGGTGGCCCAAAATTACCGAATTTTTTTTGAATTGTTTATATCTTTTTTATTATAATTTTGTTGTTTTTATTTCTTTTCAGTATTTTGTAAAGAAGACTTGGGGAATTTAAAATGGAACAGTACACAATTGAACAACGTGCCCAAATCGTTGAACATTATTTCTGAAATCAACGGTCCATTGTTTTGACTCAGTGCGCATATCGTCGTTATTTTAATGTGTAGGTTGGACCCTCAGAGTCAAAAATAAAACATCTGGCTGGAAATTTTTGACAACAAGGGGCAGTAAGGAACCTTCCTAGTGCCGGCAGACGACGAATGGTGTACACGGATGACAATATTGAACGGGTACGTACAGGAGAGTATTCGGGAAGATGGAGAAACATCAGCCAGGAGACGTTCGACACAACTTGGCCTCTCACGAGGGTCGCTGCAGAGAATTTTGCATACAATAAGAATGTTTCCATACAAAATTCATTCTAGTTCAACAGCGATAATTATACCAACTTAAGTGTACTGTTTGCTGCGGTGTTTCGTCAGAAAGGATAACTGGCCCATATTTTTTTTAAATGAACACGGTGTTTCCGGTGTTCGATATCGGACAATGTTGGAAAATGTTTTAAGGCCAGCCGTGGAAAACCATTCGCAAGTATGGTTCCAACAGGATGGAGTCATAGCGCACACTACGAGGGACACGATCGCGTAAGAGCGATTTTAATGGGCCTCCGTGTTCACCGGACTTAACCGCTCCAGAGTGTTTCCTTTGGGGTTATTTGAAAGGAAAAGTCTATATTAATAAGCCTAGAACCATCCAGCAATTAAAAAACAATATACGCGACGAAATCAACAATATAACACCTGAAGTTTTACGAAAGTTTATGGAAAATGTTTTGGAAAGAGCACGATTAACCGAAGCAGAAAATGGCCACCACTTGCGAGATATAATTTTTCATAATTAAATTAAAAATATTCTCCATTAATATATTGTATTTAAAAAAAAATTTAATAATCATGTCTTAAATAAAAAGTTATAATGAACTCAAACCCCTTTGGTCATTTTGGGCCACTCTGTACATGATTTTTTCCTAATTAATTAATTATTATATTTTTTTTCTTTTTTCCAAATAGTGAATAATTAAATGCTCTCAGCAAAGTTCTTCTATATTTTAATGCAAGTTCTATAAAGTTAGATAGATTTTTCCAACTACATGAGCCAGTAGCTCCATTTAAAAAATTTATCAAAAATTCTTTATCAAAATGTGTTTTACCGGTTAATCTGACCCAGAACTCTCTAAGTACTGGACATTTTTCCATAAAATGTGATATATCCTCGTCTTCTCTAGTATTACACAGACTACAAATGTTTCCAGTGTTGTTATTGAAAAAGTTTTTCTTTAGTGGCAATACACGGCAATAGCACGGGCTCTGAGTAACGCTGATATTTCAGATGGTTTTAGATTTTCATCTATATGTATCCAAAACCCATTACTGGATTTAAGTATTTATAAATACGAGTGTCGCTCCTTGTTGCGGTTTCCACGGTTTTACTGTTGTTTTTGACTTTAAGTTGAGTCTAATTCACAGCTTTTCGCAATCAGCTCAGACATATACAACCTCGTATTAAAAACAAACGTTCACCTCCTCTCCGATTTTATTTAATTCTTTAGCCCAGAACACTTGTTTCTTCAAAATTAATTTAGGGAGTTTGTGTGGTAGTCTTTCTATATTATAATTATAAAGAACATTTCCAATATAGTTAAGATGTAAGCTTAAGGGGTAAAAATGGCTATCTTCAGCTGCTGTTTCCAAAGCCTGCGCATAATTGTCATGCATGATCATGCATTATTTGATATAAATATGTGTGTTTATATATACAATTAGTTTCCTCCAACAATTTTTAATACGATGCCATATATAATTACATATAATAGGATGAACATTCATTTGTATGAAATTGTGATTATTTTCATACAATCATATAGAAAAATGTAACACTTAGTGCAATTTTATCAGACTAAAAATCGGATCTAATTATATTTGGATGTATCGGTTTACATACAATCTTATACAATTATATAAGGCCAAAATCCGGATACAAACTTATTTGGTTTTTATATAATTAGATACAAAACTGATGCAATCTAATACAATTCTATCGGGCCATAATTCGAATAAAGTTGTACTGGAAATCTATCTAATTGGATCAGATCTAAACCCATACAAATAGTCATATTTCGCATGAATTTTAATAAGATTGTATATAGCGTCACATAGAAATTGATATGACTACATAAAGCTCCATATTAATATCGTTTAATCGGGAATCCAATGATTTTTTGGACTTAAATATACTTTAAAGTCAACAATATGAAATTGATGTCTGAATTAATGATTTTTTGTAAAGAATCCCACAATTCCAAAATATAAACAAAAAATTACAAAAAATGGGAATTTTTACATTTTTGGCTGTCATGTCTACATTCAAAGAGTTGGAAGAGACTTACCCAATAAATTAGGTATACGTTGGAGTATCCACAATCGTTTACGCTACCTCATTGGAGGCGTGCAAATTTTGGAATAGTGGATTAAAATTAATATGTGCCTTAAAAATATGGCAACTTTAAAAGCGGTTGGTGCGGAAAGTTTATTATTTGGTTAAATAACTAATATTTCTTGCATTTCTATAAATAAAAAATTGGCCTCAATTTCGTCCCGCTATTCTCAAAAAACTGGATATGAGTCGGACAAAATTTGGAATTTCACATTTTAAAATAGGAATATCTCGGAGAATATAGGGCTATATTGTTTTGTTGGTGTCTACTAGCAGATTACAAATATGTTAGTGTTTTAAAAATCGGATAAGAAACAAAAAATTGCGAGCACTCACACTTTTTATACAAAAAGTGCCCTTCTTTGCGGATTGCCTTATTTTGCCGGGAGGTTTAACATCAAAACTTAAATTCGATATTACGTCACTTATGCCTGTTCCGCATTTCATTGCAATTACCCACTAAGTAAGAAATGGCCAAATTATTTCCAAAAATTTGGTGATATATCCCACTGTGCACTCCGACGATACTCCAATGAGTCAATAGAGCTGAATACCCTACTGTAATTGACCTGTTTTAACCTTTTATGGGGGTCGAATAATTATTTGGGTTTTATATTATTTGTTACGGCATTACCCGAAGCTGTGCCGATTAATCGAGAAATCGGTTAGTCGATTAACCGAATTAAGAACACACATTTTAACTAAAATTTGTAGCTTAAATTTAGCAGACCATGATTCTCAACTTCTGCAGACGCAAATTTCGGTACTATTTGCACCGCCTTTTGTTATGAGTGTAGTTGTTTGATTCATACCAGCAGTTGATAGATTAATGTGACTAAATGAATTGAAATGACTTCTAATGTTCTCCTTGACCATATTTAGAAGATAAACTTGTTAGTTTGAATCAAACATTTTCGCTCTGTCTGATGGGATGCCCCACACTGATTAACCATCTCACCGTTTTAATTTAGTATCGTACAATTACCATGGAAACTCCATTCGTGTTTAATTATGTTGAATGTGCGTTTTCTTAAGCTCTTCTAAAACAAAAATATCAGCTTTGAATTATTTCTCACATTGATAAAACTCAGAATACAAGAGAGACTTACCGATCAAGTTGATATATAGAATAAAACACATACACATGAATCTCGTTTCGGGTAATGCGAAAATACTAAAAAATATATTTATTTATAGATCCGTTGAAAAAGAATCTAAGTTCAGTTAGTATCTTCTTGGCAGCCGCAATTGACGGATAATCATTTTAAGTAATTGCGGGTAAATTTCTAAAACGGAAACGGATACTAAATTGTTAACGTAAAAGTGAGTTACCTTTCACGTACTAATATTATTGATTACCTATTAAAGATAATGTGAACAAATTAAATTATACAAGACAAAACAAAACAAAAAACAACATGTTTAACAAAAAGTGTAATCACCAGGGCAAGGAAGTTCACGAAAATGTGTATATTAAATTCTAAAAAACTTCAAATAAAAAAAAAAAAATGCTTTTATAGAATTTCTTTTAACGTTTTCCGCCCAAAGAAAAAAATAGTTAGAACTCGATCAAAACCATTAAATTTTATTTAACTAGAGATGGGCACGTGAGTGAATTTTGCCTCGCACTCACTCACTCGCTCCGCTCACGAGCGAAAATTCCAATCACACACACGCTTACGTGTGTAAATTTAAATTTCAATTACACTCGCGCGTGATTCACGTGAATCATGCAAATTTAGGAAATTAAATCTTACCAGCAAAAAATTAAATGTTAAAATTAAGATAAATTGTGAATGTTTAACTCAAATTTTGTCATTTATTTTGTATTTAAAACCCCAAAAAACATAAAATCGGCGAAAAAAATTAAGGAAATACTTATTAAAAGAAAAAAAAAATTGTTTGTAACATTTTTCTCACGCACACTCACTCACTTACTTACGAAGAACTTGTGTCCACTCACAATCACTCACAAGAATTAGGTTTCACTTACGGGTGATTAAGCGCGATTCACGTGAATCACGCACACTTCTGCTCATTTCAAGTGTATTAAAAAATGTTCGACATTCAAAAGTTATCCTAGTCAACCAAATTGTGGATTGCGTTGCGTATAAAAGCGTTTAGTGACAGGTTGAAGAACAACTTATAGTGTATTATAACAGGTTTTAATGTCTGTTCTACAACCGATTCCTTTTATATGGAGGTTGCTTCAGAACCGGTTTTAGAACCAGTTACAGAACTAGTTCTGGGACAGTGAAACCTTACATGTTGACTGAAAGGAACCTGTTCCAGAACCGGTTGCATGTAAAATTTGTTAAAAGAAGCTGTTCTAGAACAGGTTCAAATTCAACATGTTCTAAAAATTTAGCTGGGTGGTTAACAAATTTAAGAATACACAGTGGATTTCGGTTATAAAGAAGACTGGTTATGACGACTTTCCTGAGATAGGGAACAAATCTTAATTAAATTTTTGGTCAAGTCAACATGTTTTTATGAATGTGAACTAGTAGGGATATAACGAACTTCGCGTATAACGAACCAAAATCGAATGCGACTGTATTACTTTCATAAATATTTAAATTCATAATCAGCAAAGTGTATAAACCCCCGTCCAAGTTAAAGCGTGTTATATTATTGCTAGGATCAATAAGTAAAACACGTCGGCAGATTTGCTTATTGTCGAGCTAATATTAGGGGAATTATTGAGTGTGTTCGTTTACTCGAAAATCTTGAAACTTTTACTACAGTTGGAAAGTGTAAACATTTTTTGTATTGAAATTTTCCAGCTGTAGTAAAAGTAGTAACTGGTTTTAAGTTACTCGTATTTAAAGAAAAATTCAAGTAGGAAGGTTATTCAATGATTTCTTAAAAATACATAACCTCAAACGAAAATGACAACTGAGTTTGGCGTTTTATTTTAGCAAAAATTGTTAACAATAATTGTCAATTAACGATGGCAACATGTATTGCTGCCAATAAATATGTTAAAAATCGAGTGGTCTACACGAGAGATATAACATAATTTTGACGTTTCCTGCAATCAATATGTTAAAATGTGTTTTGACATTTCTTGCAATTTATGTCCCCATATTTATTATTAATATAGACGGGGGTAAGTATTTGTGGTGTAGTGGGTAAAGAAGTACTCTAAATTTCCGAGTTCAAATTTGTGTTCCTTTAATATTAAATATTCAAATGTTTAAGCAACTAAATATTCGCATGTTAACAACCTCTGTCTACTATTGCTCAGTATTGATGATACGAAATGTCATTTCAAAAAGTATTTACAAAAATTTTATAGTTCATATAACCAATACTGGGTGAAAATATATAAGGATAGACAACCATAAAAGTATTTGTGGTGCAATACACTATGCGAACTAATTATAAAGCCAGATATATTGTCAGGAATATCTGCTGAACGCGAATAGATTTTTTGTGAGATTGGGCAGCTAAACAAATATGGGTCTTCTAATATTTGATTCTTTATATCCAGGTACTGGAAGTTCATGCAAATGCATGTTTTTTTTCTTACGTCAGAGGTCAGGGTAAAGAAAATATCTTTTCGAATCAAAGAATTTGGGTTCAAGTGACATCATGGCATCCGTTTCATTCGGTTATCTGTATTAGTATTTTGTGAATTTTTAGTTATGGTATTTTAAGGTTAACTTTATTTTATTTTATATCGTTATAGTATTTAATGTTAACGTTATTTTAAGTTATTTCGTTAGGTTACCTTACGTAGTTTTTAGTACATTTTACAGATAAATTTTTGGTCCCAAAAATTCGAAGGTCTATTATTATATACAGAATTATGTATTTTGCAAAACCGATTTATAAATCGTAGGAGCGAAAAAGTGAAAAATACATTACAAAATTCCAACAACAATTAAAATTATTTTTTAGTAAGAATAGGTTATTTTTGGATTACAGAACATAAAAGTAGACAATAGCAACTTTCAGGACCTTTTTTAATTTCTTTAGTAGTCAATTTAGAAACTGTAGATCCTCAAAGTTCACTAGTTTTCTAAATTGGTTTAAGTTTTTGAAAAACTGAAACTGAATAAAATTTCGAGTTTTTAAAATGTTAAATATCTTCAAACGGGAATGTCTAATTGCTCCATATAGGTTTTTTTTCACTTCTTACCCTCATCTGTGGTATATCAAAAAATCCCTTCTTATACTATGTTCACTAAAACCCCAAAATACGGGTTTTCGTTTTTTATATAGTTTTCGATTTAAAATTTGTATAGAATTTGATAGTTGAAAACTTGAAAGAAACTAAAACTCGTATTAAGTGTGAACGTAATATTAGTATATCGAAACTTAAGTTCCTAGGGTAGGGGTCTAGGCTGGGCGATGTGAAAACAATCCGATTTGCAATGCTAAATGTATTTTACGATTTATATTATTAAAAAAAGTTATTAAATAAGTTAAATTTTTTTAAGCAATACAAACCGATGTATAAAATCAAATCCAATTTTATTTTGAAAAAAACTAAATATTCTAGATTAAAAAATTGATTATATTCGTTTTTGGTTTTCATCTCTCCTAAATATAAAAATTTACCCAAGAAGATTCGCTAGTATTATACCAAACTTTAACATGCATAATTTTATTAAAAAGTGGTAATGAGGAGTTCCTAGGAAACTGCACTGTTATTAAATAATCACACATTAATTTAATATCAAATGTAATAAAAAACACCAATTGTAATTTCAAGATTGTATGTAAAATGTAATATTATTTTGTTTTTCGGAAAATACAATTTTTAAATAAAAAAAAAAAAAAAATAGCCGGACTCATGTAATGCGTAAACATCGTAGCCTGGGAAGTTTATTATACAATTTGTTTTGTATTTTTATTTCTGTGTCAAACAATTAAAAAATTAAAATAAATAATTCTTTTGATGGTTTATAATAAGGTATTCTATTTATATAAAAAGCAATGAATTTCTAAAGAAATAATCGTGTTTTTTAGGAAGAATCGAACGAATAAATTTTGGAATACTTTAGACTTTGTGTACTTGAAAAATTCATCGTCCGATCGGTCAGATTTTCAAAGATTATATACGAGCGATGAACTAATTTCTAGCAGAGAAATATATTTTCATCATCAACAAAACAATCAAAAAATGTAAAAGATTAGCCTTTATTATATTTTTAAACAATTTTTGAATAAAGTTCCATCAAAAAAGGTCAAAATATTAGAATATATATGTATACCGAATAAAATTAAAAAAATTCCAAATGAATTTAAAAAAACACCAAATGTAATTTAAAAATATCAATTGAAATGAAAAAATTATAAATGCTATTCAAAAAGTATCAATTGAATGTCAACTGATCTTTTTTTAATAGCATTTGGTAATTTTTGAAAAACATGTGTTATTTTTTTGAATCCGGACTGCTTAGTTTTACCTAAATGAACATCCCCGTAGAATGTCTGATATTGAAAATTAGCGGTTCCAAAGTTATAAGTGAAAATGTGAAGATATGCTTATATTTTGTTATTTTCTATTAAAAATTAATGTATATTAATTTTATCTTGCTGATTTGATCATTATAAGTTTTTTATATAGTATATTTGAGATGAAGGATACTTAGAAAAACACACAATTCAATATTAGTTTTTTTCAAGAAAATAAATATTTTTTCATATCTGAAAATCACGACTATCAGATAAAAATTGAAGTATTATCAGTACAGTACTTTTCGGTTATGGTTACATCGCTTATAGTCCAATTAGCGATATAGTCCAAATTTTACGTTTTTACTGAAATCTAAAATCAAATTTCATACAAAATGAGTGCGATATATTCCATTATAATCATATTTTACATATATGTCACGTAACTTTGGCTGCCAAAAGTAAAATTATATGCAAATAATTCAAGTTATAGTCACAATACAAAACAAAATCCAAAATAATTGTGTCATCTTAAAATTCTCAAGTTCTAAATTATATAAAATTGTCAGATGCTTAAATTAAAATCAGAATCAGAGGATTGAGCTGAAGCTTTTCAAACATCGTTTTTATATTCCAACTTTTCCAACCTAATAAAATGTTATGTAGTCATATTAATTGATGACTATATCCGAAATCGTTTATATGCAAGGAACTGGCACACATTAGCGATATAGTCCACAATTTGTGTGGAACTAAGAGATGTGACTATAAGTGATAAGTACTGTACTTCCGCATTGATTCAAAGGTATTTTTTGAATAGAGATAGTTGTTGTATACAACAACAATCTTTTTTTTTTCTTTAATATTATTAAATCTTAAAAATTATGAAAATATGGACAACATTAAAGTATATTTATTAATTAATTCAAACCCGGTTCGCTTTGTATGGGTGATTTCTGAAATTTTATGTACAAGTTTAAAATTTTTATAAATGTTGGCGTTAAAAACTTACTAGATAGATATATCTCTTTTCTAAGTAGCATTTCCCGCCCTTTCCCTAATAAATGGAGTATTGGAAAATCTAAAAGTTTGGTCAAATTACAGCGTGAGAAAACAATAACACAACGTTCTGGGAACTATAGTGGGCTTGAAATCAAACATATTTAAATGTACAGATAGCGGTAGTGTTAAACCTTTTCGTTAAACTTGTTTTGAATAAATTTAACGTAGTATAAACAATTTTAAAACATTTTACTTCTACATTTTACAAAATTAAAACAAAGGCTCTTACTATTACTAAACAGAAAAAGTCGATTTTGTATTATTTTAATTTTCGTACCATACAAAATATTTAAAATATATCTGAAAATATAATTTCTTACTTGAATAAATGTTTGAATGTATGTGTTTGACTTTATTTTAAATATTTTGTATAGTACGGATAAAGCATAAAAGAAAAAAAAAACAATTTTTTAAGCCCAAAATCGGAAAATCCACAAAAGCTCAAATGGGTAAGGAAAGCATCAAATGGGCAAACGCAGAGTAAAGCAAATTTGTCTTCTCTGTATTTATACTTGCTAGAATTTAACATTGAGAGGACCCTTGAAAATTATTCAAAAAATGCTGAAATGTTTAGCTTAAAATATATTCGAAAATGCCGAATAATTCAAGACGAAAACACCGGTTTTTTGAATAACTCAAGAACCGAAATTTTTTAAAAACGGGTTTAAAAAACCAGAAAATGGAAAAAACTCAGTTCATTGATTAATTCGGAAACCGGTATTGACAACTCTATATCCTAAAAAAATCGTCAAAACTGTCATCAGAGTACGTGATCGAATATTTTTGCAAAAGTTTCATGCACCCCTTTAGTGTAGAAGAGTTGAAAATAAAATAATTCATAATTCATCCTTTGCTGCATCTTGATATTTTTTAGATCTAGATCCCACATAACACCGAAATAACTAAACTTTTGTCATATACAGTGGCTGTCATAAATAAGTAAACAAACTCATTATTTTGCTTTTGCTTTGAATAGCGGTAAACGTACACAGAAAAAACTAAAAACGGGTTTTAATTAAAAAATTTATTGAATCAATTAATATTTAAATTGATTTTACACCTATCACGGCAATGATAATATTAATTAAAAGTTTTATTGACAATTAAAAAGAAAAAAAGCTATAAATAACTATCTACAAAAAAATTATAACACTCAAAAAAAAAAAAGTGTGTGAACGATGTATATGTGGTTTTAGTAATGCTGTCTGTTTGTGCATTTGTGGGTGTGCCTGTTTTGGTTGTAAACTGCAAATGCATTTGGCATTTTATACTAAATCTTTTCTATTGAACATACGGTATATGAAAAAAAAATTTGAAAATTATGTCTAAAATAAAATATGTATTTATATATTTAAAAGTCAATTAAAATATTAATTGATTCAATTAAATATTTGTTTAGAAACAAATTTAATTCAAATCAAATCTTTTATTAGATATTTTAGGTTGCTAATTTTTTCTGTGTAACGGTCCATATATCTTGTATTCGGGTTTTTTACAATAATCAAATTATATTCTATTTTACTGATTAAAAATTCAATAATTTAGCAATTTTTTTCATCATGGTTTTGGCTATAACTCAGATACGAACCAAGATACCACACTCAATTTTCACATAAATGTAGAGGAGAGTTCAATAAAAGCATATATTTTTTTAAGAATTTAAAAAACGTGCATTGCGAGATATAGGCATTTGAACTCAAGACCCCAAAAAAAGCGTTTGAGCCTTCCATGAAAAAAATCGAGATGCATATCGTTTTAAAGAGCACATTTTAAGTTAAAAATAAGACGAACACAAATTTTGTTTCTTGTATAGTTTAAAAGTTATAGACCAATTCGTAAGGATACTTCAGTAAATTTTTAACGTTTTTTGCAATTTTCATGATGTTATATTTCTAAAACCGAAATTGTCCAGAACCTGAAATTTATGTTTCGTCGATTTATTGTAGAGTATGACAGTTATGCTGAATTTTTATGCAATCGGATGTGGTAGATCCGAATGGTGATTGAGTTGACATGTTGGCACGTAAACCGAAGTTACTCTTCAGGACGACCAAAAATCACAACAAAAAAGATCGATACATGAATTAAAAATATGTCAGCTTCATTTTTTTTTGATGTGTCAAAAACTTATTCTTATAATTTATTTAATTATTTCCATCTACAAATTTAAAATTAGTCAAACGATAGTCAAAAAGGCTTATAAATATAAGAATAAGCAAAATATTAAATCAAGATAATCACAAAATCACATCTATTGATCTGTCTAATTTTACTTAAAACTTGTCAAAAACTTTATTTTTTGATTTATCATTTAAGTTAGTAGAACGATAAACATGAGTTTTTTACCATTCAAAGGAAAAATAAGACAGATCCCTAGACTTTCTTATATAGAATTTGAAACTTTCTGTTCTTTTTTGTTGCAATTTTTGGTCGTCCTGAAGTCCTGAAATTTTGACCACTTTTCTATATGTTTCGTCTTCATCGAGGAATTTAATAATTGATTTTCGTTCTCCTGTACTTAACCGAGCACAATGGCTATTTCTAAGTCGAAATTATAGCTGCTTTAAAAAAAAATCTTTGAATAGAGAGTTTTAAGAATTTCAGCAAAAGGAGTGCTTTTGTTTCACTTAAGAAGTACAAAATATATATTGCTACTCTAAAAAAAGTCAGTGAAGTCAGCAACATGTTTGCTGATATTATCAATTTTTCTGCTACGATCCTCCCGGCAAAAATGTTGCTGACTTTTTCTTTTCTTTCTTTACCTTTTTTAATAAATAGTTAAGAAAATAATGTCAAAGAGTGCGTCTTTACTTATTTATGACACGCTCGAAAATGGAACTTTTTTATACTTTCCTCATAAAAACCTTAAATAATAGCTGAATGACTAAAATTTTTAATCAGTATAAGAGAAAATAATATGACTATTGAAAAAACGTGTAAATTAAGATATATGGACCGTTACGTTTAACGCTATTCAAAGCAAAGTGAAGTGATAAGTTTGTTTACTTATTTATGACAGCCACTATAAGCACATTGTTGAAATAATAATCGGCTGTGTTCTGGATTTCACGTGATTTCAAATCGCAGAGATATGGAAATTCATGACACTATTTCCAATATGTTCTAAAATGTTATTTGACACAATTTAAACTTTTTCCTATTAAATGACCTATATACAAACATACCCAGCAAAAACGCTGTAATGGGATCTCATTACCTGTATCTAAATAATAAGCAGTAGTATTAGGGCCAACTGCATATAATTCGGCGTGAAAACTCATCATTTTTGTTCGATGAGGTCGTTTGTGTAAGTAGTTTTACATCTTTGCTTCATGAAAAAACGCACAAAATTTGTACACTCGCTTACCCGCTGCATTACAAAAACAAAGTTGTTATCAAAATAATTAGTTATTAGTATACTTATAAGCAACTAGAAAAATATGTGCTTACAAATTTTTAAATAATAAGTCTTACCAATCTACTTATCAGTAATTAAGAAATAAGTAGTTGACAAAAAGACTTTATATTTGTAATGAAATAATTAGTCACGCGTAAGCTTTAGCTGGGTAATATCATAAATTTGTTCAAACGATTTTGTGATTTCAACGCATTTAATTAATGAATTACTAATAAGTTTTTTGAAAGTGGAGAGAAATAAAATTTAATTTAACCACAATTGACTTACCTTTTGCTAATTCGGTTCAAAATTTGGTGTTATTTTTCTCGAAGTTAAAGACCGACCATATTTGATTTGTATGAATTTGGAAATTTACGGCAAGTTTGCGGATTAATTTCATGTTTTTATTAATTTTATATTTATTTTATTTGTTATTTTTTAAATTTCTTTTGTTTGTTTAAAATTTTTTTTAATTTGATTATCGCTAAATTTAGTTGGGCCTTAAGGTTGTTGCCAGAATAAAACGAAAAATTTTTTTAACTCTTATTTAACGATTACTCATGACAATTTAAATTTTAAATAAAGGTTTAATTTTAAATAAAGGTTTTTGATTGTGATAATGTGTACATTAGTATGGAGTATTTTTTTTTTTACTTCTTATATTCTCTCCCCCCAAATCGGTTCAGTTTTATTAACAAAAAAAAAAAATACAAAAAAATTCATAGCGATAAGTTGTGTTTTAGGGGGTGCGTCCGCCCTCAAAGTTGGCCTTCAAGCCCATTTATTCAAATGTAATTTGTTTGTATATGACTATCTTTTAAAAAAAACATTTTACAAGAATATGATATATGGCAATATATTAACTCTTCTAGTCAACAACATTAGCCTCAAAGAAATTTTTTGCTAAAATTAATATTTTAGAAAATAATAAAGAAAATATCCAACAACATACCAAAAACTATGTCTACCAAAATTATATTTATACGGAAATTAATAGTTAGAAATAAATTTGAAATATTCACTTAAATTTCGAATAAAACCAAATTAATTGGAGAAATAAATTTAATGAAGTTTTCACTTTCACCCGAAAGCGAAATACAGAACATGTCTGGGAGATTTCGGTGTCATTTCATTAGTGTGTATCGTCAACATGTTTTGTTATACAGATAATGAACTTAATGGAAAGACTGTAGTTTTTTAATGCTATTTTCCACAAATTTTTCAACACTATTATGCTGTTATTGTATTTCAATTTTTTCAGATTTATAAAATTTTAAATGCTCATTTTCTTGTTGGCCTTAACCTAAAGCAATAACGTTTACAAATAACTTGTCTTAACTATGTAGTTTGTATATTTGAAAAGATTTTTTAGTCGTATGCAGTAGTTCATAGAACGTTGAAAAAAAGTTTTAAATATTTAAAGCCATTCTCAGTTTAAGTGCTAACGTGCAATCGTCACAAATTAGTGTGATTTTAAAATTTAAACCATATAAAAAGGTAACATTAAAGCAATTTGATACATACAAAATATTTATTTTTTAATTAGACTTTGCTAAACTACTCCTTTTTGCCGTAGCAATCGCGCCTACAAATATTTTCCACTAGCAAAATTTATTGATAAAGCCTTAAAATGCTAATTCCACTATAAGCAAGAGAAAGGACCTTAAGAATGCTTTAAAGGAAGAATGTTTGAAAATTTATGTTTCAGTTTGTAATAAAATTGGTGAAATCAGTGCAACGAAAATTGGAGGGGATTATACAAAATTAAGAGTTGCCAACCAAATACTAAAATAAGTTCTTTCTGAACTCTTTTTTGAAGCAGTCTTTTTAAGTGTTTTCAGTTTATCTTAAAATGTTATGATATGAAAGAGCTTTGTGGTTTTTGTTGTTTTAATGTACTTTTATACATTTAACTTATGACCGTTCCTAAAAGAAACCGTAATGAAATAAAAAGCATTGTGTGTTCGACTACTTTTTCAATGCACTGTACATTATTAAATTTTCATTAGGTCAACGAAGTCTTTCATTAAAATTGATGAAACACATTCCATTGATTCAATGATACCGTTCTTTGGGGACATTCCTATGAAAAAATGCATTGTATTGATTAATACATTCATTAATACTACGCATTCTATCTAACGCACAGCATATTCCGATTCTTTCTCCACAACCTTGCTTTTTTTCTTTTATTAATATATACGTGGGTCATTATTTGTAAACGGGAGACACCCTGCTGTCAAAAATGATTATTAACGTACAGAGTTGCATCTCTACATTTAAAACTATATGGAGATAACGATGGTGGAGCCAATGTGGAGGCGCGAGTTGAAATACTGCTTTCAGGCATGTTTAGCGAATGTAACGGACTGCCGGAATCGAATTTAAAAGCGCGAGTTGAGACACTGCTTTCAGGGATGTTTTTTTTTTTTTTTTTTAAAGAGAAGCAACACTCAGAAAATTCTTCCTATTAATTAATGTGATGTGTTGCTTTCTGTGGAAAGGAGATAGTGGAGAGATGAAAGGTGGTTAAAGATGAAGGGCTTCGAACATGGCAACACTATAATTGCGCGAGTAGATAAGTCTTAGAACAGTTGTTGCTCGCCACCTGATGTAGAGTTGGAGAATTTATTGTAGCTTTTTGTTTCATAGCCCTGATTCATTATTTCACTTCGGTGGGGTTAAGTGCTATGGGAACACCGAAGGTGGGCGCAGCGATACATATAAGTGATAGAAAACTCATACATATTATTTTTCTAAATTGATGTTGTCGTTACCGGGAATCGAACCCGGGACCATCTGTGTAACAGTCCAACGCGCTAACAATTACACCACAACGCCCACCGTGGATTTTTAGGGTTGCTTAGCGCGATCTCGGATCCAGATTTTTAGAATTCACAATCGCAGATCCAATATAGCGGATGACTTATAGACTAAGGAAGTTTCTGAATTTGTTATTAAGATTACTATAGTTTTTGATACCACTGACTACAAATTTGACATTAGATTTTAAGAATTGAAAATGGTGGATCAAATATAGCGAATTATTTTTTTAAGTGCCTGACGAAAAAATGTGTATATAGTCATATATAGCTTGATATATTTATATATAATTATATATGTGGCCATATGTAACGACATATATATACATCTCATACTTATTTTTACGAAAATTTCTTGATATTTTTTATCTCTTCATATATACGTGATATAGCTTAATATGAGATCATATATACTCTAATTTATAATAATATGTAGGTATATGTGATACAATAAAATCAAACAAATTCACTTTTATATATTTTTATATATGAATATATATGGTAGAATTTAACAAACAAAATCTATCGCTTTGATATGTAATTATCAGAAAAGGCAAAAAATCTAACGGTCAATGTATTTAAAGGAAAAAATATTGTTAAAAAGGCAAAAGTAAAAGCTTAGAAAAGCTGCACTTAAAACAAAGTTCAAAGTTAATAGATTAAATAATATTTATAAGTAAAAAAAATAAATTTTTATCACAACATGGTCAAAAAGCACGGTAAATAAAGAACTGAGTAAAACATACTAAAGAAAAAAAGTTAATTTGCCTTCTCTGATAATTAAATAATAATATATTATATATATATATATATTCTAGAAACAAGAAAAAAACTGATTACCTTTACATATAATTGTATACCCGATGAAAAAAGTTTGCTATATACTCATATACAACTTGATTTCATTATATATGCTTATATATGTTGCAATATATTTCGACATATGTTCATATCTTATATTTAGTTTATGAAAGTTTTTTAATATGGCGTACTATATCACCATATATCATCGTATCGTATGTTATATATTAGCATATATTAGCATATCTTGTATATCCGATCATATGAAATAGATATGTATCTATATATGACCATATATTCTACCATATACGATCATATGTATACAATTAATCAAAAAATTCTATCACTTTTATACATAATTATATATATCAAAATATATCATTATATATAAATAATTATAACAAAATACAATAATAAATAAAACCAAGCTACTCAACAGCTGTTCCATTTTATATGCCCCAGCTGGTTTTAAGAGAAACAGTTTTTTTTAATTTTTTTAATCCATAATTTTTAGTATATTTAAACTAAATTTTGTGTTAATTATACAAAACTTATGCAGAGAATACTTTAGTTAAACCAAACAAATTAACTTTAACATTTAATTAAAATATCTTAAAAGCATGGAAATTTATAAATTAAAAGTTCTTTAAACCAGTTCAGGTTTTTAGAAGAGCGTTGCAAACGGCTTGTTTAATCAAATGAAACACCCAATCAAATGAAACACCATTACAACATGCGTAACGGATTCTAAATTTACAATTTTAAAAATTAAATAGTTGCTTAGTTCGCATAGTTCGCATACGTGCTCTTGAAAAAATCTGTAAGGGTTTTACTTGAAAATTTTGCGAACAATTGTTTTTTGATTTACGTAGCGTTTAAAATTAGTTTATTTATTGTTTTGTTATGATTATTAATATTTTTTTATTAAAGCACTAAAAACCAACGTTATAATTATTAGATTTTAAGCAGGGTTGGCATTCACCTTTTCATAATAACGGTGGTTTGCTACCACTGTGCACAGTTACATCAAGACCGAAATGAAAATTTTAAAACAGCGATTCAATTGCTATTTTAACATTTTGATTTTGAAATATCTTGAACTAAAGTTAAAATAACACTAAAATATCGAAACACAGATTTATGAAGGTATTTTTTAGATATAACAAAATTTAATTTGTAAACTTTTGAAATAAACGCTTTGATATTAGAAGACACATGCCACTATTAGAATTGTAGTTCAACAATTTTCATATCCGTATTGAGATATGCGTGGCTGGCAACTTGCGTTATAATGAAAAGGTAGTGTTTTCCAACCATGATTTGAAGCCAACGAACATATAGACTAAAGAAGAACAAAGGCACTTAACTTCTGTTAAATTTTAGTTAATTGGATTAAAATAAAAAGTACTGATCTCTAAAACAATTTAAATTTTTTTATAAAAAATTTATTAGATAAAATTGAATGAAATTCTTTATAATTTGATCATATTTGTTAGACCCATTTTTTGGATCAAACTATATGAGATTAGATCGCACGAGATACTATGAGATCAGGTTATGTATGCCATTTTTCGGATCAGATGAGATGTGATGTTTAGTTATATGTGATACTATAAATAATCATATATGTATCACTGTATCGAAACTTTTTTCGTCGTGTATTCCATAAAATTGTATCAACTTGATAGAGCTATTTTTCGGATCCAACTATATGCGATTAGATCCCATGAGATACCATGAGATGAGCTTATATATGCCATTTTTCGGAACAGATGAGATGTTTAGATGTCATCTATAAAAATGACTGATCCAATGTGGCGGAGGCTTTTTTAAAAAGTGGTCGAACTTTTATCAAATATTTTGCCGGAATCTAATATACCGGATAATCTTTTTGATATTTTTTCGGAAAGTCCATGGAGATCGCTGAACACGAATCTTAATTTAGATGTTAAAAATTGAAATGGCGGATCCAATTTGTAAAATCAGACTCAATCAAACTTTTCAAAGATATATATTGTACAACACCAATCACTTTTCCAAAAACATGATCCGTTATTTTGAATTTCTAAAATCTGATTTCAGATGATTTTGAATTTCTAAAATCTGATTTCTGATTTCAGCAACCCTTAACACTTCCCCAAAAAATATAAATATTATCAAATCACTTTAAAAAAATTTTGTTGTCTTTTTTCTATGCATTGAAACTGTAGTCAAGTAAAAAAATTCTGTAGAACATATAAATTTTCTTCTACTATACTTGGCATTTAATACTATGTACAAGAAAAAGTTAACAAAACTGTTCTTATACTCTTTTTATTCATTACACGAATGGAATGCTACGTTACTTTTTTACTTCTAACAAAACTATTCTTATACTCTTTTTATTTATTTTAAGCCTTTACTGTTACCAACGAAAGTAAATGGAACAAGTACGTGAATTAAATTTGGGTTTACCAATTTTTTCTTTATACTCTTACAAATCAAACAAAAAAAAATATTTAGAAAATGTATATATTAGAGGTGAAAACTAAATTTTGAGGTGAAAAACTTTTTTGAATGTAAATATAAAATTGTTTGGTAAAAAAACATTTTTGAGGGGAAAACTATTTTTGTGGTGAAAAAAAAAATTTGAAAAGAAATAAAAATTCGAGGTGAACTAAAAATATTATTCACCTCTTAGCGTCTGGTTTATTTTATAAACCAGACGCTACTATGAAATTGTATATACACCGATTTGTATGGAAAATCTAGAGATACCTTCACATTTTCACTCATAACTTTTAAACAGCTGCACTGATTTTGCTCATTTTCAATTCCAAAATTTTCGGTAAAATGTACGTTAATCTTGTAAAAATGAGCAGGCGGTATTGCACTCCGTGATCACAAATTTAACAGACAGACCGACAGACAGACGGGCCTCGCTAAATCGTCTTAAAATTTATCAAGAATATATATACTTTATGGATCTAGAATAAACATAATATATTTCGACAAATTGAAGCTAGCAACCTCTTGCGATTCCATGCTAGTTGCTCCGATCCGATGCTTGTTTCCAAGACAGCTTCAGAAGAGCGAACGATTAAAGCCGGCACTTAAATATTGGAAATTAATCTAAAATAAAATCGAAAATTTAGGTGAAGTGCCCTAGTGTCTATATAAACACATACATATAAAATTGAATAATATTCTATGGTGCACGTTATTATTTGTTTTACAAATATTTACCAAGTAATTAATTATAAATTTAAGGTATTTTCTCATATATTTTCTAACAGATTTGTTATATGCGGCCAATTGTTTGCATTTCTCACTTAAGTTTAAAAACAAAACATATTTACGAGCAATTAATAAACTAACAACTATGATTCACGTTGAATTTCTTACAAAAAAAAAAAAAAAAAAAAACAATAAAAGATATTCCCAAATAGATTTGCATAGGTGCTTACTAAAATTATGAAAACATACCCGGTAGAAAATAATCGAACTAGGTCAAAACAAGTACTAGTTTCCCAGCAAAACTTTGGTAGTGGCTGCGATAAAGTAATGCATTACTTTGTAATGTATACTCCTTACCTGTATCATTATTTTCCAACAATAACTAATGAGTTACCGATAACGGGTTACATATTGCATTACTTTGTAATGAATACACCTTACATTCAGCATTATTTCGAAACATAGAGTAATGAGTTACCACTAGTTTGTTACGTAATGCATTACATTGTAAATACTCCTTACTTTCAACATTATTTTTAAACATAAAGTAATGAGTTACCAATAATTGGAAATTCATGGGTTACCTTGTAATGATACATCATTACCATTTACATTATTTCAAAACATAAAATAATGATCGCTAATCATCAATTACATAATGCCTGAAATATAAACGTAAAGTAATGTTCAAAATATTTTTTTAAAAATCTATATTTAGACACATGATTTTGTGATTTTTTGTAGTCATGAGGGTAAGTTGTATATTTTTAACATCACAAACGAAAACTCGAAGCACAACAATTCGTTTACAATTTAAGCAACCTATTATTATATGTGCCGATAGCTCAGTTGGTAGAGTTCTCGCCTAACAACCAGGTACCCCAGGTTCGAATATCACCGCGAACACGTAATTTATTTAATTAAAAAAAAATATTTGCAATAACTTTTTTTTATAAATTTGTTTTTATGAAAATCTATCTAAACAAAATCTACACACTACTTTTCCAAACCTGGCAAACAACAAAAGTAACCAGGTACCTTACCCCCCATTAGGTAATGAGTCCAACCATTACTTTTAGGCTCATTGCCTCATCAGTGAAGTAAGGTGTATTGTAATGCATGGAGCCCTACGGCGATACATTACTTTACCGTTTATTTGTTAATGTGTGGTTTTGCTGGGTTGTTTTGAATTATTTAAGGAGTGTTTCAAAAATTAAATTTAAGCAACGATTTAGAAATTCTAATTTACAGTCATGACACATTCCTCAATTTCGTTCGAAAGGGAAATTAAAAACGTAATTTGCTTCTTCACAAAGAAATGTTAATTTTGCTTAGTGTACCAATGTAATTCTAATAGTGATGATTCGATGAATATTAAAGAATATACGAATATTCAAACTTAGACACTTTTTTCTAAGTCTTCAAGGGGCTCCATAGAGTTTCTAAATAAAAATTCACTTCATAAACCCAAGGTAAAAAAATACCGTTTTTTGGCAGGTCTTCGGTGGAATTGTCGATATATTACCAACATTTTTATTTCCTGCAGGAAATATAAATCGATCACCCTGACAAAAATAGTTATATCTAGTCATATATAAAATGATTAAGTCATATCTGACCTTAAATGAAGTCAGATTACGGCTAATATAATTATATACCAATACACCTGATCATTTTTATTGAGAGACTTTTTTATATGATACTTGATATTATTATATGTCTCCAAATCTTACTCCATATATAACAACATAAACCATATATGTAATAAAAATCAAAATATATGTAGTGATCGATATTATTGTATATGGACATATTAACTAATCTTATTTAACTATATGTGACGTCATACTGAAAACTTTTTCCTTATAATTTTATATAGCATTTTATCAGGGGCGGATGTAAAATGGGAAAATGGAACAATTCCTCCCCCAATACATAAATATAAGAAATAATAGAAAATTTTGTAGAAACACTCTAACGCATCGAATCGGTTTCCATCCATGATTTTAAATAATTTCAAATAAAAAATGTGTACATTTTATAAGACATTACCACTGAATTATATATTTTTGAAACACTAAATTTGTTCTTGATAATTTTTAATCATTTCGTTGTTTCATTTAAAAAATTTTGGTTTTTAAAATTGTTGTTTTCTAAAAATTTTAATTTAAAACTTAAATATTTTAAACATAACTTCTAGTTACAAAAAACATACCTACTATTGTTTCAAATTATATCTATTTTTTATAGTTAGATATATGTAGATGGCCCATTTTTCGGATCAATTTGTATGTGCCTATAATACGGAACTTATCAAATAAGATATTATTTTATTAGACTCCATATTAAAATGTTTACTCGGGCAGTTAGTTTTTTTCAAAAAGTACCTGCTGAACTAAAAAATTTTCCTATTTCTAAATGGCGCAGTGATTTAGGTCCCAATGAAATAAGTCTCAAGAAAAAAATTAAAATTCTTTAATTTTTTTTTTTTTTGAAGTTTTTCATTTTTCCATTTGGGTGGTATTTCATATTTCATTGTGAAATAACTTCCAGTTTATTCGAATGAAGTAACTCCCAGTGACACGGAATGAAATAACTCCCAATGAAAATAATCAAAAACTTTTAAAATTACGTTAAAATTGAAACGGAGAGATCTGATTTAGTTGTAAATTTAGGTTTCAGTTTAATATTAAATTTAAATACAATACATAAAGAAAAAACTTCATACATTTCCAAAAATTTTATAAACAATTTTGAGACTAACATTATCCAGCGGCCAAAGGGACATTTACTGGGATATGTCCCAAGGTGGCGGTGACACGTCCTGGGTCAGACTTTTTATATGAAAGTGACATATCATTTTAACATAGCGTTGTCATTGGAGGTGACGTATTGATTTGATATGTCTAAAAATAGATTTTTAAATACATAAACAAAATTAAGAATTTTTGTAATTGCCTCCGTCTTGGCTCGACCACACAACAGCAATCGGCGACTGCGGTTGGACGGCTGACATATACACAGGTAGCAAAAGTATAATGGCCAATTCATACGCTATATATAATCTGACTTCATTTTTGGTTGGGCTGGATTTTTTATATAATTTTGTTTGTTTTCAATTTTATTTAACCCATTTTATAACACTCACCGATCCCGTGGGAATTTTTGACAAACATTAGTATTATGATTATGATTATGACTATTTCTGATTTTTTTTTGAAAATATTGGTGTTTTTAGTAATTTTTTTAAAATTTCAATATGTTAAAATTGGCTAAACAATTTTCAAAATTTTTTGTTTGTTAGAAGAAAATAGACAAAGGTAACATACTGTACAACAAATTTTTCTTATTCCAAAATTTTTTCCATATGTCCCAAACCAAAGCAGCATATAACATTTATATCACCGGTCTTCTTTCTATAAATAAAAAAAATTTCAAAAAAGTGTCATACAAAAAATAGCATTTAAAGTTTTTAATAAACTATTTGTGTTTTTAACACATCTTTTTAATAATATTAAAGAAAAGCCTGATTGCGAACATTTTTTTATAAATTATTTGATTTAATATTATTTCAAATAATACACCCCACGATAATTATTTAATCAATAATTTATTTAATTTTTTATTTAAAACTTAGCTTTTTAATAAATGCGAAAGGCGTCAAACTTTTTTTTTATCTAAATTTTTGTGAAAAAGTTAAACTTTTATTATAAAATAAAATAATTTTAATGAAAGTATTGTAATGAAATTAAATACTGAGCCATTGTTTTTATTAAAACAGAAAAAAAATTATATAGCGCTAAAAAAAAAAAACTCTCCTAAAATGGTATTTTAACATTTATTGCTAACTTGTCCAAATTTGAAGCGATGTTAAAGAAGGATAAAGCTATCATATCTGTACAAACTTTTAGGACCTTTTCCCGTTTTTCATTTTCCAATTTCGGTGGTGCACGAAGAGAAAAAGTTGGTTTAAGCTGAATTTTGAGTAAAAATATGTACGACCAACTCGGGAATATAATTTCCATAAAACGCAACTACATTTAGCAGTCTTTCAGAAAAATATTAATACTATGTACATATGTTCCTGAAGAAACTTTTAATCTGGAGCCAAGAGTCGTGCAACCTTTTTGATCCAAATTACTAAAATCACATTTTTTTATAATTTTCAATTTTAAGCGTGAACAAGGTATTGCATTAAATTTTTTTTGTTTAATTAAATAACTTGTTCCAAATATCTCCAAAACTTTTCAAACCAAGCGGACTTAATTTGCCTTTTCCATTGTCAAAAAACCGGACCAGGTTATTGTAAAAATGCAAAATTTTGATTTTAAAATGCGGATAACTTTTCCCCTTTAGGAGAAAACAAACATGTGTGGCCATATTTATTATTGGAAATTACAAGCAAACTACAAAAATGTTTAATTTTTGAAAATCCGTTGATAAATATACTTTGGAGTTGGAGTCTATTTGATCAGAGCCTGATGTATATAGTGAGCCGTTCTCTGAAACTTAAGTTTGAAATTATGTTAATTATGGCTGTGTGAAGTTTCATGGCAATCCTATCAGCTAGTAAGAAATACCTGAATTATTTCCAAAATATTTCTGATACACCCCACTGTGCATTGTGAATAAACCTTTCTACAACATAATATCTAAATTTCATTAAAGTGGAGTGTTTGTTTAGTTTGGAAGTATGCGGCCCTTGTAAGTGCAAGACCCTGTACATGTTTATCTTTGCATATAAACAAATAAATATGCGGAAGATAATAGTTTGGAGGAATACGTAGGTATGAATGTATAAAAAAAAACTACAATTTCTTTTTATATTCCACACACGTATCATATTATTTACCATGCGTACTGGACACATTTGCATTAAAACACGTTCAGCTCGAGACGATGAGTAAAATTTTCGAAAAGTTATACAATATAAAAATCAAAATATATGCATACTTATAATTATAATTAATTATGCCGCAGCGTATTTTAAATGATATTAAACATAATCGTCAAAGTAATTTCTCTTAAATTTATAGCTTTGTACGTTTTTAGACCAATTGATATCATGCGATCGCAATATTAAGACTAAAGGCTTTTTTCATTCGTTTTTTATGATCTCCGTCTGGGGTAAAGAAGTGAAAACATTAATAAGATCTAAATACAAAATATTATAGTGTAGGGCTGTTGCGTAGCTACCCAGCCAGAAATTGCCAATGGTCTAAAAAATCAAGCACTGGAAGAGCTCGGTTTGCCAATGGTGCAACAAATGTAGTACAGGCAAAGATCTGATTTACAACGCTCCGCCAACGTTAGAAAAAAGTGCTTCGCCATTACTTGATTTTCAAAATTTACAACAGTAAAATAATAAAAGCACTGGCACAGCCCTGGCCTAGAACTCTTTTCCAAAGTTGGCAAAAATTACATTGATATGATTTACAAAATTTGCAACCGTTATCATAATAAAAGCACTGGCACAGCCCCTTTTCACAACGTTGGCCGAAAGTGCTTTGCCAGCACTCGATTAACTAAAAATGTCGATTTTGTGGTCACTCTAGTAAAAATAATATAATCTTATATAATGTGATCCAGTTTTGAAATATTTAATATAGTAAGGGGTGAAACTAAGGAGCTTTTGAAACTTATTAAAAGCGAACTTGGTAAGATAGTAAGTATTCTCAAATTTTAACATTTTTGTATGAAAACATCTTTAAAATTTAAGAAATTCAGATTTTTTTTTGTACGCAGTGTTAAAGTATGTTACCTATGCTGTAGGACCAGGGTTGCTACTTATTTGAAATAATATGGTAAAAGATCTTCGGGAAAATTCGTGTTAAAGCCGAAAGATTATGAAAATTAAAAAAGTCCAGACACCATCCCGATTAAATTAAATAAGCATTATTATATGATATTTTTTGCTCAAACCGACAACAACTTCCTATGCAAATGTGGTATTCGAAAAAAAATGTTTTTTAAATAACAATAATGTTCGGAGATGTTTTATGTACCAGTGGATGCGTTTACAAAATACTTTTCATTTACTACCTAATTTTTAGTTTAGTAAATTATGTACGAACTATATAATAAAAAAAACGTCAAATTGTATAATTTTTGACCTCACTTTTCAACCCCTAAATTTGAAATTGCTCACCTAAAAAAATACGTGGCCAGTATTTGTTTGTCCTTTAAAACATATCTTAGTTTCATTAAAACCTTAGCATTCACCACTGTGGGTACCGTTAAATAACTCCCAAATGAAATAAGTCCCAAAAAAAAAAATGAAATGAGTCCCAATTTTAATAAATGAAATAACCTCCAAAGAAAAAAATGAAATAAGCCCCAACATTTGGGAGTTATTTTGTAGTAATAAAATAACTCCCAACAAAGAATGAAACAACTCCCAATGAAAAAAGTCCCAAAAAAGAAAATGAAATGATTCCCAATTCAAAAATATCGAATTCTATTTATTTAATAGATACATGTAATATTAAAGATATTATAAAGATAGAATTTAATGTATGTATACATATGTAAATATACAAAAATCCCGAATCGTACGCACCGCTTTCCAGAGGTGGCATGTCATAACGTCCAATGATATAATGTCCATGGACGTTATGTCACTCGAAAAGTGTCATAATGTCCATGGACTTTATGACAATTTGGAAAATGTCGTAATGTCCATGGACATTCATTTGGGAGTTATTTCATAACGAAATAATTTCTAACGGAAGATTGTGAAATAAGTCCTATCGCATTGGGAGTTATTTCATTTGGGAGTTATTTCACGGTACCACCACTGTGTTTCCTTGACAGTAAATAAATATAAAAAAGAGAAAGTAATGTGAACACTTCATACATACATAAACAAGTTCTTCTTTCTTTGGCCGCTCTTAATGTTTTTTTTTCCCTGTAGAACGCTGCAGGCGTCTTCGCGAAATAAATTTTTTTCTTGGTGTTACACAAAAGAAAAAATCAAAATTATTGATCTGTTTCCACACTGGAGTATACTGTCCATGGACCTTATGTCACCCAAAAAGTGGCATAATGTCCATGGATTTTATGTCATTTCATTTGTGGACATAATGTCACATTGCAGAGTGTCATAAAGTCCATGGACATTATGACACTTTTCGAGTGACATAACGTCCATGGACATTATGTCATTGGACGTTATGTCATGCCACCCTTTCCAGACCCCTCCTCCTTCTGAGATGTCTTAACTTTTCATAATATTCAATATGCACCAAAATCAATTGCTTAAAACATCCGAGCGGAACAATTGAAAATGTACCATCAATCAAAATCTTTTTATTATTGTTGTTGGGAATATTTTAATTAATTAGCTTGACCATCTTATCTGATCCAAAGACGCAGTACGCAAAGTCTTTAGAGTCGTGGCGAACTTTTAAAAACGGTGTTTTGTCACGACCCTCATGCAACGTATATATAAACTTTTTAAAAATATTTTCTTTTTTAAACATATTGACAACATCGTTCGGAGTCTTTGGATATGCCGCAAAAACTTTTGCTGTCAAATATTGCAGACCGCGTTTGACTATGTTGAAATCAATGTTTTTTGTTGACTCTTGATTGCTTTATTACAAACAAGAAAAACATTGTTAACAATGCAATGCAAGAAAAACCTGATAGCTTATTAACTTTCTTTACGCACACGTTCCGGAAATTTTCCCGGATTCCGCTAACAGCGTTAGCAGAGCCCAAAGTACTTGCAACATCCAAACACTGATCTATTATTTGGTTGAGGACTTTAAGTTCTTCATACAGCTTCCGTTAGTCGCTGTGATTATGCTCAATAAAATCAGTAGCTTTACGACCCTGTCCGTTTTCCAGAACCACTCGCGACTTGTAGTTTTCTTCGTAACACTTTACTATTTCTTCTTTTGCCACTCATTATTTCGAATTCAAGATTTGCCATTATTTTTAATCACTTTAATACCGATCTTTACTTACCAAAATTATAGCAAGAACTGCGTTCCTTTTGGTAAAATAACTCATTGTATTGCTATTATGTACTTTACGACAATTTTAAGAACAATTACAAATGCATAAAATTTACCAAAATGTAATTTTAATAGAAATGAAATAACTCCCAACAAAAATGAAATAACTCCCAATGCCAAAAGGAGTGAAATAACTTCATTTGTGAGTTATTTCATAACGAAATAATTTCTAACAGAAGATTGTGAAATAAGTCCTATCGCATTGGGAGTTATTTCATAGTGAAATAAATCCCAATTTATATGGAAAATTTTTGGGAGTTATTTCATTTTTTTTTGAAGTTATTTCATATGGGAGTTATTTCATGGTACCACCACTGTGTAGTTTCCTTGTCAGTAAATAAATTGAAAAAAGAGAAAGTAATATGACAGTTTTATGCAGTGAACTTAAAAGTTTTTACTGAATACATTGTTCCGGACCGGCGGATCTTAATGAACCTTGGATATGTTGTAGAGAATAAAAATTTAAGGCACAAGTTTTTCTTTTGTAGCTGCCCTATTTCATGCTTAGTTACGTGGGGTGAAAAATGATACAATTTATATTTTTGTGTTTCCAATGAAAGCTTTTTGGATGACACCCTGCCTGCAAACAAGCTCCAAAATGAGTCAGAAATTGGCTCAAATTATAAAGAGTCCGCAATATAACGTTTTTTTTCCGATGCCGATTTTGCCAAAAATATCATCTTTTCAGATGAAGCTTATACTGCATGGCCAGCCGAGGCAGCCATTTGAATGAAATTATTTTCCATTATTAACCGGAAGGATTGTACTTTCAAATAAAAAAGAAATTTGAGAAAGTATTCAGTTTTTTTTTTTATAGCATTTTCAAAAAAAAAAAAAGTTATTGGCGGACCCTTTATTACTAAAATTTAAAATGTTTGTATGTTTGTTTCAATTATATTTATGAGTCAGTTCTGAACAATTATTTTTTATGATTTTTTTTGGAATGCTCTTATTTTCGTCCAAAAATGAGTAATTTTTGGCAGTAAAATTTTGAAATTTCAAAAATATGTGTTCTATTTGATTAATTCTTGACTCATAGAATAGGAACCCTAAAAAAGTATTAAAATTTTGCTGGCTGGTCACATTTACTGGTGTAAAAATGATGTCTAAAGGAATTCAAGTATTTTTGTCAAAATTCGAATAAAACCGTATCAAATCATTTATAGTTATACCTATTATTTTATTTTTTGCATACAATTTCATATAGTTATGTAGTTATGGGGTCATATTAAATTATGTAAAAATTTTTAAAGCTCCATCTCTAAAAATAACTATAATTTATCGAAAATAATACGAAAATAATAATTCCCCGCATTTTGCAAAAATTTTAGGGTTTTTTGTATTATATAGGAAAATAAATAGTGAAAGTTTGACATTAGTATGACTTATTTTTTCCTGTAGCGGAGTTCAGATGTAGTTTTTTTCAAGCACAATGGGAACAATTTTTATTAAGGACTTTAAAATGTCATTCAATTCAGATGCAATTTTGTACAGATGTTGCTGTAGTAAATACAACGATCCAGCCTTGAGGAGAGAACAAACTGTTCGTATGTCATTTTGTTAAGCAAATATGTTTTCGTTTATGCTATGACTAGGGCTAGGAAGTTCATGTATTTATTATCGCTCTTATTTATATAGATAATATATGTATAAAAATTGAAAAATTGCATTCCAAATTTTAATTTTTGTTAACGTATGATCAAAAAAATACGGAAGAGTTTTAATGAGGTAATTAAAAATAAACGGTGTTGTTTACAACATTTTTTTAGAGATCAAAGTTCGAAAGGTAATGCGGTATATGGTAAATATAATAAAAATTTTGTATTACCACTGATAATAATGGTAGAAAAATTTTTCACATATCGCAAACCGCTAAAAAGTTATTAAGGTGCCAATTTTGTATAAAATAATAAAAATATTTTTTTTAGCACATAGAATGGAAAAGTATTTTGAGCTAAGAAAAATGCCACAAACATTTTCGATAAATAGCGGCCTGTTAAAAAGTTGTTAATCTATAAAATATTGAATTTTAGTAAAAACAATATTTTGAAAACCTAATAACTCTTAACTTGGTTATCACAAAGCGAAAATTTTTGCACCATTTTTCTCAGCTAAAAATGCTTTTTAATTGTGTGTAATAAAAAAGTACTTTGCAAGTTTTTAAAAAAAATTATTTTTTCCGACCACTCTTTTTCCTAAATGTTACACTTTAAAAACGAGAAAAAAAGTTTTTTTTTTACAATAATTGGTGGTTTAGAATTGAAAGGTGAATTAAATTTCATATAAATACAGCTCTTTCTGCTCTGCAGGAAAAGAGCCCCTAAATCAACGTTTTTGGCAGTCGCGCGCTAGTGGAAGAAGTTGGAATTTAAAAAAAATAATAACAATAAAAATGAAAATTATTCAAGTTAGAGGCCATACTCTTAATTTTGTTATTAGGATATTGTCCTAACAAATAATCTATAGAGTTTTTGTTTTCAAATTTATTAATTGACCACTTTCAGGAATGTGTTGATAGATCTATTTCGGGAATTTTCTAGGTTCCCATCATCAGACCACATTTTGAAAGAAACATCAAACATTCATATAAATTAGTTTTCTCACTAAATGAGAACTTATATATTAGTTCGAGCTCGAAGTTAAAGATTATCATCATTGATCAAAAATAAATTGAAAACTTGTTTGTTATGTACAAGGTCTACCTTTGGTAGATATTCAATACACGTCTTTTGTCTCTTTTTTATTTTCACATTTGTTTTGTTTCAAAACAAAAACAAAATGTAAAGGTCGAGTAAACAAGACCGTACTTTGTCTTTTATACAAGTTTCATATAATTTTTATTAATAATAAAAATAAAAAAAATAATAACGCCATTTATTTTATTTATGCCAAACCATTTTAAAACGTAATGATATCCCAAAAACATATAAACTTTATACTTTTCTGACGAACTCTAATATGTATAAATCTAGTAATAAAAGTACCAGGATATTATGAGCATTTATTATACTGAATATTGATCGAAATTCAAATAATATTAGAAAAAGTGCTAATCAATTGTTTTGTAAACATCATGGTTTTCCATGTTAATATACAACTAATTTGTAAGTTTAAAAAAAGTGCTAACCTTTTATTAAAAAGGTATTTTCGTCTTTTTAAGATGTGCTATACAAAACGTATAGGGTTAATTTATATTTGTAAATTTTTTTATAATCCTGTATTTACCAATAAATTGAAATAAAAACGCCTTTTTTGTTTATTTTTAATATTTTGTGCTTTCCGTATTTTAGTTTTGCCCATACGTTACGACAAAATATACATTAATAACACTTTAAATAATATTTAAACTTTTGAAGTGACAGACCAAAAACCCCGGGACACGTAAACTTAATTTTGGGTCGAAGAATCCTTTGACAACTCCGTTTTTATTAGGTTCGGTCGAAATAAAAAGATATTTCAATTTTAAGTTTTTAAGTAAAATACATCGAAATTTTTTTTGAAATTACTTTTTTTTTTTTGTTTATATGTCAAAACTCAAAGCTAACAAAGATGGCCGTCCAGACGTCTAATGAAATTGAAAGATTCGAACCATATGACACTGAATTTACAAATGTCAGTATAAGTCAAAGGTTATTGCCCTGACGTTTCGGATTGTATAAAAATAAATTTAACCATCATTTTTTGACTTAGGTTTTGACAAATAAACAATAAATAAAGTCATTTCAGAAAAGATTTTAATTTCTTTTACTTATAAATACAGTCAAAAAATCGCTTTAGTCAATGCAAACTTAAAATTGAAATATCTTTTTATTTTGACAAAACCTATTAAAACGGGGTATACCACTGGATTCTGCTCCCGAAAATTAAGTTTACGTGTCCCGGGGTTTTGGAGTGTTAATTTCACATACTTACTGTGTTATTGATTTATTTCAACGTATTCAATATTTTCAATTAAATTTTTTGTTTTGTTCAAACAAATTGTTTAAACATTGCAAATTAACGCTTATCATGGTCGAAATGCTAGCAATAATATTATTCTGATATTTTCACCTCAGCAAAAAATATCAATCAAATATTGATAAAATAAAATAAAATAAAGACATAATTTTTGAACGTAGTTTGTTTAAAAAAAGCATTTTTAGCAAAATATGCATCCATTGACAAAATATGCAAGTAAATATGCAGTTAAGTTACAAAAATATGCAAATTATGCTAAAATATAAATTAACATTATTTTCAACATTTTTTATGTCGCAAATGCTGTTCTACAGCACACAAAAAAGAACCAACATGAACTTGCCAGCCCTAGTTGTGACTCTTTTCAAATCCAAACTCAGATTTGAATATAAAAATGCTTACTTTGAAATACTTTTTTCCTGTCGCCTCAAAAAGATAGAGAAAAAACCTCAATACTAATACTAATTAGACGTGTTTGGCATGTTTAATTTGTTTTCTAATTCGGCAACGAGAATGTTTAAATGGTGAAAACGAATAGACTTTGTATAGTTAAATATTGACAGCAACTTCTAAATTCTATTGATAGAATATGAATTATTTCCATTACAATTGACATTGATTTTGTTAAAAGAATTGAATTGATTAATGCATGGTGTTCCCAATCTTTTGCATGCTATGCCGCTCTTTTAAATTTCCAATACTTTCATGTCAGTGCTCATAAATTGACAGCTGAATCCAAACTGACTCTGGCATTCTGAAACTTTCTGTATCGATAATAATGGGTGTGATTTAGTAGATAATTATATCATGATACTAAAACCTAAATATTATGGTGTAAATGGAATGCTTCTATTAAAGATCGACTTGGTAATAGAAGTTTAACCGTTTAGGTAAAAAAATACGTGAAAGCATTTTAAAGGCACTTTTGAAGGTGATAAAGCGTTTTGAAAATGACCCAAATGATAAGCATACGCTGAAAAAAACGATCTGCTGATATATAATTTTGTTTGGAAAACATTTCCGTTGCTCATACTTCAAATATAATAAAATTTCTAGATTTAACCGATTTATTTTTGCTATTTTTGTCTTACTAATATTTGACAACACATTTTCCAATTTTTGTCAACAAATTTTCCAATTTAAACAGTTTTTCGTGCAACGTAATTTTGAACAAATTTTGACTAGTTTTGCAAAAAAAAATTAAAAAAAAATTAAAAAAAAATTATATATTTTTTTCCAAAATATCTAATTTTATTTATGGGGGGCTATGGCTTTCAAGAAAAATGGTTTACCTACGCCGGTGCTATCCAAATTATAAATATATATTTTAATTTTGTTCACCAGAATTTCCTGTACTCATTTAAGAAAGTATTTTATATCAAAAGGTGAGTCTAATTAAATTTCGCTTTAAATTTTATATTTTACTTGAAAATTCACTGTTTTTTTAATGTATAAAAATAAAAATAAACTTTTGATTTTAAATTTTTTTAAAAGATAAACTGTTAAGTGTCACATTAAATTAACAATGTATGAATTTTAACTGCGTCTATTTTAATTTCGTTGACTGTATACAATAATGAGCCAGATATACAATTTCTACAATAAATTATATTGGATTATTATTATAATAGTATAAATAAGAGATGGGCACGTGAGTGAATTTGGACTCAGACTCACTCACGCACATTAGAGAACAATTACACTCATGCACAATTACTCACGAGATTTTTTATTCTACTCACACTCACTCCTGCTCACGTGAGTAAATTTGGATTTAACTCAAACTCATACGGGTTAATGCGTGATTCAAGAAAATTCACGACAAAAATCTATCAAAAAAAAAAACGAAACTGCAAAAATTAAGGTAAATTGTGAAAGTTTAACTAAAAATTGCTCTGAATATGTAATTTTGCAATGTAAAGATCCAACAATATTAAAACTGGGCCAAAGGCCCTGTAGCAATGGCCATCCACAATTCATTAGCTTATAATTTGTAATTATCTTCTAATGCTTAAGTAGATAAATACTAAAGAAAATATTTATTAAAATCAAAAAAAACAGTTTTTGGTAAAATTCTACTTACGCACACTTACTCACCCAAAAATTTGACTCACTCAACCACGTTCACATGGGTAAAATTGAGTTTCGCTCACACTCACTTTGCTATAAATAGTTGTTTTTTTTTAATTCAAAGCATTTTAACTTATAGGATCTTTAAATATGTTCGTGTTTATGACCTAACAAATATCTCTGGAAACCCATACACTTTGCAATATTATTGCCAGTATTATTGTCATTTTGCCCTACACAGTGCAATTACATGTACAATTCTTTTGCACTAAATATGGCACCACTCTTTTGTTCTGTTGTGGAAAGGTATAAATATTGCGCAATGTGGCCAACACAATATAAAATATTTTTCACATTTCTTGGTTGCGCAATAAGAATCAAAACCTTTATGATTTTTTCCAATATATTGTACAACCTTCCAATATGACATACACACTGGTAATATTTTGCACAATAGCAAAAGTTGCACAGGAATATTGCGTATTGTAGTGGTGCCTTAAGAACATCATTTAAAAAAATCGGACTATATTTAGTTTATGTTGCACTGCTATGATATTACACGCAACTGTATATCCATATTTATAAACCCATTTGGAAACATACATATTTGAATAGATATGAACATTTTTCATGTTCCTCAAAATGCAGCTCACGTTCCCATCTCTAGTGTGAGGTATTAAAAGTAACTGAGTATGCCAATTCGGCTTTAATATAAGTTAACCATTATCAAAATTTCTAGTTATACTAGAACATAAAAACTTTAGAATTCTTAAAAATAAATAGTAGTACAAGAGTTGACTGCCTTGACTTCTATCTTAGTCTTGATTTTTAGTCATTAGTTTTTATTTTCGATAATACACACACGTATGTATGCACGTCCATACATACTTGTTTTAATGCTACACTTAAAATAATATGCCTGTTGACTTAATACACTGAGAGAATTATCTACACTACAGTATGCATTTTTCCATAGCTTTAATGAAAATTGTCACTGGAACTCGTCCATTGAGGCCTTTCCTTAAAGCCAATGCTTATGAAATGTTTATGTCAGAAATTTTCCTCTTGCAAAAATGGAAAATTGCGAAAATTTCCAAAAACACTACAACAAATGCTCTTAGTGTTTGTGAAAAATTTTATGCTTTTACATTTTTCCAAAACAACAATTCTGACATGAACGGCCTTAATGTTTTTTTTGTCTCTCCTGTAAATAACTAAAAAGTGTAGTTATGGCTTTTGGATCTAAGATGACAATATGTATATCAACTTTCATTTATATGCTGTCTATTAAATTTTTAAGATTTTTAAAACCACCCAAAATGGCGAAACCATCTAATATGCCAAACATACGCCAAAAAAAAAAACAGGATACAATTTCAGCAAAAAAAAAAATTAGTAAATGCAAAATAATTAATAGTTTCATGATTAAAATAAATAAATTGGGATGAGTTATGTAAGATATTTAATTGTCTCTGATCAATAGATCCCTATTTTAATAATCTGATAATATAAATATAAATAATATAAACGAAAAACGTTTTAATTTCTCCGATTTTTCACTTCCCGATTCCCGGGAAGTAAATATATCTTTCTAAAAACTGCCCTACTACGCTTAAGATGTTAAAATCCGATTGGATTTTGGGGAATTGGAATTCTATGGTATTTTGGGGAAATCCTTCCAACACAAACTTATCATATTCTGAATGACTTCAGTTTTTATGGACTTTTTGAAAAAAAAAATAAAAAAATTCTGCTATAAAAAATTCGCAGATTCTAATAAAAAAGTTTATTATAAAAAAAAATCCCATAAAAAAGCACAGACAAATATGGAAAGAATTTATTTCTCTCTAAGCCTTCACATACTATTTCAAGTAAAAACACTGCTAAATTTCTAAAACATTTAGAAGCTAAAAGCCGTAGATAATTCTAGAGACGAAACAAAAAATAACAAAATATGACATGCACATAAGCAACACATTTTTTTTTTTGCAAATAGAGAAAGAAAATAAAAAAATTAACTCTTTCGCTTTAGTCTGTCTACCTAAAGGTATATTTGTTTGCAATTTTCCCACATTCCATAAATTACCACTATAAAAATAAAGTTTGCAAATACATATTTTATTTTTATTTTTTATTAAATTTAAATATTTAATTTTCTCTTGAATTTAACTAATAATCAACACAATATTTAAGTTTATTAGATCAACAATTTATATGAATACACATTGTTGGCGTCCATTTGTATGAAAAACATATAAAAAAACTTCCATGGTTGATTTTGTTATACGTCTTACAAGAGTTGTAATTCTTAGTATCATTTTCCTCTTCATCTACTTCATTCTGTGCATAAGTTTCAATCTGAGTTTCGTCCACACTATTAATGTGCACATAAGTAAAACATTTGTCCAAAACTGTTAAGTGCTGAATAAGTATAACTAAAATTTTAGCTGAAAACACAATTCCATCAAAAAATTGCCTGTATATAGTTATAAGTATAAGTGTATAAGTTTCGAAAACTTTTTAAAAAGTTCATAAAATTTTTGCGTTTAGAAATTTTTAAGTGCCTTTTTGACTCGGAGGTGCAGTTTACAAAGATACTCAGATCACGCAATACGTTAGCCAATTTCAAATATAATTGTTAATGACAGACGCAAAAAACATACATTTTCAAAAGGTTCACGCCAATTCCATTCAAGTTTGTGATGTCCTTATCCCGTTAATGGTACGCTGACACACACCAACTTGGTATGCCTAAAACTTTATACAATTACACTTTTTTTAAATACTGTCCTCAAAATTTAATTCCATTACACGGTGCAAAAACCGTATGAGAAAAACTGTAAACGTTTAAAATTCGGAAAATATTGGTTTCACTTGTAAACCACCATACAACTTTTCACCAAACAGCGATTACTCTTTAGCAGGAGAAATAGAAAACATAAATAAATAAAAAACTACTTATAGCTTAGTACACTCGGAAAAATATTTGTTGGCATTCGCTCAAAACCATTAAGATTTATTTGATAGGATGCTATTTCATTAGGAATTACCTATAATCGCTAAAAAAAAGTAAAAATAGCGCACAAAAGAGGAAAAAGGAACTAAAAAATAATAATATTATACAATTATTGGTATTTCCAATCAACTTTTCAAATAAAATTCAATAAGTAATTGTGTGCGGTAGAAGCGATCATTTATTTAGCGATAATGCAAGAACATGCGTACAATTTATCAAATTTATTCAAAAATGGTCGACAATCAAAAGTGGTAACTGCAAATACGGGTTTCCGAATGAAATATGCATGTGGATTGCTTTAACTATAGAAGCAACTAATGATTGGTATTGATTGGTAAATTAATTTTAGGCTACAGGTAAGGAAAAAGGTATATGGTACAAAGTAACAAAGTCACGGTAAAATGTTTTTTATGGTTTCATAATATTGTACAAGCGCTTAATTAAAGCACAACATTTTCTTGGCTAGCTGTCTTTTTTTTTTTTTTGCAAATATATAAGAAAAAGTTGTGTAAAATTCGAATATCTTCATAAAAAAAACTTAAGATATTTTATTTTTAACGCAAATTTTTAACACAAAACCTTATTTTAGAGTACTAAATATGTCTTTATAACTTTTTTTTTGAACATTTTGTACAAAATTTTCCTTGGGATGTAGTTTTTGCTAGAGGGTGTAGACATATCTATAAATTTCGGTTGAGATACAAATATATCTGGGAAAAAATGGGTGAATATGCTGCACATTGAAGCATATTAAATACTGCAATGCAAAAATTCTTCAAGGTTTTTTATTTTATGGATTATCAATGCAATTTATAAAAGAAGCATTATTTATGAAAAATGAAATGATTTTCCGAAATAAGGGTTCACCCTATTTTCCTATTATTTGGAATATTTTTAGGTGTAAACTAGTATGTTAAAATTTGTTACATTCAGTAGAAAATGGATTACGAAATTTATGTAGAACTTTTACTTAACGCTTTTTTGCGTTAATGCGCAATGAATTTTAGAAAATATTTCCACTTATACTTTCCGCCGAAAATCGTAAATAAATGTGCAATTAACGATTACAAAGCATTTTCTTTACTGGCTCATACTGGTTAAAATTAAGGATTTTTAGAAAATTCACAAATATACGCCTAATTTAAATATTTTCTATATCGCAAAGCCCTTAATTTTGTATTTAGTCCCAGAGACACAACAAATCTTTTCGGAAGCAATTAAAAAGTTTTTAGTCAAATTATGTATTTTTATCTATTTATTGTAAGCGTTTTTAAAAATTTAATTCTTTATAACTATTTAATTTCTTTTGAGAGAATAATTAAATTGGTTAAACAAAAAAAAAAAAAATTGTTTATTATAAAAAAATAAAAAAAAAATAGTAGAAAAACAATTTTTAAGTTTAGTTTGTTACGGCTGTTTGGATTTTAGGTGACGTTGTTATTAACCTTGCCAACCATCCCGCTTTTGGCGGGATTATCACGTTTTTTAAAGGCTGATCCCGATTTGAATTTTTTCCAGCTCTTTAAAGCTAAACCCCGCTTTTTCATATTTTGAAACTTTTTAATAAATACAATCTTTTCAAAGCGTTTAATATTGATCTTGAGCTCCATTTACATTTTCCCTCAAAATCAAGTTTAAACTAGATTTCGATCACATGGTATATATAACCTTGCTATGATTAAAGTTTCTATATTTTTTTTGAGAAATTTTTTTATAAGTGTTTTTTTTTTATTAGAATCTGTGAATTTTCTACAGCCAATATGTTAAAAAACAGTTTAGCCGTTCTTTTGTAAGAACTTAAGTATTTTAAAATTTGTATACCCATAGTCGAGAGCTAAGACAAATATCTTAGCAATAAGTGAAATACGTCGGCAGAACCACAGTATTATATTGCTTATTTATATTAACTCATATTTTAAAAAATTTCAACGAGATAGGTTGTTTTACCATTATTTTAAAATACCCGTTTAAAGATTAAAAATAGTTATATTTTTGTGTTGTTAATTATTCAATAAATTTTATAAAACTCTTTTAAATTTAATGATTTTTGTTTGTTTTTTTTGGTGGCGTCCTTTTTTCTAAACGCCAAACTAAAATGACAACTGCATTCGACTTAATATCTTAGCAGTAAGTGTTCACGAATATTGCTGAATACCTATTGCAACATATATTGCCGGCAATAAATATGAACGCAATTTAGTGGTCCACACTAGAGATTACATAGTTTTTATTTTTACAATTGCTGCAAATTATTTCTACACATTTATCTCTAGTATAGTCTGTGGGATAGTATTCCAATAGAAAAAAATCTAAGCGTTTTAGAAAAATCTCATTGCTTTCGATTTATTACAACATTTTAATTTAAAATTGTCATTTTTAGATTGATACATTTTTAAAATATTGATGAAATATACACTGAGAGAATTATCTGCATGGTATCATTGAATTTTTGCATTGAATCTATGAACTAAATCTTTTTGTTTATTTTAGCAAAATGTACTGATATTTTCAATCAACTAAATATGAGGAAAATATAGAAAAAATGTTGTTGATATTACATTTTTTGTTTTCTGCTTCTTGTCTAGAAATATTTAGCAAAAGTGTTTGCTAATTTTAGCAGAGTAAATTGCTATTTTCAACTAACTTAAACTTCACTCGAATATAACTAAAATTTTGTAAGATTAACGGTTTTACTTTTGCTGTTCTGCTAATTTTAGCAGTGTTTTCTGAAACGTAATTTTTAACAAAATTGTTTTCAACTTTTTCTGCTATTTTACAGGTTTAGTTCTGTGAGTGTACTTCTCATTTCAAATAAAACACAATTTTTTTTTTTAGCTTTCCCTATCCCCCCTATAGCCGAATATGCTAAGATTAAATGGTGTACGAAAAATTCAGATTATTTGTAAAACATTTATATATAGTTTTGATACATTTAATATGTCTGCACTAATTTGGCTAACCCCTGTACTTATCTCGTACTTTGGTCACGTACCAAATTTCAAAGCGACGGATTCATTAGTTTAGTAAAATAATTTATTAAAACTCGTCCAAGAAAATTCTCTCCGTGTATTCTTCCTCACACTAAGGTGCTCCAAGAAACTTGTTTTGGAGTTATTGACCGGGCTAGCCCCTGGAAATATTTATATCGGGAAGACGTGCAGCATCGGCCATGAAGTTTAAAACGCGATTACATGGAGAAAACATGACTTTTTGTACTTTTTCTCAAAAATTTTGATATTTTAAAAGGAACTTGAATTAAAAACATCAAATAATCGTGATTTGCAGTGAATTGTCTTTCTAGTAAAGCAATAAAACTCAAATCGGTTAAAAACAGCAGAGCTATTTCAATTTCCCCCGACAACTGATGTGCTCCAGGCCACTTAACTAAGAAATTCGCATCCAATATTAGAAATTGATCAAAATTATCTACATCAAAAACATTTTTATATTCTATAATTTCAAGGAATCTTAAATAAAAAGTATTTTCCATTCGTGTTTTGCTAACTTGTTTTACACTAAACATTTTTAAGCACTGTTTTCCAATCTCCAATTTTGAAGTTTAAAATTATTTTTGAAAGATATTTCAGAAAATCTGAGATTAGACTTTAGAACATTATTAGGAACATATTAGGGATAAAAAACCTGCGAAAATTGTAGGAATTAATTTTTTACTCTGGCTATGGCAACGATTTTATATCAGCAGATTTTAAGAAAACAGCGATTTTAGTCACTTATTTGGCTTTTAGGCAAAATTTTTTCTTTGTTTTTTTAAATACCATAAGTTTTTGGCAGTAATTTGACAAAACAAAATCATATACTTCAATCATACACTCACAATATATTTTCTGTTACCGATTCAAGTTTATTTATATAGTTAAACGTAAAGTTTGTTTTCTAATGAAGCATCAATTAATATACATGGAAATATATTTTTCAACTTTTCTATCGGTAGTCTAATAACAAAACTATAGAAATATACATGCTTTCGTTAGTAGTTAAGTAGTTAAAATTTTACTGGCAGTTAAATTTTGAATTTTTTTTTAATCCAGCTTCAACAAAATGCTGAGAGAATACTGTAGGGCTCATATTATGATAATTTGTAATAATATTGGGATCTTATTTGAACTATAAAATGGTAATCATAGTTATCATATTATGATACAGAACAAGATAAGAGTATGGTTGTCATAACCATAGTAACATTGTTTTTGCAATCATAAATCCTAAAATGTATGTTGCTCTTTGAAAATGGTTACCTAAACCATGTTTTTTCTTTGTATGTTACTTCATTAAGTGTAATCGGTCACAAAAATAGTCGTATAATTTTTGGAGAAAGAGCATGTAATTTTTTATCAGAGGTGTAAATAGTAGTAATATATACATTTCCAACCTTTTTACTAGTAGAAATTAGTTATTCATACCAAGACTAGTTTTTTTATTGAGGTCGTTCATGCAAGAGAGCTCCTTTTTACTTAAAAATTACTCATAGAAAAGAAGATTTCATAACCTCAAAAATTATAATTTTCCTGTGTCAATTATGGTTCGATCCAAGGTTATTATTCTGTCATTTTATATTTTTCTACATTAAGAAATACAAACAAAAAATATTTTTTTTTGTGAAAACAAATCACATTAGCCGGATTCATGTAATGTCGTATATAGTGTAAACATCGCTTTTTTATAACTCTCAAAACAATCTCAAATTCAAAAAAATAAGTTAGCAGAAAAGTTAGTAAAACGTCTTGTAAATCATGTATACTATTCCTCAGCAAATTTTTTTTTGTTGACATTGTGTTTTCAGCTAAAATTTTAGTTGTAGTTATTCAGCACTTAACTGTTTTGAACTAATGTTTTACTAATATTTCTCTAATGTTTTACCAATTTATTTTGCTAAAAAAATTGTACTGGTATGCACATTAATAGTGTGGACGACAACCAGATTGAAAGGTATACGCAGAATCAAGTAGATATCGCGGCATGTCAAGATGTAGTAGTAGTAAAATGATACTAAAAGTACAACTATTGTAAGACATATAAAAAAATCAATCATGTAATATTTTTGTATCTGTTTTTCATACAAAAGGTCGCAATAATAATACGTATGTGGATTAAAAAATCTTAAATTTTGTGTTGTTAAAAAAATATTTAAATTTAAAAAATAATAAATTTGTATTTGTAAATTAATTCTTTAAAGTGATTATTAATGTAATGTGGTCAAATTGCAAACAAATATACGTTCAGGTAGACAGAATATAGCGAAAGACAAGGTCACACATCTTAGGTAATGTTTTCTGTGTCCTTTTTCTTATTGCAAAAAAGCATATCGTGGGAGTAATAATCTTGACAGTATGGGGAATTTTCAAAATAGCTTCTGGGGAATCTTCAAAATATATTCTGGCATCACTGATTGTAAGTACTTGCGATTACCAAATATGTATATAAGTGGTTATATATAACCACCCAGGCAAAAAACAGTCCGTACAGTGTTGACAAAGTGTCGGCGACTGTCGGTTATGCGTTGGCAGAACGTGGGATTAACAATCTTGACAGTATTGTTCTGTTAACCGATTGACAACAGTGGCCAACCTTAGGTTTGAGCGAATTTGCCAACGTTGGCATATCATAGGTGATTCAAAAAATGTGGTGCTTTAGGAATAGTTTATATTAAATTTGAGAAATATCTATAATAAAACTCATTTAGAAAGCAGCAATACGGTTCGGTCTAAGTCTTATACATCATATTTAAATGTGTGAAATATATTAAAATATTTAAATAATTAATAAAATAAATAAATAAATAAAATTCTTATAATTGGTTGTTATATTAATAAAAGAAATATTGGCAATGAATTTTGCGATGGGTACTGGTAAAACGCACACTTAGAATACTATGTAGGTAAAGATCACTGCAAATGTAGTTGAAAACAAATGAATTTCACTTAAAGAAAGAACGACTTACATTACAGTAAATTCAACTAACATTGTCATTTGTTTTTTATGTTCAAAAAATGAACCACAATTGTAGTAAAACTGAACGATATATGTTAGCAAAAAATAAACAAACATTTCTTGTTTTGTTTTTCTAAACCACTTTAAAAAATGAATGTAAAATCATAAAACAGTCATTTGATGTGGCTTGTTTTTTGAAATGAACTACAAGGTTAGTAAAAAATTTAATTTGTTCTTCAAATGACTGACAAAATTTAATTTGAATACATAAAAATAATCTTTTTATAAATAGGCCTAAATTTGTATAAAATTTTAAAACATTTGCCACAATTAAAAACAAATCCTGCAAAAAATTTACATTAAATTAAACAGTGCCAACACTGTGCCGATTGTATTTTTCTGCCTGGGTACTGTCAGGATTGTTAATCCTACGGTCTGTCAACGCATACACAGAACAAATTATGGATCAAAAATATCTAATTAATCGATTGTTTGAATATCAATGGCAATTTAAACAATTTTTTTAATTGATTCAATTAAAAAATTTATTGAATTTTCTAATATATTCATACAGTGTTGACAACATGTAAACAAAATTTTTAAAAATTTGGCAAACTATTTTTTTTTTTTATTTTATTTAGATTAAATAATCAAACAAAGTTTTAATTATATTAATATATTATTTAATTTGTAAATAAAAAGAAAAAAAAAATCGCAAATGATTAACTTTTAATTAGTTGAATAGTTTACCGATTTCAAATACACGCAAAATCGTAGTTATTTCACTAGAATTTGCAACACTCTTTTTGTTGAGATATTCGTGTACGTACGAAAACTTAATTTAGTTTCGTGTTTTATCTGTAGTAATAAAAATGCACATGTGGATTTAAATAAACCTTATCGAAAAAGGACAATTAAACTATTATTTTTGTAAATAATTAAATTTTCAATAAGTGTCATTAAACTATCATTTTAAAGTTGTGTGTGATTTTTTTAAGAAAGCAATTCAATTACAAGAAAAAGTTCAAGACAAGCATAACAAAAATGTTGTCTTAACTTTTATTTGCTTTCTTATAATACATTTTTATATTAAAAAGCTTTAATTTTATTATAAATAAAATGTCAATTTAATTTACAAACCTACATTTCTTTTTTTATTTAATGGGCGGCATATAACAAAAATAAAAAAATACGAGTTTTCAATTAAAACTACCATTGTTTTCTTCTCAAGTTTCAATTAAAGTTTTAATCAATTTAACTAAACTTTTTAATTGAGGTTGTAAAGAAAAACAATAACTCTTTTAATTGATATGATTATTATTTTAATTGAAAAAGTTTTAATAAACTGTCTGCAAATTTTTTTAGTTAATACTATCAATTCAGTGGTAGGTGCAAAATCAACTAAAATATTAATTGATTCAATAAAATTTTTAATTGAAACCCGTTTTTAGTTTTTTCTGTGTAACCGACCGCCCACCATTACAGGTGCAAAAACACTAAAATTATACCAAGGACCATTTTGAAATAATTTGATAGCCAATATCGAATATACCCATTAATTAAAACATCATTCAATGATTTTGTTTTAATATCTCCCCGCAATTAACTTTTCATTCTGTAAATTTAATAAGAATTTCACCAAAACAGTACTACCATAATTTTTAGTTATTTTTTTGTAACCTGCACGTCAAATGATTGAAAGCTTTTAAAGCATTTAAATGGCTTTGATATATTAAGTACAGTTTTTCTTCAACTATACAAATTCGATAATCTTAATGTGGGTAAGATTATCGGTAAGACATTCAAAAAAATCTATGGTTGATAGAGAAATAACAAATATTAAAAAATAAGTAATAAAATTGATTTTTTCTCTAAAAATTTTGTCAGAGATGTAGCTGTCATCAGTGAAAAGTTTTACATCAAAAAGTGATTTTCAAGAAACTAGTTCATAGAGGGTATTTAATATAAGGTCTCGATATATCCCACTTTACATGGCTTTTCTGTATAGATAGAGCATACACCCTGAACTACGTGGTCAGAGGATAATTTCAAATAGAATGTATTTTTGACAATTTTGTAACAAGATAATAATTACTACAACATCTGTTATTTGTTAAATTGAAATGATGGTACACTACCAAAACATTTTAAAGTTCAAATGTAATGATTAATATTTAATAGATGTCAGGTGCAACAAGTATCATGTTACCTAGTTTGCTCACAAGTTGCATACATGCATTTGTTAGAGGTATACCGAACAAATATTTTTGCTAACCAATATTTAACATTGAACCCAGGTATTAAATAAATGTACATTAGGGCGCTTCAAAATCGTATTGAGAAACAATATGTAAGCCGATTTTTTTCTCCTCAAGGGGGGATTGTTGTGTATAGACTACGGCAACCCCTGTCAATTTTTTTAATTAAATTATTTTCAGAAACATACCTCATACAGATAATATTTTTTATAATAGTAATTCCAAAAAACATAAAGCTAATAAACGGTCAAAATGTTTCATTGGAAAATTTTTTTGTTTTGAATTTTTAACTCATATTTGTAATTATCAATTAATTGTCAAAAAATGTAATGGATTTGATGTACCGCGTTCTATATTATTTAATTACATTTTTTACTTAGAATTTTTAAACACATATTAAACTTATTTTCCTAACGAGCTTGAAAACTTCAACGTCTTGAAATCTGTAGCATCCTAATGCACACACACCTGCATTTGGTTTTTGGTGGGAAGCAAAGTGATTATTGTTATCAATTACACGGTGCTACTGTGAAAATATACATAAAAATCGATGTAATATACGTTGTAGGTCGGGATGCTCTCAACTTTGGCAACTGCAGCCCGTTGTTAACTAATTTTAAACTAGTCTATTAAGACCACCCATAAAAAAATTATGATTTTTCTGAAATATTTCGATTAAAAATAAATTTTGTTTAAAAAATAAGGCACTGTGGTCCATCATCGCCATATGTTGGCCAAAAGTACATTTCAGGTAGAATGAAAATATAAGCATATTTTTAGAATATATGATATAACTAAAAGTTATAAAAAGTTACTAAAACGTCTTGTAAATCAAGTATACCATTTCTCAGCTAGTTTTTTTTTTCTGAAATGGTGTTTTAATCTAAAATTATAGTTATACTTATTCAGCACTTAACTATTTTGAACTAATGATTTACTAATATTTCACTAGTGTTTCACTAATTTATTTTGCTAAGAAAAAATGTGCTGATAACCACATTAATAGCGCGGACGAGAACCATTAATAGTGTGGACCACAACCATATTGAATGATGTACCCAGAATCAAGTAGATGTCGCGGCATGTGAAGATGTAGTAGAGACGAGGAAAATGATACTAAAAAATAGAACTCTTGTAAGACATATAAAAAAATCAACCATGGAAGATTTTTGTAAATACATATGAGGATTAAAAAAACTTTAATTTTGTGTTGTCACCGGCTTGTCAAAGTAATTGTGTATTAATTAAATTAAATTAAAAACAAAATAAAATATTAAAATTTAATAAACATTAAATGTGTATTTGTAAACTAAATCTTTAAAGGGATTATTAATGCAGTGTGGTCAAAATGCAAACAAATTTAAGTTCAGATAGACAGACTATAGCCAAAGATAAACATTTTAGGTAATTTTTTATGTTTCCTTTTTCTTATTGCAAAAAAAAGGGTTGTATATTTAGACAACCATTGATGGAAGCAGTTGAAAGATAATTTGTTTACGTTATATACAATTATTTCTATTTTCAGATAGTAAATTAATTCATGTCGTCAATGTGGGAGTATGAACGTTTTTTATTTTGTAACGTATTATAAATTTTTTGTAAAAGAATCACAAAATTTTTTTTTCAGTCTTCTAATATTCAGCAAAAGTTTTATTTTTTATTATATTTTAGCAAGGATTTTTTAATTTTTAATTAACTAAGTGATATCACAACTTTTGCTGAATCTATTAATTCAGTTGCAAGAAATCATCTCGCTGATTTGCACCAAACGATTTTGCTGACGTTAGCAATTTGCAAGCATCCTCCTGACCAAAATTTTGCCGACTCAGCAAAATTTTTTGCTTAATTTACAACTAGTTCCAAACTACAGATTTGGAACTAGTTGAGAACTAGTTGGAAAACTACAATTTAAGAACGAAAAATAGGGGGCAAAATTTGTACTAATGTGACACTCGCGAAACTAGTTCCGCACTAACTCTTTCGCACCAGTACAGTACCAATTGGATTATAACTTAATTATATAAATAAAAACCAAATGTTTTCTTTTGATGAAAGAAAGGTTAAAGCAATAGTTTTATTTTATTGAGATAAATAGGTTTATATACTTAACTAATATTATTTAAATATTTTGTATTTATGATTTCTCTTCAGAAAAAAAAATGCATGTATTTATTTGCCACCACAGAATATATTATTAAAAAAAAAATCGTCAGCCTATTATTGGTTTGAACAATACAAAAAAAAACTCGATTTCGAGAAAAACGATAAAGAAGGTTTACACTAATTTTTCTACATGGTAAATATTTGTTTTTGTTTTTCCATTAATTGCGGCACATATTCTTAACTAAACTATATACTTTTATATAAATTCAATAAATATTCTTGTTTTGTGCATACTGCACGACCTACATTTTGACGTAAGCAGCAGTTCGATTTGTTGTTTTGATTTTACGTTCGTTGTTATGGTAATGCAGCCAAAAAATAATGAAATAATTCTTTAAACTTTTATATGGAGTATGTCAATTGCAGCAAAACAATAATGAAGTATATATTTTTTTATTTTTTTATACAAAATTTACTGGATATGTCAAACAGTGGTCTATGCATCAGACAAATTTTTATTAAACGTCAAAGTCAATTCTGAATATCTCTTACATAATGTAAGATGTCGAGAAACTGGTTTCGGAACTAGATAAAATGGTTTGTGGGTCAAACCAATAGTAAGCTGACGAAATGTTAACAAATTAAAAACTCTTATTTAAATATAGTTTTTTTTACCAACTATTTCTGGAGTAACTCATTGACACCAGTACTGTAACAGTAACATTATTTACACTACACTCAAAAAAAATAAGTTAGTAGAAAAGTTAGTAAAACGTCTTGTAAATCAGGTATACTATTTTTTAGCAAAATTTTTTGCTAAAATCGTGTTTTCAGCTAAAATTTTTGTTATACTTATTCAGCACTTAACTGTTTTATACTAATGCTTTACTAATATACTAATGTTTTACTAATTAATTTAACTTAAATTTTGCGTTGTCACCGGCTTGTGAAAATAATTGTCTATTAATTAAATAAAAGACAAAATAAAATATTTATTTATTTAAACTAAATGTTTATATGTGTGGTCAAATTGCAAACAAACATATACAGAAATGTAGACAGAGTAAAGTGAAAGACAAAGACACACATCTTAGGTAGATTTTTTTATTGTTCCTTTTTCTTATTGCAAAAAGGGTTGTTTTTTTCGTTTCGTTTGTTTTTGTTTATTTTTTCATTTCGTTTCTATAATTATCTTCGGCAGTTGCGATAGCATCATTTAGACAACCATTGATGTAAGTAATTGAAAGACAATTTTTGTTATGTTATATATATTATTTCTATATATTTTCAGATATTAAATAAATTCATGTCGTCAATGTGGAAAAATGAAAATTTTTATATTTCGTTATTTTAGTAAATTATTTTTAAAAGAATCACAAAAATATGTTTTATGATTTTCAGCAAATAATTTAACTAAATTACAATTTTTCTACAAATTTTTTGCGTTTTTTCAGTCTACTAAAATTCAGCAAAAAATTTATTAATTTTTAGCAAGGCTTTTGTATTTCTAATCTACTAAGTGTTAGCAAAACTTTTGCTGAATCTACAAATTTTGTTGCTAAAAATCAGCTCGCTGATTTTCAGCAAAAGATTTTGCTGACATTAGCAACTTTTTTGCAAGCATCCTCCTGACTAAAATTTTGCTGACTCAGCAAAATTTTTTGCTGACTTTACAAACTTTTTTTTTGAGTGTAGTACACAACTGGTTCAAAATGACTGTTTAAAAATAAGTTGTTTTACTAGTCTAAAAACTAGTACTTTTTGAAACTAGTTCAACCATTTTCTACTGAGAGTCTTATAATATTTGTTGTGGTTTCACATGCATATTTGCTTTAAAAGACTGTTATAAAAATCAACAAAATTTCTATGTACACTCAAAAAAAGAAGTTGTTAAAGTCAACAAAAAATTTTGCTGAGTCAGCAAAATTTTAGTCAGGAGGATGCTTGCAAAAAAGTTGCTAATGTCAGCAAAATCTTTTGCTGAAAATCAGCGAGCTGATTTTTAGCAACAAAATTTGTAGATTCAGCAAAAGTTTTGCTAACACTTAGTAGATTAGAAATACAAAAGCCTTGCTAAAAATTAATAAATTTTTTGCTGAATTTTAGTAGACTGAAAAAAACGTAGAAAAATTGTATTTTAGTTAATTTATTTGCTGAAAATCATAAAACATATTTTTGTGATTCTTTTAAAAATAATTTACTATAATAAGGAAATATAAAAATTTTCATTTTTCCACATTGACGACATGAATTAATTTAATATCTGAAAATATATAGAAATAAATATATATAACATAACAAAAATTGTCTTTCAATTACTTACATCAATGGTTGTCTAAATGATGCTATCGCAACTGCCGAAGATAATTATAGAAACGAAATGAAAAAATAAACAAAAACAAACGAAACGAAAAAAACAACCCTTTTTGCAATAAGAAAAAGGAACCATACCTAAGATGTGTGTCTTTGTCTTTCAATTTGCAATTTGCAATTTGACCACACATATAAACATTTAGTTTAAATAAATAAATATTTTATTTTGTCTTTTATTTAATTAATAGACAATTATTTTCACAAGCCGGTGACAACGCAAAATTTAAGTTATTTTAATCCTCAATTTTGTTTTATGTATGAAAAAGAGATACAAAAACTTCCATGGTTGATTTTTTTATATGTCTTATAAGAGTTGTACTTTTTAGTATCATTTTCCTCTTCTCTACTACATCTTGACATGCCGCGACATCTACTTCATTGTGCGTATATCTTTCAATCTGGTTGTCGTCCACACTATTAATGTGCTTATCAGCACAATTTTTTTTAGCAAAATTAATTAGTAAAACATTAGTATATTAGTAAAGCATTAGTATAAAACAGTTAAGTGCTGAATAAGTATAACAAAAATTTTAGATGAAAACACGATTTTAGCAAAAAATTTTGCTAAAAAATAGTATACCTGATTTACAAGACGTTTTACTAACTTTTCTACTAACTTATTTTTTTGGGTGTATATGCCCATTTATATATAAATATATATGTATAAATTTTAACATACCCGAATGTATTTTAATTTCAGTTTAATCCAACAACATGGCGACATATATGAAAGTATTTAATGAACGCTACTTAAGTCTATCCAAGGGAATGGGTAAGTAGAGTTGATGCAATATGTTCGCTATGGGAAAAATCTACAAACGAAGCCGATCCCTTAATATGAATTGGACCTATCACTTTTACATGGTGTTGCCATAGGTGGAAAAATCGACACTTTGTGACATTTCACAGTCCTAACCTGGGACATGTCACTGAAATGTTTCTTTTAGAAGATTTCTGTGACATGTCCAGTAACATATTCTAGGGCATGCAACAAGATAGCTTTTTTGATGAAAATTTAGTGGCCTGTCCAAGATTAGTTCTGTGCTATGTTTTATGGGATAAAGTTATTCTTTCTATGACGCCATGTAAAGCGAAAGGTCCCGTTCATATTGAATGACAATTTTGATGGCAGCTTGTATAAAGAACTGTGTTCTGGAATTTTGTTTTAGATGAAACAGTGGACAGTTGGTTCCTAATGAGCTCTCCTGGACCCGTTTTTTCTATAGTAGCAGCATATTTGGTTCTTGTATTGAAAATTGGTCCCGCATTTATGAAAAATCGTAAAGCTTATAATTTGAAAAATGTCATGATCGCTTATAACGCCTTCCAAGTGTGTTATTCAATTTGGATGTGTCGAACGGTAATGTATTTTGTTGGAGTTATCCCACATGAATTCCAAATAATTATTATGTATTTCTTATTTAATACTCAAGTCATTGCAAGAGAGCCGCATCACAGACACTTTAATGTCGAAGAAATGTGAAATTGTTCGAACCCGTGAACAGAGCCTAAACTTGTATTCCGGAGCTTGGTTTTACTTCTTCTCAAAAATCATCGATTTGTTGGATACCTGTTTCTTTGTGTTGCGTAAAAAACAAAATCAAGTGACCTTCTTGCATGTCTATCACCACACCATCACAGCCCTATTCTCTTGGATGTATCTAAAATATGCTCCAGGTATTTTCAACGACGATTTTTGCATTTTAAATTTCCCCGGCGCCGATAACCTTCTTAATATTTTTTTCAGGCGAACAAGGTGTAGTAATTGGTATCCTGAACTCGGGCGTTCACATCATCATGTATTTCTATTACATGGTTTCTGCTATGGGGCCGCAATACCAAAAGTTTTTGTGGTGGAAAAAATACATGACGAGCATTCAACTGATTCAATTTGTTTTGATCATGGCCTATATGGTTACCATTGCTCTCAAGGGTTGCAATATGCCAAAGACTCTGACTTTCTTCTTCATCGGAAATACTCTCATTTTCTTGTACCTTTTCGGCAGCTTCTACAAGAGAACTTACAAATCAAATCTAAACGGTGCCACTAAAGCTGCCATGCGCGCCGCCAACGGTATGGGATGCATTCCCTCCAAGGCATTTCTGGCTCAGGGTGATCAAATGAAACGATTAATCGATGTTAATAATAATACTATGAAATCTACTAAAGCAGAATAATGCGCACTTTTCAACCTATCCATTTAAATGTTCTCGGTCAGAGCGGTGAATTCATGATAAAACTGTTTTCTTAATATTAATTATATTTTAAGTAGGTCTGATTTGTTTCTTTAATTTTTGTGGGCATTAATTATTAACTAATACTTAATTCATAGAGTGAATGTGTAATTGTGTGCTAATGTGTAAATATGAATGAATGAATGAATGAATGAATCAATGAATAAATGTTTAAACGATATATTATCTTTTAAAGTAGACTACGGATTTTCTATTCCAATTAAAAATATTAGAAATTATTGAAAGATAAACGAACAAATGTACATAGAATGTACAATTATATGTACATCAGGGGACAGCTATTTGGAAAAAATGGTGGTAAAATTGCGTGGAGTGTTGAGCTGAAGTTGGAGAGACTTAGTCGAAAATAGCATTGTTGAAAGTTTGGGCCAAATCGGACAATTGTAACAAGTCAGAAAAATATTTTTTTTACTTTTGAACTTTATGCTGCGACACACCATCTCGAATTTTTTTGAAAGGGTTTTTGAGATATTCTAGAAATCGTCTTGAAATGGAATAAAACTTAAATCAGAAAAACTCTTTGTCTGATTTTGATTTTTTTTTGTATTCATCATTTGTTTTCTGTTCGAAAAATTCCATGTTTCACGTTTTCCGATTTTCTAGACATTTTGAGAAACAGATATTTTGGACCAAGTGCTACCTAATTTCGCTTAGCGCTTCTCGAAATTCTTCAAAAAGCATAATACTGGCACCCTAACGTACATGTGAGGCTTTCCTTTTGAACTGCCCCCTTACAGGAAGGAGTATGTCGGATTAATTTCTAGCTGTATTCATTGTTCTATTTGATATGAATTTAAAATGAAACAACTTTTAAGATTTTTCCAAAATATGGGGCAAATAGGCATGGTTATGATTGAAAATTTACTTTTATATGGACAATTTAAAAAAATTAAAAAAAAATGCAATGCTCGTTTTAAATATTTAAAGGAATACAAAATACAGTTCTAATAATCTATAATTATTTGTTTATTTCTAAACATATTTTAGATGTCTTCTATCGATTCAGAAAGTTTCAGCGTGTTGCCTCCAGCAAAACTATTAAAATTAAAATAAATATTTTAATACATATTAAAGCAATAGTTTTTATACAAAAAGATTCATACAAGACAGACAAAATTTTTGTCTGTTTCGATCCAGTATTAAAAACTTTTAAAGTCAATCATTTTTGTTAGTCACTTGAATTAAAGCTCGCAAAATATGCACTAAGATTTATATACATACACTAAAAAAAGTTTGACAGTTACTGCATGACAGTTTAACAGCAGTTACAGTTATTTTTCTATGAAATAATTCAAAACACGTATTATGACAGTTATTTCAAAATAACTAAAGAAAAATATTGCATTTTTGTAACAGTTGTTTCAAGCAGTTATTTTGGTGTTTTAATAATATAAAAAAGCAGTAGTTTTTACGAATTGTCTAAAATTATTTGTAGTAAAAAAATGTCAGTTGTTTTTACTGCATTTATTAGTCAGATAAAAATAACAATACATGTTTGTTGTTAACTGGAGGAAAAAGTTAACCAAATATCTTAGCGGATCATCAAAAAAATTTCATTTGCATCAAAAATGCATTTTTTTAACCTTAATACCATCCTGGGGTAGTTTTTGACCCATTGGCGATTTCATTTCTTTTATTATTTAAGAGAAACAAACAAAGCCTTATGTATTAGAACATTTTGAAATTTTGAATCAGAAAAATATAGTTTCAATAAAATGTTTGCTTTTTTACAATTGCTATTTAAAAACTTACATTTTCCTCCATCACGGTCGATATTGTTTTTTGCGTAAAGAACATATATTTTCTTGTAAGTAGTAAAATTAGTATTTAGCAATTTTTGACTTTGAAATCGTGTGGCTGATCAACAAAACTGTTTATCGTCATGAAATATTCTCAAAATTAACTGCTTTTTACTTTTAAAATAAAATAGATTTGATGAATTCGGATCATAATTAAGCATAATTGTCGTACAAAGAACATTTTGCATAACTGCTACTTTTGCCTAAGTATGCATTTTTGGTGTCATTTTTACCACTTAAATAGCCATGCTGGCTGGATATATTGTACATCCCCAAGCGTGTATAGAATTAAAGTTTAATTTAAAAATAATTTGGAACAACTGTGCAAATATTCTTATCCTATATATTATTTAGGACCTATGCTCCACAGGGAGTTGATGTACGATGCAAATATGCACAGACGGTTATTTGCATTCTGTCAGCCTTAAACAGTATTGACGATGCAAGCTGTACATATGTGCATCGTGTGCAAAAACCAATTTCGAATACCCTTATTGCCTTCGACTATTGTAGAATAGATTCTTAAAAATGTTTTAAAATTTTATTAAACATAATTTTCAAAGACTATTTTTGAATAGTTATTAAAATATTGCAGTTCTTAACAAAATTTTAAGAAAAATTTTAATTTTTTGGACAATTGTTTCAGTTTTGGGATTTCTGCTTTACGAAAAGGAATCTTCATCCTTTTAATTTAACAAAATTTATTTTTCGCATTTGTGTCAAATGTATATTTTTTTAGTTAATACTCGTATAAAATGTGTTTTGTGAAAATTTTTGATAGATTTTGTGTCACCATACTCAGAAAAAATTATCAACCTGAAATATCTAATTAAAGATTTAATTTGAATTAAATTTGTTTCTAAACAAATATTTAATTGAATCAATTAATATTTTATTTGACTTTTAACTACATACCTATTTTATTTTAAACATAATTCTGAAAAAATATTTTCATAAACTGTATGTTAAATAGAAAAGTTTCAGTATATTATACCAAATGCATTTGAAGTTTACAAACAAATCAAGAACACACCCAGCCACACAATCAGACACAGCATTACCAAAAACACATATGCAAACGTATCTTTCACACACATTTTTTATTGTGAGTATGATAATTTTTTTTCTTTTTTTTTTGTAGATTGTTATTTATAGTTTTTTTTCGTTTTAGTTTTTAACCCTTTCATGTCAGAATTAAAGTGGGCGTGGTTAAAAATATTTTGAATATATTAGGCTATTGTTTGAGATTTAGATATGAACTGATATTAATTTCAAGCCTCTACTACTTCTGGTTTTACCGTTATGAGATGTTGCTTATAAGCAACATTGAGCATTGGTGGTAGATTTTAAAACACAAAGATACATTGATATTTTATGTTATTTTTATTAATTTTGTATACATTTCATGTGTGATTTGATACAAAACAATTTTTTTGTGGATTACAACATAAGTATACATTACATTTTGAACATTTTGATTTTGGAATACCGGTTGGGCATAATCTACACCTTCCTTTTGCTCCCCATTCAACCCAATGACCAACTTGATCAAGACGCATGGATTTTGGAGGTTCCGATATGTATGATCGTTTTGCTGATGACGATGAACTTTGTGACGAAACGTTTGAAATATCAGATGGTGCTGGAGACGGTGAATCAGATTGCATGCTTGGAAGGATTGCCGATGGGCGACCTCTTTTGCGATGGTTTACTAGCGCTATATCAGACGCGTGTAGAAGCTCGATTGCTATACTCAATTGAAAATCCAACAATGACATATGTTTCGTTCTTCCGTCTTGATCTTTGAGGTCTCTTCTATACAACAACCAGCTAAGTGCAACACAATATCTGATAAGATCCCTAATCCAAAAGGGGGTCACGTTCCTTCTCCTACATAGAGAGCAAAATCGTATACGATACCTGAAACTCAAGCTCTTGTCAACATTTTAAAACCCCACTTATTGGGCTTCATTGGTAGGTATTGCTTTAGATTGTGACGTCCTTTATATTTAATCATTTGTTCATCAATGCTCTGGTGCTCCTCCTGGTCTATTTTGTTGCATTTCTCTTTCATTTTATCCAGTAATGGTCGTATTTTATAAAGTTTGTCGTGATCCACGTTCCGGCTGTTGAGTATTATCATTTATGTGAAAAGATTCTTTGATTTTCTCTAAGCGTGCTCTTGATAAAGAATCTGCAACAGCTGATAATCTGAAGTTTGGCATCCAAGCCATTCGTAAATTTGGAACTTGTATTACTCCTAAATAAAGAAGTACACCGAAGAATCGTCTGATCTCGAATGGTAAACAATTTAGCTCTACACCTTTCGTTTGCATCGAATATAGATTTGTTTCGTTGCAAATCTTGTTTATAATTTCATCATCGAAGAACTCACTGAAATATTTTATTTGATCTTTGACTTCTCCACAAACTTTTTCTTCTTTCCAAGCAGTTTCGCAATCGGGTAGGCTTGTGTTCCTCCATCTCAAACCCTCCAGATTGATTTTTTCAAAACTTTCCGTGACGATGTTTTCTATATCCCCTTCATTTTCAACTTCTACATCAGCATGTTCATCTTCTTCAATAATTCTGGTAATCAAATTTATTTCAACCTTTTCTCCTCTTTTCTTTACCTGTACGGGATATAACTAAATATATAACTAACTAACATATAATAACACTTACCTGATCAATTGTTTCTTCAATGACTCTTTCCAAATTGGCATCATATAACTCTTCTTCTTCTTCACCTTCTTCATCATCAGAATTATTCCAGTCGAAATCGAAAATTCGTTTACTTCTGTTTCTGTGAGACCTTTTGGGCGCATTTCTAAACAAAAACAAAACTAAAATTATTGCTACTATGGACAAATGTTGCATATAAGCAACATTGTGTTCATGAAATTCCTGACATGACAACAACAACTTTTTTTAAGTTTTGCAAACTCTATTTAATTTTCTTACCTGTTATTTATAATAAAATTCACTTTTTATAAAAAAACTCTTGCGTATTTAGATTTTATTTGAACTTTTGTAAAACAACTTTTTCGACTTTTTTTTGCACACGTCTGAACCCCACTGCAACTCGCTCTCAAATTAACACTTGTAATGATTTTTAAAATGTAACATCATAAACAAATGCGCACACATGTTAATTTTAGTTAGAGAAAAACCGTTAGCAAAAATATCAAAAACTGTAGTAACTGTGACCGAAAATATACAATGTTGCCTATAAGCAACATTTGACATTAAAGGGTTAATTAAAGTTTTAATTGATATTATCATTGGCGTGATAGGTGTTAAATCAATTAAAATATTAATTGATTGAATAAATTTTTTAATTTAAACCCGTTTTTAGTTTTTTCTGTGTGTGGTAACTATGGGCTTATTATGCTTAATTAACTTTTGGAAAATAGGAGATAACACAGCTCAATATTCTTATTATTGTGAAATAGACTATAAATTGCCTTAAATTGATTAGGTCGGTCCATTAGTAATGCAGAGAATATCTGAAAAACCATTTATACAGTCCAGATAGCCTGCGTTGCCACCCTGTGTCTTACTGGGTAAGAGAATAACTCCTAGTCTATAATAACACATATGTTTCGTTCCATTCGGTCCAGTAGTCAAGAAGTTGCACATTAACTACCACGTTTTCCCGTTTCAAACTACAATGCCTTTATTTTAATTTACTAATGTGTAGGTATATTTAAAATAATTTTTTTTTAAGTTTTTTTCTTTTTGTTTGCATAAGCAAAAACAAAACTTTTGTTATCCGTTTGGGATTTTTTATTGCATAAATGCGAAAGAAAATAAACGCTAGAATCGAATTAGATAAATCCGATAATAACTTTCGAATATATGGGAAATCTAGAGAACCGTATGATTCTATGTCACTCAGCATTTAAAATATTTTGGTAATATTTTTGATGGTATCAGCATTTTTAAGTCAATGAATTTAACAGGACGAACATCCAAATTTTTAATATTTATACTGTAAATGTGCCCTACTCAAAACTACCCCAATTTTACCTGAAAAAAGTTTTTTTCTTTTGGAAATAACTTTTTCAGCTCAAAATGAAATTTCCTAAAACCTTTGGTGTATTATAGTCCTGATGTTGCAAAATCTACAACAAATTGAAAAACAAATTAAAATATTATAAAAATTCAAACCGTGAAAAAATCAAGATTTTTTTTTTTATTTTAAAATTTGAGTATGGAGATGTATTATAGGCTCCATGGGCAATTATGATAAATAAAATTTCGAAAGAGTTCTGAGTTTTTTAAAATTTTTTAATTTTTTTTACAAATTTCCAGCATATCCTATCCTTATGCCAGTATCGTTGAAAAACAAATGTTTTCTGCAAATTAATGTCTCTCAACAATAATAACAAATTTCATAAAATTTTACAAACGTGTATGAAACAAATATTTTTAATTATACATTTTTTGTGTAATAACTACAGAAGACTTTTTTATGTTGTTTTCAGATTGTGCAATTTTGATCTTTACAATGGTAGTTTCTTAAGCTTTTTAGGCTTCTAACAGTTTTTTTTTTTTTAAAGATTTTTTAACTTAAAATGCTTTTTTTTTACTTCTTAAATATTATTAGTTTTTTTTTGACTTGGAACCTTTTTGTTGAAAAAGTGTTGTTTTCCCTTTTTTGTCTTTAGCGGTGATAATGTACGTTAAAGTATTTTGTATTGAATCCATGGGAGTGTTGATTAACATTAGCTCTATTCGACGTACAATGCCACCGGTACCCAATTTTACCATAACGCGTTTTTATTGTCGAATTTATGTGTAAATTGTTTTTGTTTCGGGTTAATTGAGTTCCCGCTGTAACGGGCTATTATTTTTAGTTGTTTTTTTTTACCAAGGTAAACCTATATATAATTGTGTAAAATTTTATCTGAATACATCTACACATATTTAGTTCGGTTACTTTCAATTAAACAAGTTTTTTACAAGGATTTATGCTTAAAAAACATAAGCTACACTGAGAGAACTATCTGCATGATATCAATGAATTTTTGAATTAGACTTATGAACTGTCACTGGAATTGGTCCATTGAAACTTTTCATTAAACTAATGTAGTTTTTCACAAAATTTTATGAAAAATTTCAGTTTAGTTATTAAAAATTTCATACGCTAAATGAAAAATATTTTCATAAAAATGATGAAGCTTGTTTATAAAGATTAAGCAAATTTTCAATCACTTTGTGAAATGAGAAAGAAAATTCTTTCAGTATGTTAAATTTTTTTTTTAATTTTCAAATATTTGGCCATTAAGAAAACAAGAAACACGGTTTTCGCTTAAGTCAACTTTAATGATTATGCGAAAATGACACGGATATTAAAACCAGTACATGTACTACCAAGAATAATTTAATTTCGACCCTCCTTGGCACAAGCGCCGAAACTATTTGTATTTCTCTATCTGGGCAAATTTAAATGAGTTGTATTCTCGACTTAACTATATCCGTTAACTCTGAAAAAAAAACTCAAAGTTCACTAAAATGTGCTTTAGGCGAAAACTTAAACATAACTTTTCTTATGCGCGTTAACTTTAAGCTTGGCTAATTGTCAACGCTGAGATCTCAACACCTCTAGCGTAACTTCTTCGCGTTATTTACTAAAAAGTTTTGCTAACATACTCTCGATTATACCGCTAATATTATAAACATTAACAGTTTAAATTTTTTTAAACTTTAATCAGTATAGCGTAGATTGCCTTTAAATATTTAACGTTGATAGGTATGAACCAAAAAAACAGCTATAATTGATATTGAAACATAATCCTTAAACTGTCAATATACAATCACGCCTACTTCACCCACGTTTCCATTATTTATTCGTATTAAATATATATCAAAATAAATAATTAGTGTAAGATTTAGTGTCCGACCGAACTCATTTTTTTTCGGCCGAAGCCGAACTTTTTGTTTTAATAAAAAAAAAAATATAAATTGTTTTTTTTAGATCAATAAATTTAAGCCAAAAAGTTAAACATAAACAAAATAAAAATTTATAGGTATATTTTTTTAAGAAATCATGTTTGGAAAATAGTTGTACTATTTTAAGTACAAAAAAAAAATAAAATATTTGTACTATATATAGTCAAAGAAAAAAAGTTGATCGATCTTTAAGTTGATATAGAAAAAAAACTTAAACTTTAATATTTAAAATTAATAAGTTTGATATTGTAATGACAGAACAGCAATTTTTCCGCATTCACACCATGTGAATTGCTTCGTCTATCAGAATACAGCTGTCCGGCAGCGCTAAAAAGCTGTTCGCTGGCTACACTAGTTGGTGGGGCTGATAAATATTTTATAGCTACAGGTTTTATAATTGTAAATGGACTTGAATTCCAATACTCAAATATATTTATATTTCGGAACTTAAAGGCTCCGTACTAAACATTTTAATTTCTTTTTCAATAAAATTTTCATTTGGTTCTGCTACTTCTAAGTCTGGTACTACAGCATGTCTATCCCAAATTGATGAACCTGTTATTCTCTTTTTAGGATTACTTACCACTCGAAATTAATTGCAAAATATAAAAGTATATTATATCGCATTAAATTTGATTATTTGCTTATAAGTCTTGTAGGTATATTTCTGGATTTTTTTTTTTTAACTCTTGGCTTTTTGAAATTTTTTCACACACATTGATATTTAAATATCGTTGTCTTTTTTTGGTATTCTATCATATTCAACGTTGTATTTTTTACGTAGTTTTTTGTAAATTCTAAAAATAAATATAACCACAGTTGTCATTTATTTGTGCTTTTTATAAATAATCATAAAAAGTTCGGTAAGTCGCCCAAATTCGGCCAAAATTTGGCCGAACACCGAACTTGGCCGAACTTCACTTTTTGGCCGAACTCCGAAGCCGAATACTCGGTCGGACACTAGTAAGATTATACCTTTTTTTCAGCTGTTCGGTTCGTTTGGAAGCCCCATTTGTATTATCATTAAAAACAATAAACAAAATAAAAAAACATTAATTACAATTGTTGTTATTTTCATTTTTGGTACCAATTAACAGTTAACTTATATTTAGGGAGATCCAGAATAAAATTCATGACAATTTTGCAGAAATGTTCTTTAAAATTCCCGGTAAACAAATGTAGGGTAAAGGGGAATCATTCGATACTTTTTTTTTTTAAGCGATCTCTTTACTCAATCAACTTCTTTTTGGAAAAAATTTTGTTTATCAAAAATTTTACACATCTGAACTTTAAAACAAAAATTACACTGTGCAACAAAGTTTGCGTCATCGAATCTTTCCCTAATGAGACCAACGGCAAATGAAAATAGACTATCAGTAGAAGAAACACCAAAAAGGGTTTTAAAAAGGTAAAGCCTTTTGAAGTTGGGCTATTTTGAGTCCGGCTATTTTTTTATATGCAATCAAATGGAAAAATCAATATATAATTGGAATTAAATATTTAAGGCTTATAATATTTAAATTTATTAAGTTTTATACTTTTTGTGGTTTTAATTTCAATATTAGAAAATTTTTTGTTTCACGCACTTTGGTAAGATTTTCACAATTCGTGCTTCGATTTTTATAAAATTAAAGGATATAGCTTTTTGAAAAAATGTTTAGATAAAAATACAATTTAATATGTAAAAAAATGTATGCAAATGTACAACAAAACTCAGGTTCGAGAAGGTGTAATTTCAATCTGAAATTGTAAATGATATTATCATGGACTACGCGGGTAAAAATAGGTATATCTAGGCATATATAATATGATTAAGTCATATCTGACTTTGAATGGAGTCATGTTACGGCTTATATAATTTTATACAAATACATCTGATAATTTTTATTGAGGGAATTTTTATATGTTACTTGATATTATTATACATAAGCCATATAATAATAATCCAAATATTTTCCTTATAATACTATATAGCATTATATATAATCGCATACATATTTTGGTACTGTTCAATATCAAATTAAGTAATATGCAAGTCATGACTTTATTACATATGGCTTCAGTGATTTCTTTTATATAATTTCACATAAAAAATAGGTCAATTTTTGACCTAAATTATTTCTGTATAATTTTTAAAAACTTCATTGTTGATTTATAGAAATTTAACTTAAATACGTTTAAGCTAGAGATGGGCACGTGACACGAAATTTGCGTGAGTCAAGTGAATCACGCGTGATCGTGAGTGAAATGAGCGTGAGTAGAAAAAATAAGTTCGTGCGTGAGCGTGAGTGAGTCAAATTTACTGCGTGCGTTTGCGTGGTTTGAATTTTTTTCAAGTATTTTTTTATTTTTTTTTTTATTCTTGTTTTGTGTTTTTTCTATGCCTTTCATTGATTTTTTTGTTATTAATAGCAATTCCATACAAATGGCAACACCATACTAATTTATTTATATTTTTTTTAGCAGTGACTGATAACACAGTGATACATTCTAAGCTTCAGCAGCTAACCACATATTTCTTATACAAAAAACGCAAATTTAAGCGTGAAAAGAGCTAAGTTGCAGTTGTTGCCTTAGATGTAGTTAATAGTGTTGTGAACTCCTGCTACTTTTGACTACCCGATACTACTCAATACTTTTGAATTGAGTACTCGATACTACTCGATACTTTTTGATTTGTATTTTATGTTTCAATATTTTTAAACACTATTTTGAATTTTTTAATTCACATTTATTTTGCACAAACTAAAAAACTAAATTCATTTCTATAATTTTTTAGTTTTTATTAATGTAGCATTTCTTTGCATTATTAGCGGCAGTATTTTTTCACAACTATGTGAACAAATTTCGATCTTCGTTTGAAGCGTTTTGTATGTAAAAAAGTTCCTGAAAACACAAAAATGAAATCGTTCTTAAGCAGTTAAACATTGTAACTAAGGAAATTCGGCCAATGTCTGTTGCTGAAGGTAAGATTACACAAATAATGTGTATTCCAGTCAGTTCAGCAAATAGCGAACATGTATTTTCTTCATCAGGAAAATAATTCCTGAGGAAAAAAGAAGCCGACTTCTTGGAGAGAATGTTAACAAGATTTTGTTTCTTCATAAAAATTTAGAATAATATTTTTTATAAAATATTAACAAATTTTTATAAAATTTATTTTGTAGTTTAACTAATAATCCGTAATAATTTACAATACCAAATATTGGACAATGAGTGTAACAATTTTAATTTAAGTTACTTAATTTTTATATGCATAAATTAATAGCTTTTTCTTCATAAAAATAAAACGAAAATTTCGTGATTATTTCGTGAGCGTGAGTCAAGGTAAACTTACTCACGTGATCGTGAGTCAGCAAAAATTGTTCGTGCGTGAGTCGTGCGTGCTTATAATTTTTTCTTCGTGGGCGTGCGTGAGCCTGAGTGAAAAATCACTAACGTGCCCATCTCTAGTTTAAGCATTACTACAAGTTACAGAAAGCATACCGACTAGGGTATTCAAATTACTCGGGTTTGGTTTTGTTCGAGTAAGGGAGTAACTCGATTTAAAGGTTTTTAAATTAATCGATTAAACGAGTTAGATTTTAAAATTACTCGAGTAATTCGAATAATTTCATAGGTTTATTTCAATAATTTTTCCTTACAAACTCATAATACAGTAGTCGCTCGGTAAAACTAAAACCTTAATGTAATAAAAATCATTTGAATTACTTATTTTATATTCTCTCGATTATGTGAACTTCTCCATTTAGTGAACAGGCTCTGTTTGAATTAGTTCATATAACTGAGCGACTACTGTAATTCAAATGAGTTTTATTACATTAAGTTTTTATTTTTAATAAGTTTTTTAATAATTAATGTACATGAAAGTAGTCGGTTATATTTTTTTGTACTATTTTTGCTTCAAGGGATTTCTGTAGTGCCTTTTCCTCAAAAGACAAAAGACAATTACTTAGAACTCAACAACTCAACACTCAAAACATTAAAAAAAATCAGCGGTTGCAGGTTCTTCATTTATTTCGGGGAAAAACAAAAAAAAAAAAGGGAAAACTTCTAATAAGACAAACATTTAAAAAGCTGTTCACATAATAGAGATAGGCTGTGTTCACTCTTTAGAACCTCCTGTGTTTAAATTTTTTTGTTTACTATTCTGGAAGTTTACATAACTGGATACTCATATAATCAAGCGACTACTGTAAATACGAAATCAGGAGTTCCGAAATTTATTTTATCAAAAGTAAAAAAAAAAAAATTGGGCAATTAATTTAAAATTAAAAAAATATTCTAAAATAATATACAATTGAGGGGTTTAACATTATTTTCTTTCGTTTTTGTGAAGTTAGACTTGAAGAAGACATTAGAGATATAACTTTTAGAATTTTTTTGCAAATATTAAAAATAAAACTCCCAGAAAATCTGGAAAAAAAACTTTGGTTTAACAAAAAAAAAAAAACGAAAAATATGATATCAAAAAAGGGTTTTAGCTCCAAAAAGTACAAAAATATGCTAAAAAACTATATGCAAACTGTTCTGAAACTGATAAATATCTCAACCGTTTTTCAACAGGACAATAAACTTGCCCCGCTTATTACATTTTGAACAGCTGATGGTTGGAAATGATAAAAAGTGCAAGTGATTAAAAAAATAATTATAAAATGATTTGTTATATTATTTAGTTCGTTTGATAATTTTGAAATAATAATCGATTAAAAAAAATTTTTTTTGACAACTCTTTAGCTGCAAGTGAGGTGTAACATGTTACCGAAGTAAGTACTTACCTCAATGGACATGCCCTTGTTAAAATAATAGGGTTTGTAATAGAAATGTAACTATTTACCGACCTTAATTTCTTCTTCCCAAACATATTAACGGGTAATGGAAAGTTTTGCTGGATTTTGCTTAATTTTTCGAAATTCAACCGCAAAATAATGATTTTTTTAATAATATAAATCAAATTTTTCTTTTATTTGAGTATAATGGGTGTTTGTTTAGGATATCTTACAGATTTGTCAAGGAAGTTGAAAATTTTGCATGTTTAGTTGTATCCTTATAAATTTTATGTTTTCTTAAAAAAATTTTAATTTTATCACTACGAGTAAACTAAACAATCCACTGAAATCATTTTTGTATCAAATTGCAAATCCATTGATAATATCATGAATTTAGAAAAGAACATTTTTATATAAAAAAATTAAAGTATGTAACATAAATATAAAAACCGCGATATTTCAAAAGCTACAAATGAGAAAAAAATTTTCCCAGATAAATGTATTAGAAATTAAATATATTCACTGAGGAAACTTCTGCTTTAAAAATATGTAGTTGTTTGGGTTGTAATACAGTCTCATTATTTTTAATGTAAATGTCAGTCATTTGTAGAACAAATAAAATTTTTAACTAACCTTGTAGTTCATTTAAAAAAACAACTCACATCAAATGACTGTTTTATGATTTTACATTAATTTTTTACAGTTGTTTTTGTTCATAAAACGCTCATTTTTGAGTGGCTTTTTCCACTAAACTGGTCACTCATGAAAGAGCTTTAAATTTTATGCATAAAAGAGTATTTTATGACTCTTTTTTTAAAACGCATTTCGAGCTCATATTCCAGTGCATAAAATAACATTTTTGAGCCTCATTTTGCGTGCATCAAAAACTCTAATTAGTATCCTGAAAATGACGAAAAACAGATAATTCAAAATAGGATTTTTTATTCAATAAGTTAACATATTTGTATTGTTAAAGTAAAATGGTATTAAAATGAATTAAATAACCTGAATCACAATTTTGTCTTTACGCTTCCAAAAATATTCACTAATGAATCAATTTGTGTAACTTCTTTCTTCTGCTTAGCTGGAATTTACCGTTATCTGTCAGCGTGCAGAAATTACTCATAAAAAGCACATAAAATCTATCGTTTATGAGCTCATAAATATGCGCGCAGAAACCACGCATAAAAAACTCATAAAATTTACCGTTTATGAGCTCAGAAATTTACACGCAAGAAACACTCATAGAAAGTCATAAAATCGATCGTTTATGAGCCCAGAAATATGCACGCAGGAAACACTCACAGAAGCTCATAAAATCGCTCATATATGAGCTCATATATAAGAGCGCTCCGATAATGGTATGCTGGGTTCTGATCGAAACAATACTTGTGTGTACGTAGTGTAACCAAACTCCACTTTAGCCACAGTCATCGCTGTGTCGACCGTGGCTCAACTCGTTAAGAGGTGAGATTACGATGCATAGCTTGATGCTAAGGCAGTGAGTTCAAATCACAGTACGACACCAATAAATAAAAAGTTTTTCATATAGAGCAAATTAGCAATATAAAATACTTTGTTCAATTGACACATAAATTAACCACTGACGAGTCCCAGGAGGGGGACGAAACTGCGGCAGTCTGGTGTATCCCTTGTGTCCGTAAAATTTTTCAATAAAAATGTTTTTTTCTTCTTCTTCCTGTAAAGAGACTAGCTAAAGTAATAATCTACAGTAATTAATATAAAAATTAATTACGTTTGTCATTATCTGACGGTTGCAAAACACCTTCTAACAAAAAAAATAAGTGTTTGTTTATTTTTTACTACCATGTGGATCATTTTTACTACAATTGTTAGTCATTTTTTGAACATTAAAAAACAAATGACAATGTTAGTTGAATTTAATGAAATGTAAGTCGTTATTTCTTTAAATGAAATTTCATTTGTTTTTGACTACAATTGCTGTCGTCTTCACAAACATAATATCCTAAGTGTTAGAAATTATGTATTGCAATGACAGGTTCTGCAAATAGTTGCAATTTTAAGTAGTAGTGGTAATAATATATTTTTATATGAAGACAATTTTTTATACGTTTGCATTTGAAGTATGTTTTCCACTAATTCCGTTAAATAATTCTACACATTTCAGGGCAACATTTCAATCGATTTTGTAAGTTTAAAACAAACATTTGTTTACTTTTTTTTGCCAGGATCCTCCTAGCAAAAATGTTGCTGACTTTACACACTTTTTTTTGAGTTTATGGGCTAGTTCTTTTATAAGATATATTTTGGAACTTTCTTTAGGAACTATGGATTCAGAGGAGGAAAGTCTCCTGATATATACTTTTCATGATATGGATATTAATACGAAATGTTAAGTGATATTCCTTTAAATTCTTCCTGCCTTTCTTCCATATACAATATCTGCAATACAATTTATATTTACAACACATGTGACAACGGATATTTACAATTAATAATGGATATATACAATTTACAATTGACTAGTGGATTTTTGAAATTGACAATGGATATTTACAATTGACTGTACAAATTTACAATTTCAATTTGATAAATGTAGGTTATTATTGCGCATTTACATTTTTTTTTATCTATTGTAGTGTCATCTGACTTCATATATTTACAACTGATTATGGATATTTATACTTGATATTAGTTAGTTGAACTGCATTTATATTTTCTCATTTACAAAAATTTAAGTTGAATTACAAATGATTGTTCAAGTTGCAAATTAAATTAAAAAATGTCGGTGATAATTTCTGTAAACTTTTTATATTTATATTTCTGTTGTTTATCAAACATTATCAATTGCATTTCAGAAATAGCAATGAATAATTTTTCTTAAATACAATTAAAAATTTCTGAAATACAATTGATAATTTCGGAAATAAAATTAACAATAACTGAAATACAATTGATCATCTCTGAATTACTACTGGTAAATCTGACAAACAATTAATAATTTCTGAAAATTAATTGATAAATCTGAATTTAAATTTATATTTTCTGAAGTACTGTTGTTACATCTCAATAATAATTGATAGATTTTTAAAACAATTGATAAAACTAAAGAAAAATACCTATTTTAAAATATATAATCATTAAATCTGAAATACATTCAATATTTTTTAAAATTCAATTGATACTCTTAAAAAAAGAATTACTGCAAAAATGCTGATTTTTTGAATTTTAGGTACTCGCATTTTTGGTACAGAAAAATTATTAAATTTTTGGTATTTATAGTATTGGAAAAATACTGAATGAAGTTTTGCAAATGTAAAAAAGAAGAGTCTCATAACCGTTTAATGGTGTTAACATTTCGACGTTGACAGAAAACCGTAAACGTTGAAATTCAGTCGTTTTGATGACGTATGCACTACCGTTTACAACGTATTGCAAATGTTCAGTGGGATAAATCACAAAATTTGTGGAAATAATTCGGCCATTTGTTAACTTGTGGTCCGATTGTAATGAAATTTGGAACATGCATAAAAGACATAAAATGGAGTTTAAGTTTTGATTTTGAACCTTCCAGACCCTTTGGGGCGGCAAAATGGCTGCCCAAAGTTGGGTACTTTTTTTATAAAAATTTCGAGTGTTTGCCATTTTTTTGTTTCTCATCCGATTTTCAAAAAATTAACATATTTGTAATCTTCTTGTAAAGATGAACAAAAAACATGCTTACATGTGTGGGTTACCTCCAATAGTTTCCTAGGTAATCCGATTTGAAAATGTGAAATTCCAAATTTTGTCCGACTCAGGTCCAAAGTTTTTCGAATATCGGGAGAAAATTGGAACCAATTTTCGTTTTAAAATAACGGTTATTTAGCCAATACAATTCTTGATTGAAGAAAAAAAAATTAGTTCAATATCTTGTTTCAGTCAAAAAGTAGAAATTAAAAAAAAAAAGTAAATTTTGGCGATATTTTCCCCAAAAAGCACCAAACTTCTTATCGCTCCAGACAAATATTTTTCTTCTGAACATATAAAGTATGTACACTTTTCTGGAAGGTCTTTTTATATAAATGCGAGTTGTAAAAAAAATTTTGATTTGTAAATACTTTTCCCCCCATCCGCTTCCAAAGTTGCCATATTTTTGAGGTAAATATCAACTTTAAACTCACAGTTAAAATTTGTGCACGCCTCCAAGTAGTGGAAACCGGTTTTAGATACTCCAACAGATACCTAATGTAGCGTGTAAGTCATTTCTAGTTCCCGCTTTAAATGACGACATGGCAGCAAAAAACGAAAAAAATCCCATTTTTGGAATTTTTTTTTTATTTGTAGGAATTGTGGGATTGTTTTCAGAAAATCATAATTTCTGAAATTTGTTTCGATTTGTTGACCTTAAAGTCTAGTTAAATCCAAAAAATCATTGGATTATGTCTATTAATAAATATTTTATTGAATAGTGAAAATTTTCATTTAGCAAAAGCTGAAATTTTTACCTTCATATTTGGATTACCCAAGTTTTTGTTTTACCAAGATGGCTAAATTCAACCTTTTTTAAAAAAATCGCAATTTACAGGTAATTTTCTTTTCAACGATACCAAACACTGGTATGTTATGTTCATAACTTCTAAACAGAAAATCTTCAAATGTTAGCCCTTATTCATATATTTCTTCTAATGTGTCCTCGTATTCACATCTTACATAATTGGGTCAGGTAAAAAGGGTTTTATGAAAAAAAAAAAGACAAACAAATTAGGTTGTTTCTTTATTTAATACAAAATAATCGGACACATCATTATTTATATCTAACAGATAAAGCAAATCTTTTAATTCTTCATTATTTACAGATGCCAATGTGTTATAAGAAATCCATCGTTTTCTCATTGACGACAGGACGGGATCGGTAGACAGTAATACGTTATTGAAAATATCTTCGTTCTGTGATTGCCTTCAACATTTTCTGGAACTGAACAATTGGGCATGTTTGAAATCTCGATTCCTTGCTTCCTGAGCTTCTTCTGTTAGTTCACCTAGAGGAAGAATGTTTGATTCAATGATGATTTTTCCATGGCCTAATGAACTGTTGGTGTCATTTCTTTCCAGGGATATAATGATAATAGAAGTTTTGTTATTTCGTCGGTATATACTCCAAATTTTGAGGAATTTAGTTTATGATTACTATTAATTGCCATTAACATGATGTTGATCTTTCGAAGCAACTCCTTGTCAATTCCTGTTATTATTGAAGTAATTTCAAAATCTCTAAAAAACCTTCTTGCTGTATTGCCATCGTTTGTACTTCCGCAACTAGCAAGTGGTTTATCTATGTTTAAGCCTGTCTGCCTTTTAAAGTCTTCTTGTATCCTCCTTTTTTCATCTGCCCTCATTTTTGACATTTCTTCGTTGTTTCTTACTGATTTTGTTTCATTTCCTGCTATGCTTTTATACTTTAAATCATATGCTATGTGTAAGAAGTGTTCCATGAACCAAATGCGGGCATGTAAGGGGGATATGCCAAAACCCAATACTTTTTTATTAATAGTTCTTTCTTTGGAAACATTTGAAAACTGTGATTTCTTTTCATTGCATATAGTGCATTCCCAAGTTGAGAGCGTATCTGTTATTGCATTGCAAACCTTTCCATCGATCATTGTAAGGCTCAAATCAAAAGATATATTAAACTTGTAATCACCAATCTCAATACAAATTGGCTCCAGAGTACATTTTTCTCCTTCTATATAATCCACCAAATTATTAGTAGTAGAGTTTGACTCTTTATATACTCGAAACCAATGGGTCTGCAAAAGGCTTTGGATCCAGGTGCTGAATTGATCCATACATCATCGAAAGCATTATTTGTTGAAGGCTCAGTAGTAGAATATGAACGAATTCTTAATGGAACTAACGATGACATGAATACGCTCTTATATTCTGATTTGTTCTGGCCTTCGGAAGCATGTTTGTATTCAGGAAGGGCTGATAAGCCATCACATCCCCACTTGCACATTAGTACAACATCGCAATTATTGACACTTTCCAGCTGATCTCTAGAAAAGTCAGAAACAATCCTAGATGCTGTGTTTTCGAGCAGAGTAGACAATTCAATGCAAGCTTCATGTTCATTAACAGCAATAGGTTTTGGTAAGATACTATCCTTCTTATCCTTTATTGCGTTATATGAGGGCAGAATTTTGTGTCCTTTATCAAAGCCTTTCTCAAAATAAGATATTTATTTTTGCTTAGCCCTAATTCCAACATAAGAGCAATGGCTTCTTCTTCTGTAAAATCTGTATCCGATGAAGGGGTGGGGATGCTTTTAACAATTCTTTTAAGCCGTTTTGGTGATGCAGTTGGAAGAACATCTGCGATTTGCAACGCCTCTTTAGGGCGATTTTCTTTTTTTAACATTTCCTTAAACGTGTCAGAAACTTCTGTATTTGAATGCGTAGAAAGAGTAATCGATGTTCTTTTTTTTTAGATTTTGCACACAAATCATTATAAGGCTTACAGGGTGGACCAACAACAGAAAAATTTATCTCCAGGCTATCATTCATCCACTTATAATATTTTGTTTTAAATTTCAGAATAGAGCCGGAAACGGACTGCATTTTTTTATCAAATAATTTAATAAAATTGTCAATTTTAGATATTTCTGCAGTGTCCAATTTAGTGTGATGTGAAGATTCAATTGATGCAACTACAACGTTAACCTTTTCAAATCTCTGTAGTTTTGAGTTGTCCCACAAAGTTAAGCACAATGCTTCATGATTTACTGTTATTGCCATGATTGACGAGTTTTTTATCAACTTAAAACTAAACCTATTCATATGTATATACAAATATTAGGTATAAATATTAGCTATCATAACCCAGGTAACTGGGTCTTCAAATACTAAGGCCCATAAAATATAAAAAGAGAGGGTGTATTTAAAATAGCAATCATAAAACACGTATCTTTGGGTGGGCCCACAAAACCTTTAATATCATTAATGAAGAACATCATAAAACCTTTTTTACCTGACCCAATTATGTAAGATGTGAATACGAGGACACATTAGAAGAAATATGTGAATAAGGGCTAACTTTTGAAGATTTTCTGTTTAGGAGTTATGAACATAACGTACCAGTGTTTGGTATCGTTGAAAAGAAAATTACCTGTAGATTGCGATTTTTTTAAAAAAGGTTGAATTTAGGTAAAACAAAAACTTGTGTAATCCAATTTGAAGGTAAAAATTTCAGTTTTTGCTTAAATGAAAATTTTCACTATTCAATAAAATATTTATTAATAGACATAATCCAATCATTTTTTGGATTTAACTAGAATTTAAGGTCAACAAATCGAAACAAATGTCAGAATTTATGATTTTCTGAGAACAATCCCACAATTTCTAAAAATAAAAAAAAAAATCCAAAAATGGGATTTTTTCGTTTTTTGCTGCCATGTCGTCATTTAAAGCGGGGATTGGAAATGACTTACACACTACATTAGGTATCTGTTGGAGTATCTAAAACCGGTTTCTACTACCCAATTGGAGGCGTGCACATATTTTAACTGTGAGTTAAAGTTGATATTTACCTCAAAAATATGGCAACTTTGGAAGCGGATGGGGGAAAAGTATTTACAAATCAAAATTTTTTTTACCACAACTCGCATTTATATAAAAAGACCTTCCAGAAAAGTATACATACTTTATATCTTCAGAAGAAAAATATTTGTCTGGAGCGATAAGAAGTTTGGTGCTTTTTGGGGAATATATCGCCAAAATTTACTTTTTTTTTAATTTCTACTTTAAACTAATGACTGAAACAAGATATTGAACTAATTTTTTTTTATTCAATCAAGAATTTTATTGGCTAAATAACCGTTATATTAAAACGAAAATTGGTCCCAATTTTCTCCCGATATTCGAAAACTTTGAACCTGAGTCGGACAAAATTTGGAATTTCACATTTTCAAATCGGAATATCTCGGAAACTATTGGAGGTAACCCACACATGTAAGCATGTTTTTTGTTCATCTTTATGAGAAGATTACTAATATGTTAATTTTTTGAAAATCGAATGAGAAACAAAAAAATACTCAAAATTTTTGATGAAAAAAGTACCCAACTTTGTGCAGCAATTTTGCCGCCCCAAAGGGTCTGGAAGGTTCAAAATCAAAACTTAAACTCCATTTCATTGCAATCGGACCACAAGTTAACAAATGGCCGAATTATTTCCACAAATTTTGTGATTTATCCCACTGTGTGCCGATCTGACTAAGCAGGTTTATTCAAAAATGATGTGTTTCAAAGCGAGATCTTTTTCCGTCGAGTAGTGTTATATCTATAACACGGTTATGTAAATACTAGAAGTGCATTTTTTTTTTCAACTTGCGATTTTTATAAATTATTGTTGCGATTATTTTGCCTTAACCCACAGTTCTTAAAAACTGCTTTAATAAAAAATTGTCTTGCGGCACATAATTTTTAGTTAACTTTGGCATGCTAAGCACAAAAATTTAAATTGGATTAAAGGTTTTTGAAATATTTCTACTTTTTTTTTTTACTAAAAATTGAGTTTTTTTCCTCTATTCTAATTTTTTTTATAAAATTATCCTAAATTTTTTTCTTTTAGCACTAGCAAAGTAGACAAAACGACTTTTCATTTGATCATAATTGTGTCAATATCGATTGAAGGAAAACTTGTATATTTGATTATTGTAGCACTAGGTCCAATAGTTTTGTGGTGTGAAATTTAAGAAAAATCGGATTACTAACCGGTAGCGACTTGCGCAAAAAGCCTCTGATATATGGACAAAAAAATAACATTTATTTTTAAAAATATATTTTGTGATACATTATCTCTAATTTCAGACATAATCATGATCATATGAATGCATGTTTTATTTAGTATTTTAGTGCAAAAAAAGGTATGATTATTTTCATAAGATTATTTTTAAAAAAATTCTAGAATAGAGGAAAAAGATGCAATTTTTAGTGAAAATCCAATCGCAATATTTCGAAAACCTTAGTCCGATTTTAACAATTTCAAAATATTCATGTTCAGCATGCCAAAATTAGTAAGAAATGATGTGTCGCAAGACATATTTTTATTAAAGCAATTTAAGGAAAATTTTTAAAAATCGAAAACTTTCGCGCCACGGGTTAAAGCTATCCGATTTTTCTAAAATTTGGCAACAAATAAATGTTAGAAGTAGTACTACAATAATCTGAACAATAAATTAAAATGTTTTCAAAAAAGTAATTGTTCATACAAAAAATGCCGTTCTAGTAAACATGGCAAAATTATGTTAAACATAAAATGTATTGTTGTTTACGAGCTACAAACGAGTTTACATGAGAACTCCTATTGTTTTTAACACTTTCACCATCCTTGTACACTACAGTGTACAAACTTTTAACGAAATATACAAATTTTGATAACTCAATAAAGCTTTATATTTTAATGAAAATGAAAATTATGAAAATGTAAATTATTCAAATTCAAAGCCATACTCTATAAATAAAATTTAAAAAATTGTTTTTAAATTTTTTAATTGACCACTTTCAGGAATGTGTTGATAGATATATTTCGAGAATTTTCTAGGTTCCCATCATCAGAACACGTTTTGAAAGAAGTGACAATCCCATGCAATACATCAAACATTCATATAACCTAGTTATTCCATTAAATGAGAACTAATATATGAGTTCGAAGTTGATCAAAAATAAATTGAAAACTTATTCGTTATGTGCAGTGCTGAAAATTTTAGTGGAAAAGATCGTCAAAATCGTCTTTTTGAGAATGAGATATCGTGAAAAAATC